>CABFWB010000314.1:212011-259052 GCA_902151455.1 Timema bartmani
GACAACTTTATTAATAAAACATAATCAATAGATCATTATTTTATACACATTTATAATTACATAATTTGTTTATATTCTTCAATACCTATTTCTACAATGCAGTAAAATGGCATCTTGCAATGTTTCAATCAGAATCATCTTTAAGACTATTAAGTTTGCTTATTAGAGCATTACCAAATGACCCCCTATATTTACCACTAATATGATCAAGCAACGCATAGGGTGTTTCAAAACACTGACCATTTTCTATTGACCTTTTATCATATTCCTTCCCGACTATCCTAAAACCAGAAGCACTTAGTTCGATACAAAACTTTTCACTTTCTGCTGTTGTCACATTTAAATAAATAAACCGATTACAGCTTTTGATGTTTGCTATGTGGATTTCTTGGACATGATCCTTCACATCTCTTACCACACCTTCGGCCTCTACAATCCACCGCTCTTCGCCATCCTCCATGGAGCACACTGTAAAACAACGCAATATTAGGAATAAAGTTCAGGACATTAAGTGGCTTATTTTGTAGGGCTAAATAAATATTTTTTGACACTGCGTCTCATTACAAATTTGGGTGATACGTACGGATATGAACTAATTACGCTAATGTGTCAGGGTTTAGGTCTAACACCTTAGCTCAAGCAGTAGTGTATCTGTCTACTGAACTGGGTTAGATTCCTGGTACAGCCGAAAAATTATCGGTGCAGTGTTAGTTCCCCCTTCACAGTGATTAATTAACGGTCAGGGGCTGGATATTGTGTCCATGCTAGATTTAAGTTAGTTTATGATATAATCAGTAGGTTCAGAAAATGCATGTTAAATACTTTAAATAATTGGGGTAAATAAAACGTTAGGGATGAAGAATGTTGAATTTAAAATAAGTCTACCCGCATTTTGCTTAGGGAGGGTGGGAAAACCTTTAGGGAAAAACACCCTTAATACATCCTACCTGGAGTCAAACCCCAATATCATCATCAGCAGTCCAATCTATTGTGAAATTGACACCTTAATCAAGGCATTTTAAACTCGTCAGATTATAAGTAACACTGAAAGATGAAAATAATGAGGTGTTCCTCATTTCAGAAAATTCATTATTGTCAACATCTTAAGTCAATAAAATTTAATTATAAAATCATTAACTAAAGAAAATTAAGATTATATAGAATGTTAAGACCTTTTGTGCTATATCATTTAGCTTGAGGTATGTTAGTAAATTTGCTTCTGATGTTTCAGTTCTAATTAATACAACCAACATCTGAGATTAAAAAATTAATCACAAACTAGAACTCTTTGCTCTGAGTGGAACTACCAGCGAAAAATGTCAATTCTATAAATTTATTTCAAAACTCTTGTCCAAACAGCTAAATTTTATTATTCACCCAAAATTTTGTAACTAAAGCGGAATTGTCGAAGTTAAGTCTATAGGCGTGGATAAATCTATGAAATAATAGTTTATAATTTGTTATAATAATAATCATCGTACTATCCTATAAAATAATTTAATATAATTAATAGTAATGAATTTTTTTTTAAAACTTAGCTTGGTAAGAATCAAGCGATGTCTTATAACAGTGGTCACAAACTCAAATTAGCAATTAGCAAGGCTTTTAGCACTTTAACCTCATTAAAAAGGGGACTTAGGGACCAACATTTTTTTTTAAAAAAAAAGGAACTTTTAGGGACGAACTTTTTTGCATATTAGAGAAAACAATTAAAAAACTCAGAAAAAAATAATTATTAAAACCCCTATCAGTTATTTGCCAGCTAAGCGAACATCTGAAATGTATGTTAAATACAATATTGATCAGATTATTAAATGGTATAAAAAAAATAATATTTTCACCCTACAAGATCTTTATACTAGATACTATTATAATTTTGAATTGTTATATTGAACCTCACAAAAATGCAATAAGTTGTATATAGTATTTAGTGTGACACCGTTTGAAAACAAGGCTTCATCATAAGACGATCACATCAACTTGTGTTATTGTTGTTGGTGTTATTATTATTATTATTATTAAATAAATAAGTTGATCCTTTAGTATAAAACATTTGTGATACACTCCTGGATGGGGAATGGCTGATCGGTACATTTTTAATTTATTTCAATAAACTTTTGCTTGATAACAGATATGAATATTCTTTACAAAATACTGGTATTAGATTACAAATTACTATAAAATATTATTTAGTATTGCCTAGCTTAATGAAAGTAACAATGGCCAAAAATATGACAGATTTTAGATATTGCACAATGAGTAACAATAAAACTTATGGCAATGTTTTAAATTTACTAATAAAGTGTACTAAGACAATGAAGAATACAAATTATATTTAAATGTCCCCTCAGTTTACTTCATTGCGGGCAATAATTTAAAATAAAATGGCGCCAAAATTTATTATATTCAAACAATATACATTCAGATGTTTGATGAAGTGTAAGGAAGGTAAATTAATAACTTTTATTTTTGTAAAAGTCTATCGTATTTTTCATGGATATACTCATCATTTTTATTTAAAAAAATGGACTTAGGGACCACCCCTAAAAGCCCTGAATTAGTCAAAAAGCCAGATTCACAAACTTGGGGCATGTAGCGAGCCACAGTCTATAGAACATATTTGATATTCTATATTTTAATTTTTTTTCAATGCATCTTAATACCCGTCTGGACTATGCATATTTTAATCAAGAAAGTGGGCGAGGGAAAAGAAAGAAATAATTTTTGAGAAAATGTATCCACATTTGAGTGAAGGTAATGTGTAATATCATCAGGGAAAAACCCAAACCAGTAAATATGGCTGGAATTTGAACCCTGATCTCTCCAACAACCAGAAGATCACGGCGTTTAATCCGCGTGTCCATTGATGTAACTCTGTACCAGATATTTGATGCTATGTATTTAAAACCTGCTTTGGTGGTCCAAGGAGTCACTCTCGCAGTAGACTAAATTGCCGATAACAGAACAATCGTGTTTCAAAGTCGGGTGTACTGAGGGGGGTTTTTCCACTCTCCCTCCATAAAAATGTGGGTACACTTCCTCTAATTCAAACTTCCTCATTAATGTAATTAGTACATATGTGAATAGCCTAAACAGGTAGTAAGGCATGGTGCTAAAAAAAGTATTTAAAGTGATTAAAAAATTATAGTTGAGTTTAAAATAGTTTTTTTTTTTTTGTTATTTCAAATTATGAACACACTATAACTAAACTATTATTTGTGTTTGTCTGTGTATGACTGCAGGCCGGATAATAATATTAAAGTATTGTAGACAAGTGAACCGGTCCGCGACCTTGACCGATATAGCATAGGTTTACATTGACATATTGCTTCTTGAGCTTTCACCAGTCGGATACCCCTTTCAAGGCCAGCGCCCGACAATGTGTCCTTTCAGATCATTATTATTTTTTTAAATACCTATTATCTCATAATTATAAACAACCATTCCAAATTTTACTAAAGCTTTAAACGGCAAGCCCAAAATCTGCCTTAATTTGTTTATCAAACATACTATTATTAAAAAAAAATTTTTTTTTTTGCTGTTAGCGAGTGTACCTTCATTTTCATGAAGGGAGAGTGAAAAAATCATTTAAGGAAAAGACACTTTCAGTAGACGCGACCGAGATCTTAACCCTAATCTCCCTATCATCAGCTATTGTGAGAGTTACACCTTATACAGTGTGGCCACCAAAGCAGGTATTCAAATGTAATCACAGTAAAAGGGTAGAGACGAGGAAGGTAGAATTTAGAGGGAATGTGCATTTCTCTTACCCTGAAATGTGGCAACCTTGCCTTTGACCGGTTACACAGTCTTACCTTTGACCGGTTGCACTGTCTTACCTTTGCTGGTTACACAGTCTTACCTTTGACCGGTTACACTATCTTTTAAGCTGCACCATAGTGTAATCCATCAAGGTAGGTTTACTACCTTTCAGGATAAACGGAGTGTACCTGCATTTGTGTGGAGGGAGAGTGGAAACAACGCTGTCAATTCAACCCGACTGAGATTCAAATCCCGACCTCTCTGTCATTGGCAGACCTGATTAGATGAGTTTGATGTTTATTTTGTGCGCCCCCTCCCCCCAACTTAGGTTAATAATTTTAGAAAAATTATATCTAAAGTGACCAAAATTTGACAAAAGGACAGTAATAGTTCTAAAAAAATAAAACAAATTTGTGCAAATGCAAATTAGAAAAAACTTAACACAGGATATAATTTTTTTATTTTTTCGGCATTAAGATTAAATAACAATAAACAAATTATCAACAAATACCAATGAATCATTTTACAAAAAGTAATTATTAGTATATTTTTTTAACAAGCAAATTAAAATTACAGCCTTTTACACAAATGCGTTCACCGTTTTCAACCCATTACTCAGTATATATATATTTATATTTACATTTTATAATAGTTATATACATTTAGTTTTTTACCAATTTTTTACTTATAATAATTAAAAAATATTACATTTACGTCAGTATTGTAGACTTTATTTTCTTTATAAACTAAGTGACAAAATGTCAATTGTTTGTAAAAACACCAACATATACAAAGTCATAACTTACAATTCTGACATTTTTGAGTTTACCATAAATTAATTATTTGTACACATTAATAAGATTGTGCCTCTCTTTTAACAACTACATAACCTGAGCGAACAAAATGAGGAGAGGAAAGTTTAAAAGAAATGCACCAGCATTAATCTTAAGGGAAAAAATCCCATCTGAAGAGAGGTCAAAATACCAGAACACGGGGCAATCCAGGGGTGTAGTGTAGCAGAAACAGCCGTTCCTACACTGCTTTTCATGGAACAATATTAAAAATATTTTATTTTTGTAAAGTTTTATACTATGCAATTCTAAGTTACCTAATTGATTTTATATCAATATTATGCTAAAACTTTTGTTCGTACTATGAATCAATAAATTCTGATCAAATTTACTGTGCTCTATGCAAATTCTTGTAATTTTAGGGGAAGTGCTGTAAGTTACTCTCTTAGTAACCATTTAAAAAAATGCTCCAAATAGCTTTTAAATGCATTTATGTTTGTGAAATTTTGTCACCTATGGCGGTTGGGGCTTCGGATACCCCCTTCTCCCTCCCTTAAACTTTCATGTGGATACGGCCTTGCGTTCCGGCACTGCTAAATTTACGACTACACCGATGGTGCAAACATCCCTGTAATAATTAACCAAGAGCTCAGGGTAAGTTTGTACTCAGTTTACAGCATAATTTGCAGAACACCCAGCTTAGATGTGTGCTGACGTCTATAATAGGATTTTGGTAGGAAGAAATATATAAAAAATACCAACACATCTTTTTGTGGCCAACATTGATAACATTTTACTATTTTATTAATGTTATATCTATCAAAAGTGACATCTGTAGATCCTATGACTTGAAGTATGAATACATGAAAGTAGATCTAGTAGCTTTTATAGATATCGGATAAGGTTCTTTAGATATGAAAACTGGTCTGTATTTATAAGGCATTGAAAATTATTGCTTGCATATTGATTAAATAAGTGTGAACATTTGTATTTTACAATCTTGAGAAATCGGAAAACTATGATGGTTTACCTTCAAATTTACAGAAGTGACGAACACTACTCTGACGAGGAAACAACCCTATTTAAAGATTTTAATATTATTCAAAAGTACATCGTTAAACACAACGAACCCTCAGGCCATTAATCTCAGTTTTCTAGAATGGAGCCTCTACCTATTTATGCAAGTAGCTAAATAGTTGTAAAAAAGTTAATCAAATACATATTTATTTCTTCACATGTGATTCTTAATATTTTAATTCTATAACATGTCAAGGAATAAAAACAAAAATAATTTATGTAGGATGATTAGCTTAAAAATATCAAAGTAAAATACCCTTTTTAACAACTCAAAACCCAATTTGATCGGAAAATACGTCATTCTTGATATAAACCAGGTTGCAGATGACGGTGAGATTGAGATTCGAATCCGGGTTGGGTGAACTAAAGGTGGTTCCCTAAAATGGTTTTCCACTCTCCCTCTATGCAAATACGGGCACACTTCCTCTAAAGTCAACTTGCCTCATCCCTAGCACATTAGTGTAATTACATGGTGTCTACTTAACTTTACCAATGAAATTCTCGACTTTTTCCCTGATTTCCCCTGATCATTTCCTAAAATTCCCCCGACTCAAAAGTATGTCCACACCTTCTGTCCCCCCCCCCCTCCCCCTCACCCCATGGCTTTTGTTAATCTTTTTTATGAAAAATAATAGGTTTTAAGATTTAAATAAAGTTTTTTTATTTGTATTAACATAGTCTACTAGGAATTATAAAATATATTACACAGATACAAACAAAAGACAGTCTGAATCACATTGTAATTTACTGATTATTATATTTCATATTTTGAGTAAAACAACATTTTCCTGGATATTTTTTTAACTTACCAAATTCTCGACTTATTCTAATTTTTTCCCGGCTAGTTCCAATTTTCCCTAATTTTACCAGATAGTAGACACCCTGAACTAGTACATGTACGCACAACTCAAATGGGTAGTATGATGCGGTGTTAAGAAAAACTAAAAACTTCTTTTTAAATTTGTATTTATCTTCGACTTATGGCCTTCACATGGTTGTATCCAAAGGATGATTATTGCGGCTAAAAACCCCCTCAATACCTCTAAAATGAAATATAAAATACAGCAGACCCTCCCAAATCCGACCTCCGAGTGTTTGTCTCCTCGGTAGATCCGACTGTCCCTCTGTGGTGTTTGTCTGTGAGTTACTGCTGTTTCATGGTTTTCATGTCACAACGGGCAGTCAGTAGTTGACATTTGTCTTATACAGTTCACTGGTTTTTTTTAAACTGTCTGTGTTTGCTAAAAACATTAACAGTGTCAGAGTCTATGTAAGCCTGCCTTCATTAGTGTAAAGTATGTTTATTTTTTTCAAGTTTTTTTGTTGTTTTTTAGTTCCTCTTACTATCCAACCTTTTTTTGTGTATCGACCATGTCCTAGTCCCGTTAGTGACAAATAATCAGGGGCTAACTATACGTCAATAACAGTAGATGATAAGCAAAATTTAAAAAAAACGAATTAACATATATTTATTTATAATAATAAAATGAAGAGTTTGTCTGTCATGAGCATTGTGCAATGTCTGTCATGAACGTTGTGTGACATTAAAAAAAAAACTAGCCCTTGTACAATGAATTGCGTGGTTACCCTGGGTAACACTTTTCTTTGCTTCAAAATGACAGAAAAAAAAATCCTTCATTTTATTTCATCCAACCCAATTTTCTATAAATATAAAAATTAAATCTAATAAAAAAATTTAAGATTCCAGCTTTGAAGTGCACATGTTTGTATAAAGGGGCAACTAATTTTAAAATTTCAAACCTCTGCGCGCGGTAGATATCTTGTAGCGCATATTAAAGGACAGAAATGAGAATTGTTAGGAAAGCAAATTTGGTAACAATGATTTTCTAAGGAGAGTCGTCGAGGTGTATTGTATAAAAAGGTTTGTCATTGTTTACACTATAAATTATACTCGCTCTAAAAATGTAAAAGTAACTCCAATTTTATTTTTGACTCTATAGATTTCAATAAATCAAATGACACTGACACTTTTTGTTGTTTGGGAGGATGTGCTCATTCATTTTTGTTTTTTTAACAAAATAATCACAAATATTGTAAATAGTTTTGTTTTTCCCTTTGTCCCCAACAAATCACACGACTTGATGTATGAATACATTAAATTTGTTTTAGTAGCTTTCGTAACTGTCAAAAAAAAAAGCTTCTTACTATTGAAAATAGGAGTGTATTTCCTTTGATTTGAGTGAAAGCAACAATACACATTGACCATTTTACTATAAATATTATTTTGATAAATTTGTGGCCCGGGCCAACAGTCTTATGCCAATATTCGCTTAGGCTAACTAAAGTACTTTCCATCAACCAGATTAAATATGGTTCTAATAAGGTTTCATCCACAGTCCAATTTTCATAGAAAGGGCCTTTTTAAAATAAAAAAAACCTACAAACCTATTTTTTGCGGTCAACATTGGTAACATTTTACTATTTTTAATTTTAATTTATTTGAGGTATTTGCTGTGCACTTTCTGAACCGACAGATTATGTCACAACATGAGAATTTCTACGAGCGAGAGCGAAAAGTTCTTGTACCAATTTGGCAGGAAAGGTATTTTCACATATCTTCCAGGTTTCTTCTTACATGTCCACAATCGGCTTTACTTCCCCTACGAAGGAAGTTGTGCCACGAATTCTTATCGCTCAAGAAAAATCCGTCGACCCCGGCTGGGTATGAACCCACAAACATTGAGTTCTGAGACGAGCACTTTACCCTAAGACCACTGATCGACTTTTATTATTTAATTAGTGTCATTTTAAAGCTATTGATATTCCAGTAGATCTAGTGTTTGATTAACTTTACTAATTGAGACTCACGGTCATTTGAATAATCAAATTATTAACGTAATCAAATGTATATAGCCTAGGCTGTGCACACACTTTGTAAAATTAATTATTTCATGAAGATTTAAGTTTATAACACTTAGGCTAACTTAATTTATCATAGTTTAAACACATCCAATAAAGACAGTAAAAAGCATAAAAATAGCATGTAATTCACCACAGAAAATACTATGTTAACCAAAATAACTTCCTAACCTGGCGACAATCTAACTGATGAAAAAGTTTAAGGGCGACTACAACTGCAACCAACATTGCCCTTAACTCGCTCAGACAATCAAACACATGGCGAAGATGACTCATCTCTAAAGTGCGAGCCACTCCACTGCATCGCATATTGTCTAACACGAGAATAACATAAAACAGTGACAACTGTGACCTAGGTTTAAGTTTCTATGTTTTGACTTTTCGGGATAACCGACATTTGATTAGTCAACACTCTACTGTATGTATTAAAAGTAAAAGCTGCATATCACATGATTTGACGTATGAATACATGAAAATATCTTGTAAGTAACTTTTCTAGCTGTCAGATAAGGTTCTTCCTATTAAAATTAGACTCCAGCACTTATAACTTAAATTAATAAAAGTACTTCACCTTTAGGTTAAGTAGTAGCAATAAATATTTATAGAACAAGATTCACCTATGTTATCTTCTAAACTTAGTTAAGAAATTCCAAATGATAGCCTGTCACATGTATTTTTGGAAAATTAAAATAAATGCACCGATACTAACAAATAAGTCAAGGTTTTCTGTTTGTGAATGGAAGAGATTGTATGGCTGGGCAGATGTTACACATGTGTAATTTTTCATTAATGAAAATTATCAGGTTTTTTTTAGCACCACTTCTTACTACCCATTATGGTTAAGCGCAATATATCATATTCTCATGTAAATATCCATAGTAATGAGTGAATACTTTTTACTTCAAAGACATCCGTATTTGACACGTTGAATAGGCTATTATATCTGTAGCATCAGAGTTTATCAGGACCTTTAACAAATTGTGCAATAAGTTACTTGATCTCTTTAAGACCAAGAGTTATGTCGAATCAAGCCGTGGTAAGTTGTATCTACACAACAATCATCTCCAGTGTATTTGTTAGCCTGTATCAGTAACAGTGCGCTGACCAATAGCTAATTATCATAAGTAATAATTCTAAGACAAACACAATCAACATTTATTCGAAGGGGACAAACCTAATTTCCGCAACATTATTCATGTTCGGTCTTGCCAAGAATTTAACCTTGAACCCTTAGATCAGTAGGCAGAAGCGCTACTAAATGAGCTAAAGGTGATAGACAAGTTTATTTTAAAATATATAATCAAAAAGTCCTAAGACACAGGAAAAAAAAAACCCAAAAAAACATGACTTTCAAATGTTTAACATCAAAGTAGAGTCAGTTTTTTTTTAAAAATATATTAATTCAGTCAAACTTGAATTGGGTTCAGTGGCTATGCCCCATGGTTAGAAGTAGAGGTAGTAGCGCTCCGCAAACCAAAAACAACAGCCCTCCACGGGGCAACCCCTTGGTCAGTTCACCGTCTGTTTGAACACCTCCACACCTGTTGACCCCCCGGTACATCAACTCGGGGAGAACGTGAACCGTAGCCACGTACAAGAACGTCCCCGCACTAAACAGCATCGCAACGCCCGTCGCGTTTACCGACAACGTTTCTTTACTTTCCTGACCGAGACTGAAATAGGTGAGAAGAGTCATAGTCGGGGCAGACGCGGAGAAAACAAACAAATGTTTCTTCACGCTCGAGCGGGGCATGCCTTCGTTCAAAAGGAATGTCACAAGGCCAAAGGCGGCGGGCGCTTTGTGGAGCATGATGGCTAAAAACACGATCATTTCCACGTCCGCCTGCGCCGTGGTAGCAGCCGCACCTAACGCCACCCCGTCAACAGCCGCGTGGACGACCAACCCCAAGGTGGCCGTGATGTTCCTTTCGGACTTGGTAGCTCCTTCAACGTCCTTACCTCTAGAAGATGAACACTGATCTACTAACAACATGAAGACGAAACCGAGAACTAATGATACACCGATAAGTGAGTAAACGTCCGTGGAGTGCTCCTCCGCTTTATGGACCGAAACACTTTCACCGTCCTTTTTCTCCGGGCTTGTGTTATGTATGTGCGGACTGAAATCGAGGGATCGCACACCCTCTGGAATAATGACAGCCAAGGCTGTTCCCACCAGCAGACCAGCGCCTAACGTGGATACAAGCTGTAAGCGTTCTTCTGACATTTGAACAACTATTGGAATGTTGCCCGCCAAATAGCTTCCGACAAACATAACCACCACTAGAAGAATTAAAATAACTGTTTCATCCATGTTTAAGAGTTCCTATAGTTTTTTTTGACAACTTTTGAGTGATAAAACTACAAATATTGTAAGACTAGTCTGTCTTTCGAACAAGCAGACTACGTGGACATGTTTACAAAACCATATCACGAAATCTTATCGTTGCAAAATATTCCTCCTTAAAACCTTAAAAATAACTTATAGAAATATAAATAAATAAATAGTTTGAATTTCAAAAAATACCATCTCAATATTATATGGTGCACACTTTACTTACAATTGATATATTTTTACGTGTTCAATAAGAAATCCGTTCAAGGGATATTTTGGATCAATCGCTCATTGAGATTTTAGTTCAAGTGGGCCAATCTAACTTGTTTAACTTCTTTCAGTAAACAAAATAAAGCGTTTTCTTATCTATCTATTAAGCATTATTTCTAGAGACATGTTTTATTTGATAATTTTGGCATTTAACGCACTCTAAGTGATAATTACTGTCATTAATGACTTTTAAATAACAAGTTTACAGCCCTGGTAATCAACCAGGTAGTAGGTAATTTTCTTAATATTTTATTTTATGATGATCAAGGATGCTGTGTCTTTAGTTACCAAAATTGTGTTTGGTTAATGTTTATTTTGGGGCAAACTATTCAAATTTTTTAATATTTACAAGGAAGTGCTGCACGATGGAAGACAGTTTAAGTTTATCTGCTGAACAAACTGAAAAAATTCTCCAGTTTCAGGTAGTGTAAAACAAACATCCTTCTATAGTCAATTTCAAATGTTAAAAAAAAAGTTTCTTCGCGGAGCTCTTTTGAAATTTCATCAATGATGTGACTGAAAAGGTAGTCTAGTTTTATGTGTTTCTTGTCTTTCAATTCCATATTTGAATTTTGGCCACTTTTATTGATCATCATTATTCTGTTTACGACTGAATAAAGGAAGATCTGTACATCTGTACCTTACACATGCATTACCCTACACCTATCAAGTTTCTCATAGTCTACAATGTAACTGTATAAAACTAACGTTACTTTAGACGCAAGCATACATCTGACACCTTAGCTCAGTCGGTAGCGTGTCTACTGGGTTAAGAGTCCCAGGTTCGATTCCTGGCATGGCCGAAAAACTTTATCATCGGTGAAATGTGGGTTTACCCTTTCACATTGATGAATTACCGTAACGACCATAGGCTAAATGTTGTGTCTGTTCTAAATTTAAGTTAGCTTATAAGCTGTGTGCTGATATTATCCATTTCAGAAAGTGGATGTTAATACCCCAAACAAATCAAAATTATATAAAATGTATCGGCAAGGTTTCCAACCAGTTTTACAAACAAATAGATATCTATCAAATAAAAATATAATATGATTATTTGTACACTTGAATTTAAAATAAAATAAATAGGCCTATGACAATACGATAATTTGTCTATGATCATTGGCGAGACCCCCTGGCCCTTTCCCCCATGATTATTTGCTCTTTTCACCCCAAAATCCTCTGCCCCCAACAGGGTACACACATGTTCAACAGTTGGTGTCAACTCGCTTCAGTGGCCACGTGGTCTGATGCACTACTCTTGCAGAAGACTAAGCTGCTGATAACGGGGAGATGAAGGTTCGAATTGCGGTCAGGCTTAGGCTACTGAGGGTGATTTTTGCAAAATGGTTTTCCACACTCCTTCCATGCAAATGTAGGTACACTTGCTTTAAATATAACCTCTCCGGCCCCTAAAACAATTACCATAGCATAATTAGTACATAAGCTTATAATCAAACAAGTGGGAAGATGCGGTGCTAAAAACAATTAATTTACACACTAAAAATATGTATCTTTGTTGTTTAGGGTCAATGGGGGTAATTGTTAACGGGAGTAATTGTTAACAGGAGTAATTGTGAACGTTGTTTTTAATTTTCAATATTAGTGGAAAGAAAAATATATTTTCTGAAAATGTTGTTAGTTTTATATCACCTGCAAAAATTTCAATTATTTATCTTCACTTTTTCATGTCAAGATTAGTTATAAAAAAAACCTTGTTTTTTTTTACAAACTAATGGTACATAGGTTCACAAAATAATTTTTCCTAGGTACAAAAAAAACTTCTACAGGTTGAAACCCAATTTCTGTAGTTTGTATTTAACTATAGGATGATCTGGTTTTTATAAAGTTCTTTTATACCTTGTATTAGTCTCCTAATTTACGAGTTCACAATCACCCACTACTTTTAAATTTAGTGGATAATTGTGAATGCGGCCAAAGTTAAGCCTAGGCCTACCTAATTCACATGATATTATGCTCTAAATCAACATATTATGTAGCCTAAAATTTTGCTTCTTTTTTTTTTTTGTACCAGTAGAAAAGTTTTGTACTAGTCAACAATTTTTTTGTAAATATATCCCCTGTTTCAAATTTATTTCTCACTCTTTTTTTTTCTTTTTTACATTATTGCATGACATAGAATATGGGCAATTGTGAACACTTATTTTTGACCATAACATTTTGAAACTGGACAAAGTGAACAGAAAAACATGCTCTTAATTCACAAATGCCCACATCTTCCATACCTGTCTGTTTAGTATTTTTCCTAATGGCATTCACAACTACCCCCAATTCCAGGGTAATTGTGAACACGCTATTGCTCAGTTATTACTAGCTGCAAAATTATAAAAAAAAACATAAATTATATCTTGAGATATGTTGAACTTTATACCATGGGTTCATTTCATGGTCAAACAAATGTTTCATAAAATTGAAAGTTTAGGTAGACTCGTCAAAAAGCGTTCACAATTACCCACATTGACCCTATATGTTGAAAAAGAAACGACAAACTAAATAGCATTTGTCATTTGTTCCAAGCTTTCAAAATTTCCAGAATTTGAGATTCAGAAGAAAATGTAGGATTTATATTCGATACATTTCTAATTTAAATCCCTATAAAGAGTCAGTAAAATGTATTTGAATATCTGTCTCAAATAGGCTAGTATCTACACCCTATATTAGGGCTACACTTCTCTGCAATGAATGTTAATGACCTGTATCAGTGGGCGAGGTATCCAAAACAATCGACTCGCGTCACATTTAGCTGCCATAGGCAGGGAGGTTGCAAGTCAAATCCAATAGGAGTGATCTTCACTGAGAATTTTTTCCATCATACGTGCATGACCAAAGCTAATGTGTGGCAAAAAAAAAGTAAATGCTTAAGCCTAGTAGAGTAAACTAAGAGCTTATCTTAGCGTGCATAATTATCTTTAAAAGTCTAAGTACATTCCTGAGCAAATGGTGATTTTTTCCATAGGAGGAGGAAAACTACGTTGAAATAAATAATCACCCCCATTGCATCTGTTAACGTATCAAATCCCGGCTTTCAGGGCCGTTGCCAAGCATGACATCGTTCATCTATCTCCACCATTTGTAGTCATATATGACAGGGTGATTGTTAAGGACATTACCTACCTGTGACAAACAGCAATTCAAGATAGGATTTCACATTTTAATATATTTACGTTTTATTTGAAGAGTTTTAAAGATTTAACTCTGAAACATTATTAAATTATTAAATAATAATATAAAATTATTAAATACAGTGGAACCTGACTAATTCAAACTTCCATGATTCGAAATTGTCTTTAACTCGAATTTTTCGCCCGGTCCCGTTAATTTTGTATTAGCCTAAAGCAATGTTAAAAAATCGTGGATGATTCAAATTGTGTTTTGGTTAATTCAAACTTTTTGTAAGCTGTAATGTACTGCGCAGTATTGTTTTCCTACTTCTAGTTGCTGCACTGTGGTGTTCTATTTTTGGAAACAGGGGAGGCGACGTTGGAATGCGGTCAGTACCCTTCTTCACGCCCCTCCCCCTTTCCCCACTCACCCATACGTCTTTGTTTACACATACAGTTCAGTACTCCGTTAGTCATGGTCAAACCTCTCGAGCGGTTACGTGCACTGTTCTTAGTGATATGGACGTAGTGATATTCTTGTGACGTGCGAGTTTATTTTGTTTGGTTTTAGTTGAGTTTAGTACATACTGTACAGTAGTGTATGTGTGTGTGCGTGCATGTGTGTGTCCAAGCCACAGTCTTATAAATCATTAACTTTGGCCGAAAAAGTAGCGGTGATAAAGGAAGTAGAAAAGGGACTTAAAAGGAAATCAGAAATTGCTAAGGCCTTTGGAATTCCCCCTAACACACTTTTCAACATTTTTGAAAAACAAACAAATTAGGAGCAATGAAAATGAGATTGGACAAGATAGGAAAAGATTAAGAGGACCAGAAAACCCATAATCAGGAAAACAAATTAAAATCTCTGACTTTTTAAAGAAATTGTGAACAGATTATGTCCAAATACATTAAATAAAGTTTTTGAGCTTGGTTGCAAACTTAACTGTGTTTCTTTTCAATTCCTTTTAAGAAACTTATTTAATTCAAAATTTTGGATGATTTGAATTTTTTCCTGGTCCTTTCAAATTCGAATTATCCAGGTTTCACTGTAATTTTAAAACTAGTTAAGGTTATTCAAGTTTTATTCATGAAAATGGCTTTTAGGACTCTTCTCGCCAGGATGTAGATTAATAAAAGTCCATGGAATAATAGGTCTATCTATAGGAAACAAGAAAAATGTAATTTTAAAACGCAGATCATTGCTGTCCAGGTGCAAATAGAGAGTTTGTATATTAGTCAATGGAAGATGGGAAGTGTCATCGGCAGGTAGACTAGAAGACTTCACAGGTGGGACTGATCATTTTCTTCCCTCTCTTTCTAGTTTGTACATTGGTACATTGGTGTCTTAATGTGATAGTGCTCAGAGTGCTAGATTTGTCAAGCTATATGATGTAACTTGCTTTGCAAAATAGTTTCGAAATCATCCAAGTAGGTAACGTTGGTAAAGAAACCGTGTTTTACTCGCTTTGGTGGTTACATGGTCTAACGTGGTACTCTCGGAATAGACTAGCCTGCCAGTTACAAAATTGTGGTTCGATCTCGGTCGGGTGTACTGAGTTTCTTTTTCCCAAATGATTTCCCACTTTCTCAACACATGAATGCGTGTACATTTTCTCTTAATTTAACCTCCCTCATCCTGAACCCATTAGCGTGGTTAGTATATAATCATATAATCCGAATGGGTGGTAAGATGTGATGTTTTGTTTCCTTGTTTAGGACCTGACAGGTATCGAAGACATGTCTGTGTGTCGAGACGTCTTGCAACGTCACGGCTGGGACCTGGAAGTATCTGTCCAGGAGCAGCTAAACATAAGGGAGGGGCGTCCCTCCGTCTACCGCTCGGACGTGATCACGCCGGCCGTCGTCAACAACCACCTGGACCAGCGGGTGTTCTTCTCCCCACCCAGCCACAACTACCCTCGCAACGGGGTGTTTGGTCTGTTCAGATACGCCGTGTCGCTGCTCGTACAGTTCTGTTACAACACTTTCTCTAATTTAATCAACTTTACCTTCAGACTTATCCAGCCGGATCCAAGGAGATGTGAGTTATCTTGTTTTAGGGAGTTAGCTAACATATTTACCTGTCCATTGTTCTCCCAAGGACCTTTCAAATGGGCGTGTAGCCCGGTTAAAATTCTAGAATATGGCGAAATATTTTGTTGGTCCTTATCATCCACGGTACAACACAGGAGTGTCCTCAGGTTGCAGATAGAGGATACGACCTTCAGATATGGAGGGTAGCTGCAAATATAGTGAATAAGCAGTCACATACATCCAATAGGGGTGGTCTTCCAGCTTGAGCTTTGAATGTGGGTGTGATGAGCTTTCACCATAAAAAAATCCCATCAAGAAACACCCTAAAGTTTGCCGTACTCTTATAGTTGCGGCAGTGAACTTTTCAAGTTCCTAATGCCATAGAGTAAGTATTTTGAAATATTACATCGCCACCACCTGGTTAAATCATAATACCATCCAGGTGACAACATTTTCTGAGGAGAACACTGTTGTTTGCATCATGCATCACTCTCGCAAAAGATTATACCGCCACTGGTGGATAGGTAGGAGCTCTAATGTTGGTCGGGTGTATTGAAGGTTGTTTTTCCCTAATTAATTTCCACTATCTCTTCATGCAAATGTGAGTACATTTCCTCTAAATTTAACCTTCCTCATTTCTCACACATTAACATAATTAGTACATGAGTGTATAACCCAAATGACAAACGAATAGTAAAACTCGGTGATAAAATAGTATTAAGTAGTCTCTCAGAGAAGATCTGATTCACAGGAGTCTTAATTTGAATCCTTCACCTGTTAATTCCTAATGACAATAGCTGTTATAACACGCTTCGTTGGCAGCGTGGTCTAACACACTACTCTCGCAGTGGACCAAACTGCTGACGACGGGGAGATCTAGGTTCGAATCTCGGTCGGGTGTTCTGAGGGTGTTTAAAAAAAATGTTTTCCACTCTTCCTCCACGCAAATGCGGGTAGACTTCATATTAATATAGCCTCCCCTAATCCCTAAAACCATTAGTATATTTAGTACATAAGCATATAACCTGAATGGGTAGTAAGACATGGTGCTAAAAAAAAGCTGTTATATATTCACTAGCAGAAATACCCGAGCAATGCTTTCCTTTGCTTCAAACGGACAGTAAAAATATCTCTTCGCTTTATTTCTTCCGACCCAGTTTTTGATAGATTTAAAAAAATTCGAATCAATAATTAAAATTTACAGCTTTGATATGCACATGTTTGTGTACAGGGACTACTAATTTATAAAATTTCATACCTTTGGGTGTGGTAGGTATCGCACAACGCTCACGCCAGACAGACAAACTCCTCATTTTATTATATATAGATTTCTCTGAAAATTAAATATCTAACTTTTTTGTGAAATTTTCTTGGCAGTTGTTACGGACCCGGTTCGAGACGTCATCGAATTCATCCAGACATTTGAAGCGAAATATGGCACTGAGCACCCTGTCTTCTACCAGGGGACTTACAGCCAAGCTTTGAATGACGCCAAACAGGAACTCCGGTTCCTGTTGGTGTATTTGCATTGTGAGGATCACCAAGACACGGAGAGGTTCTGCAGGTCGGTATGGTTCTTCTCGTTTAACTTGTGGTCTGATAGTTTCTCATCTGTTAGAGGTAATTCAGGGCGGCTACTGGGTCACAAAATTCACCAAAGTCACGAAAAGTTACTAATTGCCAAAAAAAAAAAGTCATGAAAGTCCCTGAAAAGTCAAGAATTTTCAATATTTCGGTCATAAAGTCATGAAAATATTTTTGTTTGAATTTCCCACGCATCGTAACAACGCGGACTTGTTGAATGTCGAGCCACCCACTACCCATGATGCCATGCTCTAGCCGCAAGTTGCCTGATTGTTTGTACTGTGATACCAAGGACAAGGTTAACGTTTGCCATCTAGTTAAAGTTTAATTTTGTGTGGCATTACACAATGTTCGACCTTTTACCGAATAAATTTTGTGGTCAAAAAAAAAGTCACTGATTTTGGTTTCTCCAACTCAGTAGACATCCTGTAGTTCTGTGTCAAGTAATCCAATATCTTAACATCTTTGAACTTTACTTTCTTGGATCTTTTTTTAAATTCGGCTCACCTATTGTACCCCAAGAAATAGTAAAAAATTCAAATTTTTAGATTTTTAGCATCGGAAGTTTTTAAATTAGGTACATCCTTCTAGAATCTTAAGAAAAAACATGAAATTTTCCTCTTACACGTAATTACAAAATAAATGAGTACCCATTCAAGCTAGAAATAAGATAGAAGGCAGGGTAAAAACTGTTTTGGATCTTATCTTATAAGCTTTCGTATGGTACTTAACACCACTAGTTTTAAACAGTTTTTCCACTAAAATCTGCTTCAATAGTCGAATAGTCTTAAGGCAAGGTTATTCAATTATTTATTAAAGCGTGTCACTCCAAAAAAATCATAATATTTGGCGGGCCAGACACTTAATTAATTTAGCTTTGTTTGTTAATAGAGGGTAAGGTTTTTTTGGAAGATTTTTGTTTACTTTAATAATGTATTTTCAAGTTGTACTCCTTGAATACAAACATGCATTCGTACACGTTGGCTCAGAGCTAGTAGTGTTTGATAGTATAAATAAATACCTACTCATTAGTCCACTCAGCGTTAACGCAACCGTTTTTAATATTAAACCTCTTTTGCTTACTGCTCAAAATATAAAGTGCTATTACAGATTGAGATTTTCTCGCTTTCTGGATGTATATGCACAAGCTGCTTATAAATGACCTACCCCTTGCTTCTTGGACCCCTTGTCACCAGTGTTAAAACTAACTAAAAGGTGAACTCCTGGCAACCTGATGTTGTGAAGGCTAGCTTCCTATTGGGTAAAGGCAGCCAGCACATCATCTGCTTTTCAAATAGAACAAAGGGATTTTTTTAAAGAAAGTTTTAAAACATATTATATTGAAATTACTTCTGAAAAACGCTTGATCATCCATGGATGAAGTATTAAAAAGAAAATTTACACACAGTTCTTTAAAGAAAAATACACTTCATCCATGACTTTTTAAATAAATGAGAGGGGTCCAAAATAGTATCGTTACAAGCTGAGAGGAAAGCGGAAGTGTTGCTTTGTTTCGTGTGTGATACTAGAATATTTCCTCTACTTCTTCCAGGCTCACCCTGCCGTCGCCTGAGGTGATTGCGTACATCAACGCTAATATGCTGTTCTGGGCGTGCTCAGTAACATCCTCTGAAGGATACAGGGTGTCACAAGCATTGCGAGAGAATGGCTACCCATTCCTTGCTCTAATAGTTCTTCGGGAGAACAGGATGACTGTCGTCGGGAGGTGAGGATTGCGCAAAAATTAATATAAATTTTAGGGTTGTTTGTTCAATTCACTCACCCTGAAGAACTGGGTTCAATTTTCAACTACCTGCACTTGAAATGTTAATTTTTTTTACAATTAATGTTTTCACTTCAAAGTTCAAATCAATTGAAACACAAATATTTTGTTTAGGATGTTTTTCTTAAACTATTTACGAGTACACATTTTAGTGTTTTTTAGCAACGCGTCTTACTACCCATTCAGGTTATATGCCTATGTTCTAATTACACTAATGTATTGGATATAAGGGAGGTTGAATTCAGAATTGTACCCACATTTGTTTGGAGAGAGGATGGAAAAACCACTTATAAAATTCTGGAAATGTCACCCTCTGTAAATTCCGACCGGGATCAAATCCCGATCTCCTCATCTTCGGCAATTTAGTATATTGTATGAGTAGCGCCTTAGACCATATGTCCACGAATGTTTTTTAATACATTACAGTACAGCATATAAATAAATAACATATTTTATTGTGAGGCTAACTGCGTGTTAAATGATTTAAATTGTAAATGTTAATAAATCAAGGTCTAGAATTGAAAAATGATGGTTTAAATTTTAAAAATAAAAATCGAGTAAAATAGGCATCTATTAAATACTAGGGTTACCTGGCGATATAGGGGTAAGATGTCAGACCTCTGTGCTGGGCTTCCGGGGTTCAATCCTCGGTCCCGGCACAGATTTATCTGATTGCCAAACCCTTCCTTCACCTCTGACAAGATTTGTATTAAATCACAACTTGTGAATGTGAGGAATACCAGGCCTTCACCGTGGTTCGGATCCCACTTTAAACTGTAGGTCCTCCATTTCATCTCACAATCACCCTACCATTATACATTAGCGTAAGTGCGTACAACCCAAACAGGTAGTAAGACGCGGTGCAAATAATAATAGTATTAAAAACTAATCTAAACAAATAAAACCTATCATTATATTGGTAAAAATATAACTGATCCACTTTAAACCGAAGTTGATAACGACTTGCCGTATGCTGTGGAAACTTGTTTAACATTGAGGAGTTACTAGAAGGGAATTGTTTGTAGGTTGGAGGGTCCCGTGGAGCCGGCTGAACTCTTGCAGCGTCTCCGAACAGTCGTATCAGAGAACGAGATTGCACTGATTGCTGCCAGGGCAGACAGGTCTGTTACATTGTGATGGTTACATCAACTTTCATGTCACGGGGGGAAGGGGAGGTAGAGATGGGTGAAATTTGTACAGGGTGTTTCACTCTTAAGAGGCCCAGGACTATTGTTGACCTATAACGTGGTACCTCTTAAGAGTAAAACACCCTGTATCCTCATTTTACATACAAATCTCAGAAAATGTGTTATACAAAAGGTTAACTTTATGCTTTGAAGGCTTATCGTTTGAATTGGAACTAGTGTGTTTGGGCTCGAGCTTATGACACAGGGCCATAGTGTAATATATAAAGGTAAGACTGAAAACCTTTCAGGTTAAACCAAGTGTACCTAAAAGCTCATTCGTTACTAGATAAATGGAGTATATTAGCTGTCAATGTGATTGTGCAAAGCTTCGAGACAAATATCAGCTTCGACATTGCTTCGAAAAAAAATTCCGGCTTTGACACTTATAGAGCTTTGGGCCAGTAAAATTATTGACAGCTAAATTACTCAGCTTATGTTTAATTATTTCCATTCCGAGTTTTTGTACGAATTACAAAAAAATATTCATATGAAAAAATATGAAATAATTGAGTTTTAATTTGTTATGACTTTATTTATTAGAATAAAACAAAATATTACAAACTTCTGTGCAATAAAACATTTTCCAAGGGATTTCAGTTCATAAAGTTATATAAATAACCAGATTATAATATTATTTTTAAAGCATAAAATAACACAACAAAAAATATTTGCACTTTGATTCGGCTTCAAGAATATTTCATCTACTCGCTTTTAATTTGCTTCGAATTGAAAAAGTGGACTTCACCTCGGTTCAATATAGTAATTGTAAAATTCTGGAATATTTTCAAAGCCGAGACGAAGCTTATGAGCTAAATGCAACTATTCAAAGGTTTTATTGTTTTACATTTTGTAACAAGAGTTTTGAGAAGTTCAGTGCTGCTTACCCAGGGTGGAGCGCAGTTTCAACCAGACACTACGAGAGCAGCAAGACCAGGCGTACCTTGAATCTTTGCAAGCAGACCAGGAGAAGGAGCGCAGACGTCTGGAAGAAAGAGAGAAGAAAGAGGACGCTGAGAGGCATATCCGCGAACTGGAGCAGATTGAGATAGACCGCAAGGAGGTAAGAGGTCACACAAATGGACGCAGATAGAGCACAAGGTGGTACAAGGTCACACAAATGGACGCAGATAGAGCACAAGGTGGTACAAGGTCACACAAATGGACGCAGATAGAGCACAAGGAGGTAAGAGGTAACACAAATGAACGCAGATAGAGCACAAGGAGGTAAGAGGTCACACAAATGGACGCAGCTAGAGCACAAGATGGTACAAGGTCACACAAATGGACGCAGATAGAGCACAAGGAGGTAAGAGGTCACACAAATGAACGCAGATAGAGCACAAGGAGTTAAGAGGTAACACAAATGAACGCAGATAGAGCACAAAGGAGGTAAGAGGTCACACAAATGGACGCAGATAGAGCACAAGGAGGTAAGAAATCACGCAAATGGACGCAGATAGAGCACAAGGTGGTACAAGGTCACACAAATGGACGCAAATAGAGCACAAGGAGGTAAGAGGTCACACAAATGGACGCAGATAGAGCACAAGGAGGTAAGAGGTCACACAATTGGATGCAGATAGACTTTGCAAAGAGGTAAGAGATCACACAAATGGACACAGATAAACAAAAATGGCCAGTTACATGCTTGAAAAATTTGAAATGTTATTTGAGGGATAAAAACACAGAAAATAGATAGAATTTAATATGACCCGCTTGGTTAAACTCCCTACTCTCATGTTGGATTAGACTTCCGGAGACGGGGAGATCAGGGTTCGATCTCGGTCGGGTGCACTGAGGGTGGTTTATCCTAAATGAAGTCTAAGCTGACGCATATTTGAATTTGAAGTTTTCTCACACCCCTAGTTTTCATACATTTCTAAGACACCAGACAACTATTTTTAAAATCATAAAGCCGTGTTTGAAATGTTGACGCCATGTTTTCTCACAGGATATCCGCCAACAGAAGATAAACTCTTTGGCGAAAGTCCCGGACGAGCCGCCATCAGATGATCCGGACGCTGTCCATGTCGTCATCAAACTCCCCAACGGTCTGCGCTTAGAGAGGCGGTTCTTACCAAACCACTCTCTGGAGGTTAGTTCACTTTGTCACTGTATGGGTGTGCAGGTACTCTAAAATTAGAATTCGAGTCAAGTCTTAATAGCTACTCAAATTCGACTCAAGTCTTAATAGCTACTCAAATTCGACTCAAAAGACGTTTACGAAACTTGAAAAATTTGAGTACTCTTAGTCTTTAAATTTTTCTCGAAAATTCAAAGTTTAACTAATTTCATTCAATTTTAAAATATTATTTTATAGCAAATAGTCCTTCACTATTTTCTTTTGTCTAGTTAAAAAAAATTGTATAGAAATGTTAAATATACTTTATAATCCAAATTTGTGTGATTTTTTTTTTTTAGAAAAATGCCCTACTCACACATCCCTATAAATAACCAATAATTATTATTTATTTTTCACAACGTTGGTCCTTTATTTGTCCCTCCCAGGCCGTGTACTACTACGTGTTCTGCCACCCGGAATCGCCCGACTCGTTCGAGATAGCCACAAACTTTCCGAAAAGAGTGTTGAGGTGTCTGCCCCAAGAGAAAGGGGAGTCTGTGCCTACCTTGGCAGAGGCCGGTCTCAAGCGGAGGGAAGTGCTCTTTGTGTACGACCTTGAAGCGTGATAGAGTAGGTCACGGTTAACACCTCGTTGACCATAACCGTGCAACTCAAAAAAAAAAAAACACGTTTGTCAATATTTGTCACTTAAAATGTCAAATAAGTGGGACGTAATATTAAACGGAATAAACTTTTTTGTTTGTTTGTTGATGGTGGTTAAGTGTAAATTTACTAATTTTTTTTTTTTTTTAGTCTTTGGATTTGTAAAAAAAAATGTGATGGATTTAATTTTTTAAATGAGACATATACTATCATTTAGTTAAGGCTTCTCTAGTGTTAATATTTTTTAAAGGCTATATCCTGCTTTTATTGGTAGCGTTTCTCTCTTGTTTCACTTAAGTACTTCAATCGCATATCGATTTGTGTTCACGATGATTATTTGTTTATGTAAAAAATATGTAATATATAGGATGTTTATAAATGTGAAATGTTTCCTTTACTATGTTTTAGTTTAATACCAAACTTCAATAAGAATTGTTTTATATTGATACTGTGTGGTATTTAATTACAAGGTCTAGGAGCGACTTATAAAAAGTTTCTCCTTTGTTTCAGCAAAGATCATCTGAGATATTAAAATAAATATAATTTTTTTTCTCTTTAGTTAAAGTTTAACAATAAGTAATTGCAATGGCTAAATTACTACATAATAATAGAAATTTATTTTTAAAAAAAAGTTAAGATAAACTAGTAAAGTGAAAAGTGAGTGAAGAAAGCCCACCTAGGTAAAGGGGAAAAATTTGTTGTGAGAATCCAATATACAAAGGTGACATCTTCTTTCTTTCTTCTGGCCCACAAACACATTGAAACGCTAACAAAGAGTATATATTTTATATTAAAAAAAAGATAATAAAAACACTGCTGTATATTACTATATAGACTTAAAGACGCCATCAATTCTACGACACGCTTTAATTTTTCAGTGCCGCCAACAGGAAAAATTATTTGATTCAAAGAAAAGAAAATACTAAAATACCCTATATCTAAGAAATATTTTTATTGCAGAATTCAATCTACTAACAACAATATTACTTTACGTAGGTAGAGTACACTAACCACCCGAGTTTACTTGGATGACAGCTCAATATTTTACTAGAAATAGTCCCTAATATATCACTACACCAACAGCTGAAATCTATCACTTTGGATAACTGCAATGAAAACAAATGGTAATTTATGAAAGTTATAGGTAACCAGTGTAATTTAGACCAATATTATTTATATTTATTTGAGGTCGGGCACAAAGCTTATTTATCTTTTTATTCCACTTAAAAAAATTATTATTCACAGCACTTTCACATGTCTAATAAATATAGCTTCAAAATGGCGACCGACGAACTTAAATCATGTGATTGATCATGATGCAAACAAGTTTTTTACAATAACCTACTTATGCAGTGGATAAAAATATTGTATTCAGTTAAATAGTTTGAAATACAATAAAATAATTTATTAAATATTAAAAAGATGACAAGTATTTTCTCTTTTCCAAGTAAATATGATGCCTGTATTAAAAGGTACTGTATTAATGTATGCACTATATTACAGATCATAGATAACATTCCAAAACTGAGAATAGGTACTTTTAATTATGTTTAAAATATTTTCTCAGATTGGGTAAAAAGTGATTATTAAAAGTAATGAAATAATGTGAGAAAACTAAAGTTTACGTTATTTTTAATGTAAGATATAACACGTAATTAAAAAACATATTTATAACAAAACAGTGAACTTTTACAAGACTTGGCAACCAAAAACCCAAACATATGATTTTACAACTGTCATTCAGGTAAAAAGCTATGCTGGACAGACTTCATGTTATTAATCACTTCCTTCTGACTCGAAATTCATTCTGATTCTTTTGAGCTGCCTTTTTCTCGATCATCCCATAATATATCATTTTCTGAGTCATCAATAGTGTTGGTCTAAAAAAGAAATGCAATTCTAAGATGTCTTAGAGATGTTTAAATGACAATAAAAGTACTTCTTACAATCAAAAAAATATGTTATACAAACACATTAGCAAAAACTGTTAAAAAACACTCTTGTAAACCATTGTTGGAATAAAACAGAATTTCTCACATCTTTTTCTGTAGTAATGAATGTAGGGAATTTACATGAAAAAAAATTGTGAAATGCTCTGCCATTCAATACAACTAGCATAATGGAAAAAGGAACAAATTAAATGCTTTACACTGCTGCCACTGGACATTAGAAATTAAATTTAAAAGAGTTCTTTAACTCAAATTTAAAATAAGCTGTCCACTTCCCCCTCTCTCCCCCATTCAGGTAGATTTTCTTCCTTAGTAATGACTCGTTAGTTTATTCTTTCAGTTTCATTGTTTATAAATAATATTTTAACTATATAGTCTCATTGTTAATAGTTTTAGGCTCTTTGATTACGAGAAATAATCAATGTTTTCATGTAATTGTTGGGATTCACCAAAAGTTTTTAAAATGTCTCCCCTTTTTTATGTCTTCAAACTAAACTTAATTCTTGAATTAATTCAGAATGTGACTATATACAGGGTGTCTACCATCCGGGAAAATCAGGGAAAACGGGAATTAGCCGGGAATTTGAAGTGATCGGGAAAAAACGGGAATAAGCCGGGAATTCGGTAAATTACAATAAAAATTTGGGAAAATGTGGTTTCACTCAAAATATGAAATATAATAATCATTAAAACAGTAAATAATAATGTTATTCAAACTGTAGTTTTTTTGTAGCTGTGTACTAAATTTTATAATTCCTAATAAACAATGTTAATTCAAATTTAAAAAATATGTTTATTTAAATTTTACAACTTATTATTATTCATAAAAAAAGATTAATAGAAAAATGAGGGGGGAGGTGGGGGAATTAGAAGGATGTGACATACTTTTTAGTCGGGAATTTTAGGAAATGATCAGGGGAAATCAGGGAAAAAGTCGGGAATTTCATTGGTCAAGTTGAGTAGACACCATGTATATAAATCATTTACTTTATTTGTGTAAGTAAGAAAGTTTGAATATATTAATCTGTGTAATAATTTGTGAGATCTTTATTTTGTTGATTCAACAATAATAATTGGCAGATTCATTGCATAAGTATCCTCATTATTACATCTCAAATATAAACTCAGATTAAACAAAAAATATCAAAAGGTACTGTTCTCTCTTTCTCTGAACAAGGGCGACCTTAATATACCTTATCACACAGAAAATGGTGCCAACCGGTTATACTAAATAAACAATGATAGGAGGATAGAACCGCAGAGCCTAAACACTTACCAAAAAAAAATGTAAGCCTGAAAGTTTTCAATTAAAACACATAAAAAAAAAGACAATAATTTTCAGGGAACATCAGCTCAATAACGGGTCTTATACAGCCTTAAACTTACTGTCATGTGTTTGGTATCTGTTTTAAATCTCAAATTTTAAGGTGGGATGGAAGACTATGCAAGAAAAGGTCACTATTTTTTGCAGTTTTCATAAAAAAACAATTTTTTTCGGCCAAATAAATAAAATATTACTCCAGTACAAACATAGAGTTTAATTTTCTTCACATGGTGATATAAACGGTTGTTGAATATCTGCCGTGAGCATAGCGGCATTAGATGACAAACTTTTGAAATGAAAAAAAAGTTTTAATAAAACACTAGGACACCATTGACAGATATTCAACAACTGTTGATATAAACATGTGAAGAAAATTAAACTCTTATGTTTCTACTGGAGAAATATTTGATTTAGTTTGTAGGAAATAAAAAATGTACTGCAAAAATACTGCCCTTAACTTGCATGATATCCCCCTCCCACCTTAAGGTGTTCCTTTCGACATAAATTAAAGATACATTTTAGTCATCCTCTGGACTTGGTAGAGTAAGATCCAAGATTTTAATAAGATCTGAATATCTCTGGAAGGAATCTGCTTCATCTATTAAATTAAATAGGATTTTTTATGCTGAATTTTAATTATAATTTTTTTTATCAATATTCTATACTTCCCTTACCTACATTTTTAAAATATAATTTTATATTCTATAAACAAGTTGATTACACTTTATTTCAGATTTGAATTTTTGAAAACATTGAAGGTGTTTCCTACATTTATATGATTTGTTCCATTAGTTTTTATTTTGTTTACATTAATTCTTGTGCTGCTAAATAAAATAGTAATAGTAACTAAATGTACTGAACATGTTTCTGTTTTTCTCAATGTTGATTGCTAAATTTTAATTTCAATTTTTCAAGTTTTTGTTTTAGAGCTTACATTTTGACTTGTGTATAGAGAAAATGTTTTGGTTAGTCAAGTAAAATGATTTGCAAAACGTATTTTTAGTGTATCTTGGTACACACACACAAAAAAAATTGTTTTGAAAATAAATTTGTCTAAATACTCTATCAAGTTATTGATAAAAGTTTTTTTTTAAAGACTTATTCTCACATGTGGATTGTTATTTGAATAGCTTCTTAGTGTTATTTATGTTATTAAGAGTTTAAAATGTAAATATTGTCGATGTAACTTAAGACTTCTATGTGTTTTTAATATATCCATGGGATCGTACAATTTTTGTATATCATAATGTCTTAAGTATACTTAACATAACTTTTCTACTGTCAACTCTTGGAGAAAAATAACTAAACATTTGAATGTATAATTTTATTCAGTGGGGGCAGAACCTTATATGTGTAAGGGGTGGCAAGTTTATTCCAAGGGGGGGGGGTCAATGCTCCCACCCCCTTTTCTTTCAGGTTCTGCCACCACTGGTTTTATTACTGTCAATACATAAGACATATTTTAGCTTTGTTTATTAAAGTATGGTTTATCATTTAGATACTTTTTTTTCCTTACTGGAAAGTAACAGAATGTGAACAGTACTTATTTATTGGTTAATATTGAAACTTGGAAATAGCAATTAATAAATCAAGGGGATTTTTGCTTATAATAGAGTGTTAATTCTGTTTGTATCTATTAGTGATTATCATTGGTCACTTTAGGATAAGTTTTAATGGGGTTTTTTTACTGTCTCTTAATCAGTTAATTCTTATCTTGCCATTAATAGGTAAGATATAAATGTTGTGATTAATCAATTGTCAAAAATATTTATTAGGTTTGACTCGAGTCTTGAGATTTAGACTATTAGATTTCAAACAAATTTATTTGGTTCTATACAATATCAATCACTAAAAACTTTGTAAATGGAGTTTCTTCAGGTTTTTTTTTTTACAAGCCAATTTATTAAACAATAAAATTCCAAACAAAGAAGGGAAAGTTTATTTCCTAATTAGTGTTTTTTTTTTTACTTTCTCTTACTATTTGGGTAGTAAAAGTATTGTGTCTGTAAAAAATATCAAAACTCAAGGTATTGATGGATGTCGACGTTTCATTACCTCCAGAATCCGAAAGTGGTTTTCGAGACGCCGTCTGTCTGTTACTGAGGCTAGAGCCGAAACCATTTTATCGATCAGGCCAAAATTTGATATCTAGGGTTTCAATAAGGTTCCTCAGATGTTGCTTTTTGAAATTATTAAATATCCAACCTTAAAACCAAGAGTAGTTTATTTTAGGGCAAAAAGAGGAAGAATCAATTTGATCTAGAGGTGTACCGATTCAGTAAAACCGAGACCAATTACCGATTGTTTAAAATAATTGTTAATGTTACGATTATTTAAACCAATTAATCCCGATTATCGGTTATTTATTAATTATTGGGAAATATGCTTAAGAGAATGATAACAGTAAATGTAATTAATACAAAAAGATTTTATTTAAAAATCAACAGTTAAAGCTTTAATAATCTTAATTTTTGATTAATCTTTGCATAACCGGTGAAAGTTAGAACTAGATTGTTAGTTTTATCAATGATATGAACTTATATTTCTTTATCTGGTTATGTAATCTTTGCATAGCCTGCAACCCAAATGCAGTGTGTATATAAGTGTGTTTTTTTATCATTAAACTTCTACCTAGAAAATTTTTCTTCAAATTTTACTAAAAAAAACCCACAATTGATCGGCATAATAATTGCCGATGCACTAATAATCGCCCGATAACGATTCATCGGTATTCGCATTGGTACACCCCTAATTTGGTCTAAACCTTCTCTTAACACTTTCGATTAATACTTTTATCTAAACATTGTTTAATATTACCAATAAAATGGTGCATCTTATTTCCCCATGAAATTACTTTGAGGGTTCTTTACATCAGCGTAAATTTCCACTTTAGATAATATCTCCGCAACTATTTATTTAAGGTGCGAAATAGCTTATCATTGTAAAGTTGTAGTACTATTAAATATAAAATACTTTAAATTGAAAAAATAAATTTTTAATTGTGATTGGGGAAATGGGCATTTGATTGTTACGCGCTGTTTTGTTTCACACGTCTTACAAGTTTGTAGTAAATATCCTCATTTTTAGCTAAATGAACGGTAAAGTCTGTGCAGTGCCTCGTACCATTCATTTCTAATGATTGTCTGACAAGTAGTTTTATTTAAATAATGTAGTTTGTTTAGTCAACTTACTAATATGAGTCCATAATTCTATTTATTTTTATTTAATGACCGAGCAGAACTTTCATTTTTACATAGGTGGCATGTTGCACTTTATGTAAACAAAGGAAACATTGGTACCGATTAGCTGTATATATTTATGTTTTGAGGGTCTCGTGCAAGGCTTACGACTAGCTGCGCCAATTTAAACACAATATCTAATAATCTGATGCCGATAGTTCCACTGCCACATTGTTTGTTAGTAAAGTTTCAAAGATTACTTTTCATGAGGAGAACCTGCTTAACTTTAATTATGTATACTATTCTAACTTCCTCAGGCTTATCTTATTAGTCATCCAATATTTGAATCCTCCTCCTTCCTAAGCTCCTCTTTCCCTCAACCTTACCTTCTATGACGTTGTGCAGAAGACGGTTCCTCCTAAGGATGTGTCCGATCCAGTTTGCTTTGTACCGAAGAATCAGATCCAAAATGGTTCTCTTCTCACCCACTCTTCTTAGGACTTCTTCATTTGTCACCCTGTCCGTCCACCTGATCTCCTCAAGTCTTCTCCAGCACCACATTTCAAAGCTCTCCAAGTATTTATTTTCCATCTTCCTGAGATTGTGAAAGAGGGAAACCCATATTTCATCAAAGATAACTCTTTCGGCAATGCCTGGAATCGAACTCGGGACCCTTAGCTCAGTGGGCAGATATGCTACCGACTGAGACAAACGTCGGTATTGAAATTGTAGCTAACCGCTAACTCAACATCTTAGCTCAGTCGGTAGCGCGCCTGTCTACTGAGCCAATGGTCCCGGGTTCCATTCCCGACATGGCCGAAAAATGTATCACTGGTGAAACGTGGGTTTACCCTTTCACAGTGATGACTTAACGGCCGGGAGACTGAATGTTGTGCCTGTCCTAGTCTTAAGTTGGATTATAAGACATATGAAGCTACAACAGGCCTAGCAAGCCGGTAGTGGAAAATATATGGCTTGAATAAAAAACTGACCACAGACTGGAAACAATAATGGAGGTAAAGTAAAGTAAAAGCTAACGGTTAAGAATGTCAATTGTACTCTCAAACAGTGAGAGAAGAACCTTATTTGTGACTGTTTGGGGAAAGTTAGGGGGAAAAAAAAGCTTGTCACAACCCCGAGCTAGATTGGTATGTTTATTTTAATATGCATAATTTTGTTGAATCTACGAGATTGAAAGAACTGGCAAAGCAAACTCATTGTAATGAAATAGCAAACATTAAGAAAGAATGCTGACTACTCACAAGTCTTGTCCCAGTTGTGCGATAACTGGGCTGGATTGGGCTAAAAGAGCTTCTGTTTTATGGCTATCGGGGCTGACACACATATATATCTATTTTGGAGGCAGTTAATCTACCCATCGTTGGACCATACAGGTTATAACATTGGGTCATCAGTAATACTTGTACTAGAGCGAAGCAGCAGTGCCCAAGGTACCGGGTTTGAGTCTGTTTGGGGTCGCGAGAGGTGTAATTCAAGCCAACAGTTTAAGTATTCCTGACTAAGCCAGTTCTCTCACGCGCACATATTTTTCCCAACACCTTGGACCACCAGGTCCTGGGTACAACGCATCTGATCCTTGCGAGTCGCCATTTCTCGGCGACGTATTTCCACTTTGTCAAATGCAGGGATCATTCAGGAAAGACACACTCAATGCTATCGTGCTTTCCTGAACTTTATTATTGTCGTGTTGTACAAATCAATCCTTTGTTTCCACTCCGCACGGCCACCGACAGGTCTTGTCCACGAGGCTAACAATCTACTCTCTGGACTCGACACGTCCGCTACCCAGTCTTGCTACAAGTCAACTCCGAGTTCAACTGGCCTCTTAAATGCGAAAGACCCCAGATTGAACCGCCGACCCTCCAAGCCGCGCTGCACAACCCTACGCCACCGCCGTCTGGAGGTGACGTCACTGCATCTCGAACTAAAACATTAGCCTGGTGCCAACCTAACCGGCACAATATGTCTAAGTTCTTATATTTCTTCTAACTTTTTTAACATCACATTTTGTACTAAATCTTAGTGCTACCAATAAACCCAAAAAATGGAACCTCCGATATCATTTAGAACCCAACCATCTACCTTGCCATCAGCCCTATCCTTCCCTGCAAGCTCTCCTGACAGATCCGGTAGGCGACAGAACACTGTTTTTAAGGAGGAAGGTATGGGGGACCCTCCTCCAACAAATTTGTTTTTAAGTTTTGATCCACTTAAAAACTATCTAAGTGTGGTCCTAGCTTGAATATTTTCAGAAAAATTAGATGTTGTTTGGAAGCTTTTGATAGGTTTTTAGAGGAACTTTTAAGTCAAACTAAACCTATTTCTAGAATGCCAAATTCGAGAGTGGGGTTCATATAGAAATCAGGGTTTATATTTAGAGTTTATTGCAGGGGCTATTTTTTCATCTTCATTTTCGAGAGTATAAGGAGGGGGGAGGGGGGCTTTTACCTGCAGTAGTCTACTTGGTGTAAACTGCTCTATGTGGTTATTGACCCGCTGTACCTGCTGTTTGACCTATTTGACATGCCATGTCCGCTGTTTGACCTATTTGACATGCTATGTCTGCTGTTTGACCTGTAACTACTGTCTAACATGTAGCTTCAGTTTAACCTCTTGTCTGATCTGTTGTACCTGTTATTTGACCTGCTGTTTGACCTTACATACAATAGTTTGATAAACCTGAAATGTTGTTTAGGTGAGTGGTCAGACAATATTGCATTTAATCCTCTTTTAAATATGAGTTCTTGGTTCAGATCCCACCTGTGTGTCGCAGGGAAAAGTGTTACAGCTGTATGTTCTCATCTAGATGATAACTAATGGCCACCACGACAAGTGATCCTCTGTGGCGTCTTGACTCGTAAGACCTCTTCCGAACAAAGTCTATCTACTGCCCTCAAAGCAACACATGGGCCTAGCAGATGTCTTTAATGACGTCAGATGTAACGAGTAAACATGAAAGAAAAGCTTTAAAAATAAAAATAACGACAAACATTAATAACTATGTATATTGTTTGATTTTTAAAAAATCTATGGGTCTGAAATCTTTTATTCAGAAAATATAAATTTTAAGAAATTAATTTTTTTTTTGGTGTGACCACGTCTTACTATCTGTTTGGGGCTGATGTGTTAGGGATTAGAAAGGTTTAATTTAGATGAAGTATACCTACATTTGCTTGGAGAGAGAGGGAAATGCTGTTTAGGAGAGGGGGGGGGAACCCTTGAGTACACCCGACAGGAAATCGAACCCAGATCTCCTCGTCCTGAGGAGTCCCAGTCTATTGTGAGAGTGGTATGTTAGTAGATCATTCTTCCACCAGTGCGGGGGGGAATAATCATTACAGAATGCACATTGCTGTTTGTGCTGAAAGTGAAGAGGGTCTTCAAGAAATACTGAAAATTGAATATAACGATGAAGATCAACGAAAGGAAGAGAAATGTCATGATACGCAGTAAAGGAAATATCAATCAAATGAATACATAGAACTAGAAGTAAAGCTACATCAAGTAATGGAGTTCTGATATCCAGGAAGTAAAAAAACTGAAGATAACAGAAGCATGAAATATATTGTAAGTACAGAATAGCGCAGATGAAGAAAACCTTTCCTTACAAGAAGACATTACTGACTTTAATTATAATAAATTTGGAAATCAGGAAAAGGTTCCTAGAGGCTTATAAGTGGAGAGTTGTGATTTATGTATGTGAAAGATGGACTAATGGTGCAACTGGTGGTAAAAGATTAGAAACATTTGAAATCCGGTGCTACAGAAGAAAGTTGAAAGTACTGTGGATGGAGAAGATATCAAATACGGAAGTCTATTATTTGGTCATCAAGCCACATGAATATCAAAGATTTTTCTACAATATCTTTTAGGTCTTCATCTGTAGTATCTTCTGCGTGCTTGAAAGAAAAAACACTACCTCTCTTTTGTGCTCTCTAACTCCTCTACTTTGCTTTTTGTAAATTTCGGCAACTCGATGAAGAAAAATTGAAAATCTTTTAAGTAATGGCCATTAGTTTTTATATGGCGTATATTATGAGTAGAACTATAAACAACCCTCGAAAGAAATAGCGTACTATTGGAAATGGCGACAAAGAATACTTTCTTAAAATCAATGTAATTGCCAAGATTGTCTTGAGTAGGCTCTAACAGCATAAAGTTGAGCACGTTTTTCAAAGCCTGTGTCCCTAGCGAGCTGCATTTCTGCAATATATCTATTCCCATAAGAATCCTCGCAGAGAAAATCAACGATACTTTGTTTATCAGATGCAATCTCAGGATTCATAATAGTGCTAAGAAACTTAACATCTTGAATTGTGTACCTGTCAAATGTACCTGAATTTGTGTTGAGGGAAATAATGAATGGCACCACACAAAAGTACACGCTTTCTAAAATAATCTGACAAAATTTCTCGAAATCTGGTTATGGGTTAACTACCCTTAAATATATTTTCACCCCAAATATATATTATGATATAAGACTCATACAGAATAACATTTAACATTTAAATATTATTTTTAATATTTCAAAAACTCGATAATTCATATTCACTTCATCTATAATTGATTTATCATATGTTATCTTGTTTTTCACGAAATATATGAATATATATACATATAAAGACATGTTGTATTTATATTGATCTGTAATTGACTTTTTTTTTTCACATGAAATAGTCTAATGTGATCCAATAAAATAAATTTATCTCTTAAATTACATTTTATACAGGTTTGTAATATTCATCTATAGTTTAATGTTTGTCACTTCCTATTTTAACTTTCAATTTATTGTTTTTATATTTAAAAAAACCCTCTAAATCTTTTGTCAATATTTTAATTACAAAGATCGGTAAAAAAAATTCAATTTATCTTTCCTTTTGTAATCTTATGGATATTCATGTATTTTTGTGTTTGTATTTAATACAATATAATTATCTTTTATTATCCAATAAATTTTCAATAATAAAGTTTAAAGTATTATTTCTTAGCTTAGATTAAGCGTGATTGAGGCGAAGGGTGGGAGTAGAGAGGATCTAATAAGAAGAGGACAGCAGGGAGATTTCAAAAATAATGCCAACTTTTGCAGATAGAGGGTGTCAAGGGGTCAGCACAACGAACACCCAGTCCCCCGGCCGTTAATCTCCGTTTTCTAGAAAGGATCCGATACTTTTTTCATTTTTTTTTTTCATTTAAGTAGCTTTTCATTTTGTCCTCGCTAGGCTGAGTTTGACCCCGTTTCAGACCCTGCTGAGGATCAAACCCGGGACCTCTGGATCTGTAGACAGGAACTCCGACCATTAGACCACAGTCTCTCCTCCACCCCCCACAAATAAAGGGTGAAGAAAATCCCTTAAAATGTCACAAGTCAGTGGAATTAAACCAAGAGAATTGACGACTTATGTGTTTATTTATTTCTGGGTCAAGTGTGTTTATAATTATTATCCCCCCACCCCCTTCACTCCCGCCCGAGTAGGGAGGAAAAAAAAAAGTCCTTGCTCGGAACTGTACGGTTAAAATAGGTCTTGCGGTATCACGTGGATTCTGGATGAAGATCCGATCATTTGATACTATCCATTGCCACATTATGATGATGACCTTTTGAGGTTGACCTTAAGAGATAGCCAAGAGTGACGCGCTTATGTGTGTATATCACAATTGTTTTAAAAATTCGTCCAGAGAAATTATGTTGGTGAGCTGGGTGGTGTGGAAATTATTAGCCAAATAGAATTACGAGGGGAACAAATTACCAAAGACGCGAGAGAAGAAAAAGAGTTATACTCAAGTGAAGGTTGGTTTAGGTTAATTTGCAATAATGTTTCTTTGGTGTCGGTTTTGTTTTCAAAATAGTTTGCCGGTTATTTTTAAGAGCCCTTGTCACGATTACACTTAACCTAGTAATTAGTCGCGCGTACCACGCTCGAATCATAAATAGCGTCAGTTTTCTGTGTTATTCATTAGTCCACAACTAAATTGGGATCGATTGAAAAAAGTTAATTTTTTTAATATGATTTTAGATTTTATTGTGTTTTTATTAATTTGGAAAACAGTTTCACTGGTCTCAATTCCAATACATATAGCCCCTATATTTAATTATCTGGCTACCGCACTTTGATATGGTGTTATCTGTGGGGTGAGATGGGCTATTTAAGATGTTAGCAAAACAAAATAACTTAACGGTGGCTGCATAGTCTAAGACATCATTTTTGCAATAGATTAGACCGCCGATGATTGATAGATCAGGGTCCGGGTCGCGTGTACTAAGGACATTTTTCCTAGACGGTGTTTGACTCGTCCTCTACACAAATGCGGGTACACTTCCTCTAAGCTCAACCTTTCTCATTCCTTACACACTAGCATAGTTATTATTTAAGTGTATAATACGGATGGGTTATAAGACGCAGTGCTATTAGTAAAAAAAACCCATACTAAACCCAATTCTTACATTTTTATTTAAATCTAACTTATTTTTTACTCCTCTTCTTACTACCCGTTTGGGCTACACGCTTATGTACTAATTACGCTAATGGTTTTAGGTATTAGGAAGATAAATTAAAAGGAAGGAAGTGTACCCGCATATGCATGGAGGAAGAGGGGAAAACCATTTTAGAAAAACCACCCTCGGTACTACTGACCGAGATTCGAACCTCGATCTCCCCGTCATCGTCAAGTCTAGTCTACCGCGAGAGTGACGCCTTTAGAACAGTGTTTCTCAAATTTTTGGTGGTGGATAAACTTCAAACGAAAGTTAAAAGCTCTGGGAGTAAGGAAGGTGAGGGGATAATTATCCAGGAAAAACATTATTTCCATTTTAGAGAAGATAAAAATAAGTTTGAAAAAAAAATTGAATTTGTCAGTAGTAGTGTTTTAATCATTTTTTTTAACATTTTAGGTCTATGCCCCATAGTTTTTGATAAATAAACCAATTATTTAGATTTGTTGACTTAAGATTCGTATACAGACTTTCTTTTCTACACAACTTGTACAGGCCTATACCAAGGAAAGAAATGCACTATAGTATGGATATTTCATTTTTAATCTATTTTACAAACCAAATTCTAGTATTATATGTAACCAACCTTCTTTAATACATTTTTATTAATAACATTCTTGAGATAGTGTTGAGCATTGAACACTGCCTCCGACCGTGCGGCTACCAAACCCAGTAATGTCTATACTATACTGGATTGGCATAAACACATCCCTTGCAACGGACTAAATCGTGACGCCAAAGCTTGTCGTCTGCTTGCTAGCGAGGGGACAGATTTAACGGTTTCTTTCAACGTTCTTGTGCAAAAACGAGTGTCTGGTGAATAAAAGTAAAAAAAAAAAGTAAAGTACTATACCACACTTGACTGAAGACACATTTACATCAAAGGGTATACAATTAAGTTTTAAAGGTAATATTGTACAAATAAGAATAACATCTTTTATATATTAAAATATGTTGTTTACATTCTGCCAAGACTACAATATATTTAAAATTGGCTATTAGCTTATATAATGGTTTCAGAAATAATATATTTAAAGTTCAATAACTAAAATGGAAAAAAGGTAGCTTCAAGCTTAATGACATTCGTTTGAATGACAAACTTTGTGTAGTAGTTTTACATTTGAATTATCATTTAGGTTATAGGCTTGTATGACGTACCTATTACTATATTACAATATATTTAAAGTTGACTCTTTGCTTGTATAGCCTATTGCTTTCAGAAACCATATTATATTTAATGTTCGATAACTATAATGAAATAAGGTAGCTTAAAACTCAATTACATATATTTGAATAGCAAACTTTGACTAGTCGTTTTACATTCAAACTATCATTTAGGTATAGGGCGTGTAGGAAGTACCTATTACTACAGTACTATATATTTAAAGTTGGCTCTCAGCTTGTATGTTGCTTTCAGAAATCATATTGTATTTAATGTTCCTTAACTATAATGAAATAAGGTCACTAAAAACCAGACTACCTTTGTTCGGATGATAAACTTTATGTAGATGACTTACGTTCAAACGATCATTTAGCTTATAGGCTTGTTGGAAGTATTATTATTTTAGTCTAAATCGACTTATTTAAAGAAACAAGAAATGAGGGTTGAACTTAGTTATGCTCTTCAAATCTTTTATTAACCCATTTATATCGTTTAACTAATCATACATTGATATATCTAATATATTCATAAAAATTAACGAGTGATGTTGAAATGCCACATTGCCTTGTATGTGTGTAAGAGAGTGCCTTGTATGTGTATGTAAGAGAGAAAGAGATACCCGAAAGTTTCTTTCTCTCTTACACAATAGTGTGCAGACAAAAGCTCGAAAATTTTAGCCGCAGAATGTCCATCCAGTTAGATTATAAAGCTCAATGACCAAACCGGGTGACATGTTGCCAGGAAGTGTGTTGTCACTCGATGTTAAAATTCCCTAATTAAAGTAATCTTAATAGCCTCCTCTTCTAATTACACGTCTGCTTGCTCCTTGCTGATCATTTTTTTCTCTGAGTTTCACTATACGAGGTCTCCGACTTTCTCATAGATTGGAACGGTCACGTGATAAAATGATACGTAGTGTGGATGCGATTTCAATTCCAAGGGACTATTAAGGACTTATTAAGGATTAAACGAATCCAGAGCTTACGGATTCTGTGACAAGGTTTAATTGTCTCGTGTGACACTTTCCTTCACACACATCAAATAAAGTAAACGGCTCTTTTAAAAAAAGATAGATAGATAGCTCGATTTAATTTAAAAATCAACACTAGTGCGATCTATTTCAAATGACAATCACTGTAAGCTCGGAAGTAGTCAGACCAATATATCAACACCGTGCTTGACCAAGAAGGAAGTGTTTTCAAACATGACCTAGAGATCGCATTCTCTCTTTAATTCTTAAAATTATTTTAAAATTTAAATATTAAGTGATAATACTGTATTATTAGTTTTTTTGACAAATATATTGAGTAAATTAACTATGTTAACTCGTTAAATCGTTGTATAGGGTTTATACTGTGCATCATGCCTGTATCGACCCGCCATTTGATCACAATAATTGACTCTAAACATTTCAATAAAGTATTACTTTCACGTCTCTTGAATAATTGAAGAATTCAAATTTCAAAATTAAAGCAGATTTTTAATAGATTAACTTCATCCTCCAACCGATCAGATAGTCTTTACAATGCAGAGGTATTTCAACTTTAATATATTCAATTTAAGGATGGACATAGAAAAAAAAATATTTATGGGGTGAAAACATCGAATATTTAAAAAATATCGCTATCTTGTTTATAAAAAAAATATATATCTTTTATTAATAAAACCGTTGTTTTTAATTTATTTATTTTCAAATAAACAAAGTAACTACCTTGAGTACATTTATATTAAATTAATCATAAACTGGAATTTATATTCAAACAAATTATGTTCATATAAAATAAATACATAGTACATATATATAAAATAAAAATACTTGTTTGAAAATAATCAGTATACTTGATATTATCCAATAATAATTATAATTACTACAATTCGTCATCCACTGTTTGTAAAGACATTCAGTTATAAACCATCTTTGTTTCTAAACGATTTATTGGTAGGAATGAACATCGGATATCGATATTTTCAAAACAATGATATTAAAATTTTTATGCTCACACATGTAGTTGATAATTTTTATCCATCGACATTTTGTACCGAAATCAAAGGTGTGGTAATATATAATTTCCCATTCGATACCATCCCTATCAGCAGGTAAGTCAATAATAACCCTCGTTTCGGTATATGTACATTTTAAAATTAATGTTTGTTAGACGAGGATTTTCAACAATCAAATGTTCTGTAGTGAGCGACATTTGAAACACACACGAGAGTGACGTCATCGATCAGCAAACTTCAATGGCGCGAACATCGAACCTTCAACATCGATGGTTGAAAATCATCGCCCAATAAACACCGATGTTAAAAACATCGATGTTCGATGTCCATCCCTAACTCAATTTCACCTATGAAGTAACTGCAGGTATTATCGAAAAAGCTTTATCTTCGCCCATTCACTCGGTTAACTGTTGCCAAATATTATTAGGTATGAACCATAGATAATAGAGTATGAAAATCGATATTTAACATCTGCAAAGTGCCATCGATGTTTGCAAAACATCGGTCTCAAAACATCGATGTTTCAAACCCAAAACCATCGAAGTTTTAATTTAAGAAAAACATCGAAGCTGTTTAATTTGGGTTAAGAATGTGTTTGATAATTATTATGAATAAAGTGATCACAATATTACTAAACTAGCAATCCCTCACGGCGTTGCCCGTGACCCAACAAAGATTTGTTAAAAGTAGCTTAGTTAAAAAGCTAATTAAAAATTATAAAATCCTACTTCGAGGTGCATTCGGACCCCCTTCCGTCCACCTAGGTTAACAATTTCAGATCTCTGCGTGCTGTAGATTTGGCTGGGCATCGCACACAAAGAGACACACACACACACACACACACACACAAACACTTCCTTTTATTATTAAAGATTAATATAAAAAATGGCCATTTAGTTCAGATAGCAAAGATAAAAATGACGGTTCAACTAAAATGTAATACAATTATTACAAATTTTAAAAAATAACATTTACCAATAAGATTAAATATAATTATCCCCAAACATTGTCATAGAAAATAACTTGTCTCGTGAATATAAAAATTTATATTATATATATTAATATAAATATAAAAATGTATATGTAAACTTTATATTAATATATAAAAAATATATATTATAAATATTATACCATATGTATTATAAATATCATTATATATATTAATATAAATATAAATATAAATATTTTTATTCGCGAGAAAAGTTATTTTCTATGAAAACGTTTGGGGATAGTTACATTTAATCTTAGTTGGTAAATGTTTTTGTTTTTTTTTGCAATTAAAGACGTGGCATAAAAAACCTATTTTTCTTATTTGTTGTTGGGTGAATGTATTGACGACGACTTTTTTTACAAGGATTAAAGGATGTTAAGCTGTGGCTCACCAAGGATAATGTTTTTGGGGAAGGCTATTGGAAATGGTACTTGAGGGAGGATTTAACTTACATATAAAATACAAAAGTTAACTAAAACTATGTTTGAATAGACTATAGACTCAACCCGTTGAATAGTCAATAGACGATAGTTTGTGGTGACATCCATCTTTTGCTAGCTAAAGAACTAACGGTCACACTAACGGATCACCAACAAATTCATGATTTCAATTCGTCCTTTCATAGTTCATGAAATCCCAGAAACGGTACTAAGTTCTATGACGCAACGATCGTTTATGAGGAAACCAATAATTCTCTCAAAAGGTCCAGAAGCCAAAGCAGGAAACCGCTGTCGTGATTGGTCACCTGTGCGGAAGGTTTTTGAAAGTACGAATCGCGATGATTGGCGAGTTGGTGTGGGCGCTCCAAACAAGAGTCGCACAACTTTAGAATTTTCTCAAAAAACTCCAACTTAAATAAAATAAATACCTATGTTCACATTTAGGCCTACTTAAAAATGAATCGTTTCGAAGCTCGCGTTCCAAATTAATAAGCTACGGACACGTCACTGCTTTAATGAAGGGTTCCTTCTCGCTCTTTATATTATTTTAAGGGTTGAATTAGGGGCAGGGTCTAGAACCTCCTTAGCACCCCTACTCCACACCTCTGGTTGAGAGGATAGCTTAAAGTAGAATATGCACCCGCATTAGTGTGGAAAAGGAATAGGAAAAACATTGTGTTAAATCACGTATTTGACAACCAGCTCAGTATTTTATCACCGCACCCATTTGGGGCATATGAACTAATTACTCTGTGCTGTGGACCAGGAAGGTTGAATTTAGAGGGAGTGTACCGACATTTGCGGTGCGGAAGGGCGGAAAATCGACAGGGATTCAATCCCAAATTTCCCCGTTATCGGCGGTACAGTCATGCGACAGGGTTTATCATAGTTGATATATTTAAATAATTAAATTAATGATGGCTAAATAAACATTTATGTTAGAGGTTTTTTTTTTGCAACTTCTCAACACAAGTTGGGCTATTAGTACTATGTACTACAATTATTATCGTGAAATCCAAACCACTAGAGGAACTAAACTACTCTCGCAACGCACAAAGCGTAAAGCCGAAATCAGGTTACGCTGACGTTACGTTTTAACGCGTGTTAGGCTGGTTTCACACCAACGAGTCCCGAGTCGAGTCTGATTCAATTATTGAGACAAGTACATGTTTTATTTGATAGCACGATGGAGAACCAATACCTTTCACACCGGTGAGTCGAGTCCCCTTTCTCATGTATTCCAGTGCAAACAACATACTAATCTAATAGCAGCCACAATCTCCTCCTCTTCATCACGTTCAGCTAATAACATACTAATAGCGGCTATAATCTCCTCTTCTTCATCACGTTCAGCTAATAACATACTAATAGCGGCTATAATCTCTTCCTCTTCATCACGTTCAGCTAATAACATACTAATAGCGGCTATAATCTCCTCTTCTTCATCAAGTCCAGCTAATAACATACTAATAGCGGCTATAATCTCCTCCTATTCATCAAGTTCAGTTAATAACATACTAATAGCAGCTACAATCTCTTCCTCTTCATCAAGTCCAGCTAATAACATACTAATAGCGGCTATAATCTCCTCTTCATCAAGTTCAGTTAATAACATACTAATAGCGGCTACAATCTCTTCCTCTTCATCAAGTCTAGCTAATAACATACTAATAGCGGCTATAATCTCCTCCTATTCATCAAGTTTAGTTAATAACATACTAATAGCTTATACAATTTCTTCCTCTTCATCAAGTCCAGCAAATAACATACTAATAGCTGCTACAATCTCCTCCTCTTCATCAAGTCCAGCTAATAACATACTAATAGCGGCTATAATCTCCTCTTCATCAAGTTCAGTTAATAACATACTAATAGCAGCTACAATCTCTTCCTCTTCATCAAGTCCAGCTAATAACATACTAATAGCGGCTATAATCTCCTCTTCATCAAGTTCAGTTAATAACATACTAATAGCAGCTACAATCTCTTCCTCTTCATCAAGTCCAGCTAATAACATACTAATAGCGGCTATAATCTCCTCTTCATCAAGTTCAGTTAATAACATACTAATAGCAGCTACAATCTCTTCCTCTTCATCAAGTCCAGCTAATAACATACTAATAGCGGCTATAATCTCCTCTTCATCAAGTTCAGTTAATAACATACTAATAGCAGCTACAATCTCTTCCTCTTCATCAAGTCCAGCTAATAACATACTAATAGCGGCTATAATCTCCTCTTCATCAAGTTCAGTTAATAACATACTAATAGCGGCTACAATCTCCTCCTCTTCATCAAGTCCAGCTAATAACATACTAATAGCGGCTATAATCTCCTCTTCATCAAGTCCAGCTAATAACATACTAATAGCGGCTATAATCTCCTCTTCATCAATTCCAGCTAATAACATACTAATAGCGGCTATAATCTCCTCTTCATCAAGTTCAGCTAATAACATACTAATAGCGGCTATAATCTCCTCTTCTTCATCAAGTTCAGTTAATAGATACACCAGAGCAGTGTAATCACTTGAAGCTGATGATTGTGTTGGGTCGTTTTGTGATAATGTTGACACTAAACATCAGCGTAGGGCCAGTTTCATAGTCAAATTTAGTACGCCTAAAGCGCGAGTCGATACTAAATACAAGACGACACCTACCTAGAACAAAATGGAATGAGCCAGTTTCGCATATGAAACTGGCCCATTCCATTCAATTTCAGGTAGGTGACGTCTTGTATTTAGTATAGCGCCGCACTTGAGGCTCACTAAATCTGACTATGAAACTGGCCCGTAGTCTGAATTCGGCTCAACTTTTGACTCCAGCGGTTTTCGACCTAGGATATCTGAAAATCAAGGAAAGGGGAAGGGTGAGGGGTACCTCGACGACCGCGTTGAGTCTGTACAATGCTGGACACGAAAAGTGTCTGGCTTACAACGAGACTTAGGCTGAAACTAAAGAATACAATTTCTGTTTTATACTGTCCAACGCTTTAACTAAGTCGTTTGCGTGTCTCTCTACTGAGCTAAAGGTCCCTGGTTTGATTCCCTGTATGACCGATATTTTTTTCATAATTGAAATATGTTTTTTCCCCTTTGACAGTGATAAATCAATGGCTGAGGGGCTGGATGTTGTGTCTGTTCTAGGTTTAAGTTAATTTATAAGTCATGTAGCTGATATGATCAGTCGGTTCAGAAATTGCACGTTGAGGTGGAAGGTTATGGACGTGGGAAAAGGTCAGTCAGTATCTTTACAGTGTTTTGGTAAACTTTTTGTCTGCAAAAAAAAAAAAAAAAAATCAAATATTTCTCCCGTATAAACAAAGAGTTTAATTTTCTACAGCTGGTGATATCAAAAGTTGTTGAATATCTGTCATGTACATAGCGGCATTAGGTGAGAAACTTTTTAAATGTAGAGAAAAAGTTGATATCACCATGTGAAGAAAATTAAACTACATGTTTCTACTGGAGAAATATTTGATATCGTTTGCGGGAAACGTTTTTTTTTCTATAAAAACTGACCAAATACTGACCTGACCTTAAGTCGCAATCCCTAACATCGCACCTTAAGTACCTCGAATAAAATAAATGGTACGGTGTACCGCACAGAATTTCTCTCTCTTTCATCTTAAAATAGATACTTTTACTAGTAAAACCTAGTAAGGTTTGTGAAACTAAATAATATACAATGTTGCAGGGACACTCCGTCAAAGAGCATAAATGAAATAATATGCACTGTTACAGAAACATGAGAAAATATGAACCCCTCTCTCCACCAAAAAGCATAACAATCAATTTATTTCTTGAAGTAGCTACATAAAAAAATATATATTTGCTTATATCTAAGAAACTGTCGATTTTATAAAAATATATTCCAATCAAATTATTTTAATTTTAAAAAGTATTACAACTTTACAATGTTAAGTTATTGCTTATCTCAAATAGTTGCGGAGTTGTGACCAAAATTGGAAAATTTCTGCCATGTAAAGTATCCTTTAAATAATCTTAACGGAAAAACAAGAATTTCTATTTTGTTTATAATACTAAACAATGTCTAGATACAAAATTTAATGAAAATTGTTTGAACGGATTTTAAGTAAAATCTATTTGTTTTCTTGTTGTCCTTCAGTAAACTACCCTTAAACTTAGGGTTAAACCCAAAGGGGGAACTTATGAAACCCCCAGATACCAAGTTTTAGCCCAATCGGTTAAATAATTTCGACTCTAACCCGAGGTACAGATAGACAAACAGACAGACATACATCACCGCGAAAACAACTTTTTTTTTTGGATCATGAAACGTCGATAATAATCATCAAAACCTTGAGTTCAAATTTTTTGACGATTACAATACTTTCACTCCGAGTTGTCGAGAGAAAGTAAATATATAAATACATGTAACGAACTAACTGGACGATCTCGTGTACCTTCTGGGGGTCCGCGGACCCCACTTTGAGGATCTCTGAACTAGGGTATTATCACTATCTGCCGCAAACAACCAGTCTACACTTTCCAAAACACATTATATATACCTCTCTCTCGCTCTTTCTTACGGAACCATGAAACTATAAATAGAAAAATAGTTTTTGATTACCTCACCGAGTTAAACGACTCCATTCCCGTCGTCAAAACAAGTTATAAGTCCGTGTCGAGTGTGTCTCATTTGCAATAATAGACGTTCTACATGAAGAACATCCTAGTTTTACTTTATAAAATGTTAGCGCTGAAGGAATTATTCGAATAAAAAAAAAGAATTAATTTTTTTTTAACGAATCTTATCAGAACGACAACGGGTGTAATTTATCGCGCAAAGATATATTTTGAAGAACCCCTTTATATATTTTTATTTTTCACCGCTATTTAAGTCCTGAGGGGATATGTTGAGCCCGACCTTCCATTGTTTCGGTATAAGACTTGTTTTTTCCTGTTTGATAACACGAAATGAACCATGTAAACAATGGTAGACTTCAAAAGATTAATATTTGGTGATTAGTGCAGTGTTTGAGGAATCGGAAACCATCTTGGAGGTTGTTCATATAACGTTGATGGATTTTAAGACTAAAAAATATTGAGAGTAATTTCACACCGTATAAAAAAACTGTTATGGGTTTTTCTAAAAAAAAAAGGTGACTGTGCTTTATTTAATTATTAAGACTGTGGCCAGTATTTTTACGCTTAAAACAGTTAAGATATATTTTAATGTGATTGTTATTTGGTTAATTCTAAAGACCGAAGGCAGTATTTTCACACAATATATCAAACAGTTACTATGTTATTTTATTGTGATTGTGATTTGGTTAATTCTAAAAACCGAAAGCAGTATTTTCACGGAATATATAAAACAGTTACGTTGTTATTTTAATGTGAATGTGGTTTGGTCAATTCAAAGACTGGAGGCAGTATTTTCAAGCAATATACAAAACAGTTACGATCTTATTTTAATGTGACTGTGGTTTAGTTAATTATAAAGACCGGGAGAAATATTTCTAAGCCCTATACTAAACAGTTACGATGTTTCAATGTGATTGTGCTTTACTTAATTATAAAGATCGGAGGCAGTATTTTTACACCATGTATCAAACGTTTATAATGTATTTTTAATGTAGTTGTAGTTTAGTTAATTATTAAAACTGTATGCAATATTTTTTACGCTTATATAAATATGTTACGATGTTTTTAAAAATGTGATTGTGCGCTAGTTAAATCTAAAGACTGGGAAAAGTATTTTCACACCATATATGAAAGAGCTACGATGTGTTTTAAAAAAAAATGTTGTTATGGCTTTAATTAATTATAAAGACGGTTATATATCAGACATTGACGTATTGTGATGAAGTTTTGCTAAACGTCCGTAGCATAAACCTCGTGAAACGTTTCACTTTAAAGAGTAGTTTCGTCCCGCCATCTTGAATGATTAGAGGGGAGTGGTAGGGGAAAGA
>CABFWB010000314.1:267629-309995 GCA_902151455.1 Timema bartmani
TAATAATAATAATAATAATAATAATAATAATAATAATAATAATAATAATAATAATAATAATAATAATAATAATAATAATAATACTGTGTATGAGCGTGACCATACTCCGCGACAACGACCTTTGGTGTCAGAAGTGGGATACTCTCTGGATCTCCCATATGAATAGCATGGCATGACGTTCTGGCTTCCCGGTTCCAGGTATGGATGGCCATGCCCTAAATAAGATGACCGACCAAAATCATATTACAAGTCCCAATAGTGGAGGGGTGATAGAGCATTTGGAAGTGCTAAATATTCAAAAGAAATAGTCTAATCGCTCGTGCTAAATTATCAGGACAGTAAACGCTTTCTTCATTTAAGTTCAGTTACTCATTACATATCTCCATATATATATACTATGTGATGGTACTAGTTTCTAATATTTAATATAGTGTGGACAGAAACGCTAGTATCGTCCCTTATGCACTATGCGCAGTTTTTTTTGTGTGTGTATATATGATCTTATAAACCAAAGTTGTATCTTGCCAGATAAAATACAATCTATTCTCAAGTCCGCTTAAGACTAGAGAATTGGCAACCAACAGAAAGTACCTGACGCTATTTACCCTCCTAGGCCTGTTCGCCGTACTTGGAACAGAAAATGGCAAGTTTGCCTGTTACCCAATAACTACTTTATAAAGAAGCTCCTCCCCGGACGTTCCAAAGTATAAAGTACAGCCGACGACGATTCGGCTCACAAAGGAAGGCAATGGGAACTATCACTGAGGGAAAGATTGCTAGACGGCTTACTGTCCTGAACTTGAACCTTATCTTTTAGATAGATAAGAAGGCTGTGTGTGTGTGTGTGTGTGTGACGCAAGATGACCTGATGGATGTTCAACTCTGACCCCCTCCACATCAGATCTGACAATTGTTTTATTGACACAAGATCGTGTTATTTTGTTTCCTGAAATGACAGAAGGACCTACCGCATGGTGAGAACGAGTCCGTCTGGACCACTCCGGTCCAAAGGTCTTCCCTCCACCTACCGGACTCGTGATCCAGGGGAGAAGGGAGGTAGTTTTTCAATGGGGCTGTATCGATGGTACTTTCGCACAGCCATTTAAAGAGAGAAAGTATTATGATATTACTAAAAACAAAATCTAACACGATATTTTGATGGTTGCCGATGTTTCATGACCCTATGAACTCGTCTGTCTGTCTGTATCTTACTGGGCCTAGAGCCAAAACCATTTTACCGAGTGGTCTAAAACTTGGTACCCAAGGTTTCAATAAGGTTACCTAAGGGCCATTTAGTAACCATAAAATTAAGGGTAGTTTACTTAGGGGCAAAAAGAGAAGACTTTTTTTTATCAAAATCCTCTATAGTGATTTTAATTAAAATTGGTCTCCAGGTGATGTTTAACATAAAAAACAAAATCGTGCGTCTCACATTCCCGATAAATACCTCACGTTAGAGGAAATTTCCAATTTCGATCGTATCTCCACAACTCTTTGAGACACGAGATTATCTATCATTTAAAAGTTGTAGGAATCTTAAAAATAAACAATTTTTATTTGAAGGAATATTTTATAAAATCACTATTTTATGAGTTATAGACTTTTTTAAAAAATAAAGCTTTGGGAACTAGGAGAGTTGAGACTGTACAGCACAAATAATATGTTTCTGTAACAATGTCTAGTATGTCGTTTCTCATATCATAGGTGTAGTTTAGATAAAGAAGGGAGAAAGTCTGTGTGGTGCACCGTACCATTAATTTTACTTTCACATTTAAAGAAAGTATTGTAATAGTGAATTCGAGATCGCATTTTTTTTAAAAAATTTTTTTAGCGCCACGTCTTACTAAACCGTTCGGGTTTTATGCTTATGTATTAACTACGCTTATTTTTTTAGGGATTATGAAGGTCATATTTATAGATAGTGTACCCGATTTTGCGTGGAGGGAGAGTGGGAAAACCATTTTGGAAAAAGCACCCTCAATACATCCGTCCAAGATTCGAACCTCAATCTCCCCGTCATCCGCAGTCTAGTCTACTCTGAAAGTAGCACCTTAGACCATGTGGCCACCGAAGCTGGTTACTATATTATTTTATTAATCTTGACGTTTTATGTGCCCCTACAAGTTTTTTTTTTTGCAATTCCGTCTTCTTTTTTTTACGGAGCTACGTACAAAACGGTTAAATGTGTTTCGTTCAAAATGCATTTTTATATCGTCACCGCTTCTTACTACCCGTCCGGGTTGTACACATATTTACTAATTACGCTAATGTGTGAGTGAGGAGGAAGGTCAGAGAAAGTTTAACCGCATTTGCGTGGAGGAAGAGTGGAAAACAGCTTAGGGGGAAAAAAAAACATCCTCCGTACACCCGACCGGGATTCGAATCCCAATTTCCCCATCAATGGTAGTCCAGTCTATTGCAAGAATGACGCCTTAAACCAGGGGTTTCCAACTCGCAGCACGCGGGCCAGCTGCGGACTAAGGTAACATTTTTTGCGACCCTCTGGCTCATAAAAAATATGTATATATTTCAAGAGGGAAAAAAATTATAAATACCCATATATATTTAATATAATCAACTACTAAAATAAATACGTATTTTATTTTATTTTATAAAGGATTTTTGCTTTGTGACGCGAAGAAATGTATTACGTTTTAATACAAATGTACTTTGAACCGGCCAATGAAAACTCTAGTTGACAAGACAGGTCACGCAACCTCCTGCTATGATACAACGTAGAACAAACTTCACGAGAAATAGCCAATAGAAATATTTTAATATTTATTCAATCATAGTATTGTCGGTACAGTATTGTGAGCCAATAAGAGAAAGAAACTTTGACCCTCAGACATACAAAGGTACAAAACCCCTGCCTTAGACTATGCGGCCACCGAAGCAGGTAGTATCTTAACTGAGGGTCCAGGATAAGTGAGATGAGTATAGCCAAGTACCTTGTCTATCTAATTGGTTCCTTGACGTTTTTCCAGGTGATAGCGGTCCACGTGGAGGAGAAAGCGTTCGACAACTATTACAACGGTTGCTGTAATGGTACCTTCTGGCCTCTGTTCCATTCGATGCCAGACAGGGCGGTATTCAAGTCCGAGACTTGGGAGGTGGGTAGCTTCGATACAGTCCACGGTTCGAAGCAAGGCCATGGGTACACTGGTTTACAACCTTTCGGGAGGTTTTGACCCTAATTCTTCTGTCTGTTATCATTATTATTATTACTATTATTATTATTATTATTATTATTATTATTATTATTATTATTATTATTATTATTATTATTAGCACCGCGTCTTACAACCCGTTCGGGTTATACTCACTTACGCTAATGTGTAATGGTAGGGTGATTGTGAGATGAAATGGAGGACCTACAGTTTAACGTGGGATCCGAACCACGGTGGAGGCCTGGCATTCCACACATTCACAAGTTGTGATTAATACACGTCTTGTCAGAGGTGAAGGAAGGGTTTGGGCAGTCAGATAAATTTGTGCCGGGACCTAGGATTGAACCCCGGACCCCCCAGCATAGAAGTTTGACACCTTACCCCTAGACCGCCAGGTCACCTTTTTCTGTCTGTTGATTTTACTGTGTGTAGAGAATTAATGTAAACGTTGTTACTAGAGTAATATTTAATTTATCTGGTTGGAGGAAAAAATGTCATAAAAACCTTCAACCAGACGTCTTAAGAGCTCGTCTCAACACACTGATGACACCTAACTTAGGTAAGTAATAAGCCTACAGCTCTAACCAGACAAAATGGCTTACTCGAAATTGATAGAAGCTAGTACTATCTGGATAATTCGTAATTTTGGGAATTTTTCACAGTTCGGAATGTAAGAAATATAACTAACATATGCAATGTGTCAAGAAATGAATATTTTTTAACAGTATTGGCTTATGTTCACTGGCATAAAGAATGGACCTGTCGTAGGACAGAACACCTAATAATTAATGAGGAATGAAATGTAATTTTTTATTAAAAAAACCTCGACTTGTTTATATATAAATATAAAGTCAATCTTCTTCTTAAGTCAACAACCCGAATGTCTGATGTGATTTTTTATCCTTCCGGAGCTGTGTGTGCACTCATCCCTTCCACTGGTTAGTGCTACCTGCACCATCTGGTAGAAATCCCATTTAATATGGGACTTCGGGAAGTGTGGGGGTTCCCCGTAGCCTTTCACACTGAAATTCTATGCGCAAGCACGAAAAAGCCTACCAATTTCGCTGGGAAAGCTATATTCACATACCTTCTAGGGTTCTATTCCATGTCCACAAATGACATGGGACCGATGGTTTTACTTTCCCTCTGAAGGAAGTTGTTCTATGGATTTTTATCGCTCAATAAATATCCATTGACCTCAGCTGGGTTTGAACCCACTAGTATATGATCCTGAGGTGAGCACTTTACCTCAAGACCACCGAGGTCGACGTATATACAGGGTGTTCGGAAACTCATAGCCCAAACTTCACACACAGCTTGTTTGAACCAAAATTAATACAAAATCTCTAAACACTTACATCCGGAAAACAATGCTAATACCATTAAATTATGCTCAAAGTTTTGGCGTAAAGCACCGGGATAGCAAAGCTGTCAGGCATGCGTGTACAACAAGTTGCATAGGAGCTAGGCGTGCGGCACTGAGCATGTAATAATGGCAAACACTTTCTGTGATGTAGGACAGTTAATGATGACCCTTAGAATGAATTCCCATTTCTAGATGAACTGGTGTATTGTTTACTATTGTGGTATGTTCTGCTACCGTGCTCAAAGATGTCGAAGTGTGCAGTGCCACGCACCTAACTCCTATACAACCTGTTGAACGCGCATGCTTGAACAGCTTTGCTCTCCCGGCGCTGTACGCAGAAGCTTTGGACACAATTTAATGCTATTAGCATTGTTTTCCGGTTGTGAGTGTGTAGGGATTTTGTATTAATTTTGGTTCCAACAAATTATGCGTGCAGTTTGAGCTATGAATTTCCGAACATCCTTAATGATAGCTTGCAGGCAGATTGATCTAGATATTATTGTAAATTGGAAAATTTTCATTCAATATTAATACAATTTGAGCTTCCATTTAGTCGAAAGGATATTCCAGATAAACAAATTTTTCGGATAAACCAATTTCTAGAATATTTTAAACAATTTTCCTTTTAATTTGACGGTGTGAGTTTTTGATACAAATCTTTTTGCTAGTGATTTTACTGATTAAATACAATAATACATTTTAAAAAACTCCATGGCGTGAGTGCTAGATCGATCTACACCGACAGAGTGGCCGCCACTGTTAGCCAAAATAGTGTCAACATTTGCTGATATAGGATGAGTATTTAACATTTACTCTCAGAAAAAAATTTCTATATTTAAATCAAAACAGTTTTTTTAATGGTTTACAATTAATTATACTTTGGATTAGATAGTCCATTAATGTTTGTTTTTATGCTAATTAGAAATAAATGATTTTTTCCTTCAGATAAAAATACCAGTTCGTGGTAAATAACTTTCCTGTTAGAAGTGTTGATGTAATTATTATTAAAGACATTGTCTATCTGTGACGTCACAGCCGTTCAAGATAGTATTTCCCATGTTGGTGAATTTACGTTCTAACCGGCGAGTTTTAAAGATATAACGTTTAAACAAAAACCACACATTCTTAAATAATTATAGAAAATAGTCCTAGAGTGTAACACAATTATTATTTTTACCTTTAAGTAGTTTATGTAAATGTATTTTTATAAATCCTCTACAACTTAGGATATTTGTCTTGGTCACGAAAATGTCCTGTTGGAATCTTCCTGCCAGGATGTAGATTAAAAAAAAGTCCTTGGTAGCTTATGTCTATCTAGAATAGGAAACAAGGAAAAGGGTAAAATTAAAAAGCAAGTCAATGTTTTCAAGGAGCAAATATTAAAGTGACTGTGTAAACTTGTCAGAGGAAGAGGGAAAGGGTTATCAGTATATAGAGAAGAGTCCTCTCAGGGTGAACTTCTCATTTTATCCCCTCTCTTTCTTTTTCGTACAGTGATGTTTAAGTGTGATAGTACTTAGACTGCTTAAGTGCGTCAAGTTAAGATGCAACCCGCTTCGCAAAATAGCTTCAAAATCATCAAGTAGGAAACGTCGTTAATATATTAATTAGATGTATTTAAGGGTTGTAGTAACGTGAGATTATTTAAGGAATTTGCACCAGCACTAGCTCGTGTGAAAATGATAAAAACACAAATGATAAGTCACGTGTGGAAAATGATCTTCAGTGTACCCAACTGAGATTCGAACCTTATCACCATTAAATATTATTTATATAATGCGATCACGTATGACCACTCAGATGTATAATAAAGTATAGTTAATACAAGGATTTATAACTTGTTTTTGTAGTGTGAGTTTTGGATTCCATAGCTAAATTTTAATCGGCATGCCTTAATAAGAACCTTATCTGACAGTTTAAAATAATCTTCCTGATTTAATTTAATGTATTCACACGCTAAGTAATTTGTTCTTTAGCATAAGACCCTTTGTGTTTCAATTTAACGCCATAATTAAATTAATTTTTGGCTTAAGTTTTAAAATACGGATTTTATGTATTAAGCATTAAGGTGGAGATGTATGGAGCGCGAAAAAATATCAGTATTCTTGCAGTTTTATATCAAAACATATTTTGTCAAAATAAATAAAATACTTTTCTAAATGAGTACCGACTCTTTGCTACATATTCTAGACGATTCTAACCGTAGACCTACTTTAGACCCGAATGTTTTGGAGGTCCAAACTCCGAGAGATTACAACTTAACCTCATAAGATAGATTCGGAACCAAACTCTATTAACTATCTTCCTAATTGTTTATTTATTTACATCCAGTATCACCCCGAAGATAACCTTGACAGAAAAAAAAGTTTGAGATAGATATTTCTTAACCCAAAACAATCTTCAACATATTTTTTCTCTGTATTTAATCTTTTTAATTACAATAGTACTTTTAACCTAAAGTGTTACTAGCATCGGCCGTGACGTCACTATCGTCACAGATTGGTTGGCTAGGGATTGGGGGGTTCGGGGCTCAAATACCAGTTGGGCCAAATTGTTTACCACCGTCATTTCATCCAAATTCTGGTACATTTTACTCTAAAGTATCACCTTCATAAAACCCAAGCCCTTAAGGCTGTGGCCTCGATCTGCGAGAAAATATAAATCGCTGTCAGGCCACACGGCTTAGAATACGATGGTTTGTGTCTTGTTATTGGACTACTTCTATATTCTTTCTAAGCGTATACTCCCTTTCACCCTTCACGTACAACCACCTCTTTCCATGTCCATAAGAAAGAAGGGAAATAAACGAGAAAACTATAAAACTTCTAATCTCAAGGTAAAGAGGAAAGCTCGCTGTTAGTTCTCAAATATCTTAAACATTTCAATGATGAGAGCCTATAAATTACTGTATTTGTCAGAGGAAGGCTACATCTAGAGACCTTTTTCATCAAGACTAGTCTCATAGTTCCTTTAATATGATTAAAAAGTCGTTGAAAATGAGCTAATGTCATATTTTCACACTTTTTTTTTTTCTATTAATAAAACTCGAACTATAGGGTTGTTAAGGAAAAAGAGCCCTGTTGGAACCTTTGTGATTTATTTTGGTGTGGACCATATTTTGAAATAACGCATTTTAAAATTGTAAGAGCTGAACGTCTGCACGGCAATTTCTCGATTACCGAGGCGGTAGTAGATATACCCTGATTTTGGTTTGAAGTAGAAAATTCAAATATATTTTTTTGCGGCCTACATTGATAACCTTTTACTATATTATTTGTGTGATTATATAGGTATTGATAATATATATCTAAAGTGGTAGCTGAAGATTACATGACTTGATGTCTGAATATATTGAAATGGTTTTAGTAACTTTAGTAACTAACTTCTACTGTTCTTCCTACCAAAATCATACTATAGTCAGCCGTCATAGCTCCACAGAGTGGCAGGCCAGTATGTGGCAGATACCACAAGGTGGAACGTAAACTATACTGTACCTTGGGTTTTTTTTCTAACGAATGGGCATTTTTGTACACACCTTTTAGGAAATATAAAGATATTTTTAGCGATCAACACTGATATTTTATTATATTATTAATGTTATTTTATAGGTAGTAATATCTATCAAAAATGACAGCTGTAGATCACATGACATGCCGTATGAATACGTGAGAGTAGATATGGTAAAGTTTCTACTCATCATGTTACGTTCCTCCTTTGAATATTTGACAGTTAGTGTTGCCTTCCTAGCAACCGCGTCATGTGTGTGTGTTGCCTTCCTAACTACCACGTCAGGTGCGTGTGTTGCCTGATTTAATGTACTGCATAATAGCTCAGATAAAATAGGCCTATATTTCCAAATGCGCATTTTTTAAAATATTTATTTTTTAGCGCCGCTTCTTACTTTACCCATATCCAACAGGGAAGATCTATAAATTTAGGTTTTTTATTCTAATAAATATAATTTCAGACCAAACTGAATTATTACAGTAAGCACATATATTTCTCACCAGATAATTTACGTAAATAATGCAGATACATATTAGAGAATATATTTGTTTATTATTAACATTTTTGAAACATAATACAACTTTTCAAAATTGGCCCGAAAACTCACACAAAATAAAAAGTGCTGTACTAACTAACTGTCCCCAGGCCTACTGCGATGTGAACAGACAGTTCGCCCTAAGCACGCTACAAGCGCTGCGCACAGTGGTCAAGCAATTGGACGCCGAGGTGAAGATGGACACGATACCCGTGGTTTGGATCCACGACTACCAACTGTTCGTGGCCGCCACCACTATTAGACAAGTAAGTTCGCTCTAGGGCATGGATCCACCCGCGATTATGATCATAATTATTATAATACCCCCAATACCGAGGGATATTCCAAAGTCGGAAAAAAAAAGTATCAGATTTGAGATTCAAAATACATTCTTTTTCAAATTTGAATATTATTAATTTTACTATTCTCTTATGCTGTTTATTATTCGTTTATATCATGTATAGGAAGAGATAACAAAACAAATTCAGGGTGTACGAAAACAAGCTGCTTAAGAAGATATTTGGATGAGGTCCTGGGGAGTGGAGTAGGGTACATAATGAGGAGTTACATAACCTGCACTCACCACAAGACATAGTTAGGATAATCAAGTCCTGCAGATTGCGGTGGGCAGGACATGCAGCGCAAATGGGAGAATCTAGAACCTTGTTCAGAGTACTTACTGGCAAACCCAATGGGAAGAGACCATTGGGAAGACCTAGACGCAGATGGGAGGGTAACATTAGAGTGGACCTGAAAGAGATAGTGTGTAATGAGGTGTACTGGATATAACTATTTCAAGATAAGACTGGATAGAACAAGCTCAGGATATAAATAGGTGGTGTACTTTTGTAAAGTGCAGCAATGAACTTCCTAGATCCTAATGTCATAAAATAGGTAAGTAAATAATAGAGAAAGTATATAATATAAAAACTACCAATAATCATCATAAGAAACTAGAACAATTTATATATCAACTATAGGCCTATCTACAAACGAGTAATAAGAATATAATTATATAAAACTAATAAGAATAATTAGAGATCAGCAATAAAGTTAAGGTTCAAACTTTGAAAAAATTGTTTTGTTAAATTGATTTTAAATCTCAAATCTGATGCATATTTGTTATAATTTATTATAATTTATATAATATATATAATATATATTATAATTTAAGTAACAATTTTGCGTTTATTTTTAATTCATAAGAGCTTAAAATCAAATATATTACTCCCCAATACATTCTAATATAATTATAAAAATAAAAATCCACCTCAAATATGTATTATAAAACTGTGGTGGGCCACAAACAAGCTCGAGAGCCACATATGGCCCGCGGGCCACACTGTGTAAACCCCTTACTCTACATAGTCTATCAGTAGAAGTTCTGTGTACGAATCAACACGTTAGTTCGTTTGTTTGTCCGCCAGGTGATCGAAGAGGAGAAACTAAGAGCCAAGCTGTCGTTCTTCCTCCACATTCCGTTTCCCTCCTGGGATATCATGCGTCTCTTTCCTTGGGATGATGAGATTCTGCAAGGAATGCTGGGTAAATACACAGGGTTGTCAACTCTCCAAGTCCCCAGCGATATTACACGGACCTAAAATGGACGGTATTTTTTCCCCCCGGAAAGATACTTCTACTTGTATGATTATATATGTTTAGCTCATAAACAGAAAACGTTCAATGAGCGAAAAATACGACCAGAACGCATTGTGATATTAGAAAAAAAACAGCCACACTAAGAAAGTTCTCGTCCTGATTGCCTTTAAAGAGCCACAACGCTTTCTGGAAAATGCCATACAACAAGAATCGTGTCGTGGATGTTAAGAAAATTACGATAATGTATTAATTCTTGTTGTGGCTATTTCTATTACATCGTAACGAGTTTTTTTCACTCAATTAATTTTTTTGTTTTTAATATTGACATCTACATATATAATTATACTTGCTTTGCTCGTTGAGGGCTCCGCCCTCAAACCCCCGGTGAGTTTTCTTTGCAAGTGGATGTAAACTAATGTAATTCCAGTGTGGTTTTGAACGTAACAACTTAAAGTTACCGGTATTGTATTAATTATACCGTACCGACTTTAAAGTTGCTCTGCCATTTTGAATTTTTTTTCGGGGGTTAAAATTTTTTTTTTAACTTTTTGGAATTTTCCCGTCGGTTATATGCTAGAAGCTATAAGATTGCCAAATTTCAAGTTTATATCTCATCTGGAAGTGGGTAAACATTAATGTCAGTGAGTGAGTGAGTGAGTGAGTGAGTCAGCCATGTGGCTTTATAGTATTATAATGCATAGGCGTAGGGAGAATTTAATTTTGGGTGCGAAGGGTTTTCAAAATTGTAAGTTTATTATATGATGTTAAGACTTAATACTAAACACTTATAAATAAGAACGTCGCTATTTCATACAGAAGTGGTGGAACTTTATTTATAAAAGCAAGTAACAACAACAAAATTTTGGGGACTTTCTACCGTCCTCTCATCCAGTTGATGTTAGAAAATTGGAGGATCCTAGAAGCTATTTGTAGTAATCTTCATTTGGGGGATTATTGAAAAGTATACTCTTTCAAAAACTATTTACAATATTGCTCCCCTCAAAATGTTTTGAAATTTGGTTACTTCTAGAGGATATTTGAAGATAACCTCCTTCAATAAATTTTTGAAAGTTTTGATGCGTCTTAAACCTATTTCAAGAAGTGCTCACCAGATCTTTTTTTTATATATAAATTAGATTTTTTAATATCTATTTGAAGTTACCCAGAATTTGTTTGAAATTTGGAATTCTCTAGAAACTAAATTTAGTGTTTTCTTCGCCTGATTTTTTTTAGATGTTTCTAAAAGATAATTGAAGGTGTCTTCCCCCAGAAAATTTTAAAAATTGGAATCTATTTAGAGTGATATTCACCTGAATTTTTTTTTAAAAGTAAAATTCTTCTATAAGTTATCTGAAATTTGATACAAAACAATCTTTAAGCTTCATATATTACACTTCGGAAAACTTCTAAAGTNCCCACGATAATGTTTATGTGTTTATATAATATACTAGTGCGTAGGTCCGCAATTCTACTATTTTCAAAAGCGAACACAGCACACATACACAAACAGTTAAACTAACAGGCATCCAAATTTTTTTTAAATCTTTAAAGCCCCTTCTGCAGACCCCGTATCCGTAAGTCTGAAGTCCATAGTCCATAGTCCGTGGTGCTTAGAAATTCTATTCACGTCTACACAATCCGTATCTTGAATCACGTGACCGTGCCAAACCATGAGATAGCCAAAAGACATCGTCCAATAAAACTCTTCGAAAGAAAATCGTCTAAAATTAAAGGAACAATGATTGTTTACGGATTACGGACCTAGGAACAAGGAGTCTATGGATTGAGCTTAGATTTATTTGTTTTTGTAAGAGATTGATTAATTAAATAGTTACTTTTTACTAGGATACTAGGATATTACTTTTAGCGAGTATACCATATATTGGATCGTGCAGATGTTGCAATTATGTCACAACAAGTAGTGTCCAGACCGTACAGTTGGCAACGCTAACTAAACGCCAAACAGAATCTTCGTGGGTGTGTGTGTTTAAATACAGATAAATCTAAGCTTCTCCTAGATGATAGACAAAGCTGATATTTGGCGGGAGGATGGAAGGACCACGCGAGATATCCAAATAAGGCAGGAAAATTGACATTTCAAAATAGAGGTCAAGTCTTAATATTTCCAAAACTAACGGGGAAAATATGATTGGTGCTGTAAAAATTTAAATTTGCAAATTGGGAAAGAAGGACCATTCCAAGTAACCATAAGAGTCTTGAAATTTGAAACTTTAAAATGGCGGTCCCCGAAACTTTTTTTTTCTTTGGTGGGGGTGGATACAAATTTCCTAAACTAATAGAAAACACTAGCACGTTCGAAAAAAAAAATTGTTTGGAAAATATTTGGTCAACACAGAGCTAACTTAACTTAAGAAGACAGATGTATGATCATGATTCACGTAACTTAACGTAACAACTCGAACCAAACACCTCCATTCCAGATAATGTGATTTGATCTGTTTGTACTATTTGTATTAGTGTTTATAATCTGTGAATGTTTACTGTTTTCTATCGATATTATAGATATTTATCATTGAACTTTTTTGAGCAGATTTGAATGCTTTTACAATCATGATTATGTTAGTTGATTTATATTTTAATAACAAGGGTCTTTTTTTTAAAGCAATACATTATACAATTTTATATTATAATAAAATCTTAGCGGTTTTAACTTCTTTACAATATTGGAATTAAGTTTGTTCTATAATGATACGATACTAGCGCTTAATTTAATTAAATGTCCGATAACTAGAACTAAAAGAAAAGGTAGACCTTGGTCATAAAATCAACAAATGAATTACTAAATATACCTATAGATGTCACTCGCATAATGATTGGCTGGCTAGATTACGTGATACCCTTTAAGTAACGTTCACTTAACGTGAAATACCTCTCAGGACATCTATTACGTTAAGTTAACTACATCGTGTTCGCTTCCATTTAAACACACGAGGAGATCCTTTACGTTAAGTTACGTTAAGTTGATCGTGATCCCAGCATAACCCCTCCCCCCTCTTCTCCATGTCCGTCAGCTTGTGACATGGTGGGTTTCCACATCGAGGACTACTGTCTCAACTTCATCGACTGCTGTTCTCGTCGACTGGGGTGCCGCGTGGACCGCAACAAGATGCTGGTCGAGATCGCTGGGCGCACCGTCCACGTCAAGGCCCTGCCCATAGGGATCCCCTACGACCGCTTCGTGGAACTCGCAGAGACCACTCCCAAGTTCCTCAAGATCTCGGACTCGGAGAAGATTATTCTCGGCGTCGACAAGGCTGGACTACACCAAAGGTTAGGAGACTGCTTATCACGTCCGGAGGTACCTTTGGCCCCCACTTAGGGGTGTGCCAACGATGTAACCGCACGGGGCCCAACGCTTGCTTGGGTGACAAGGGGGGGAGGCGGGCGAATAAGTTTGCGTGGGAAGTTTTCCCTTGCACACTCGTATAGTTGGCTCCCTGTATAGATCTAACGAAAGTTGTCAAGAGTGTGAAAACAAATAAAAACATGTGTTTTGGTTTATTAAACGAGCGGTGGTGGATATGTCTCGCGAAAACTTTTGAACGCAGCGACCGATTTAATTCAAACTTGGCACAGTTGTTCTTTGTACCTTTAGACAGATTAAGTTTGCCTTGGGGGGAGGGGGGGATAAGACCGAGGTTTTGGGGAGAAATAAGCCCATATATATATATATATATATACACAAATACGGCTTCTAGAATTAATGATTACATTTATTTACCTTTTATGGCATTTCCTGACACTATCAACAATAGGTGCCGACATCTGTGATGATACTAAACAACATTTTTTCAGTGGGTGAATTACCCCAACGGTCACCAGGGTTTGGTTAGTTTGGTTGGTTTCACACTTTCATACTCACTATCACCCTCTCATACTGGGCTACAGTAATCGGATATCGCTGCATATATATATATATATGTTGTGCGTCTGGGTTACAACAATCGTACCCCAGTGGGGAAAGATTAGCCAGTATACCGTTATCCACGGGAGGCCCGAATGTACTAATCGTACATCCTTTCTGTGGAAGCTCTTTTCATGTCCCGATGAGAGATATGTTTATCCCTGTAAAAATCCAGGTTCAACTGTACACACGCCAACCTATCGACGCTGCGCCAATTGTTTATCTAACCCCGGTACAATAGTCCACCTAACATCACTCTCTTTCGAGAACCCTTGACAGCTAGAGCTTTCAGAGGCATTTATTAGCGTGTATCTGGTAGTAAGGAAAGAAAGACAGATGAACTTTGTTGATTAGTGGCTCTGAAGTTTGAGAGAGAAAGAGAACATACCTCCCGATCTTGTCACAGTGTTTTATATCCATTCCCCAGGTTTAGTGCACAGAATCAGGGCCTTCGAGCGTCTGCTAGAGAAACACCCCGAATATGAAGAGAAGGTCACCCTGCTGCAGATCTGCGTCCCGTCAAGAACGGACGTCCGCGAGTATCAGCAGCTCAAAGAGGAGATGGACCAGATCGTCGGCCGCATCAACGGACGTTTCTCCAGACCCAACTGGTCTCCCATCAGGTACATCTACGGAGGGGTCACCCAGGAGCAGCTTGCGGCCTTCTACCGGGACTCTGCCGTCGCCCTGGTCACCCCTCTCAGGGACGGGATGAACCTCGTCGCGAAAGAGTTCGTCGCCTGCCAGATAGGCGAACCGGGCGTCCTCATCGTGTCGCCGTTCGCCGGAGCTGGGGGTATGATGCACGAGGCGCTGCTCGTCAACCCTTACGAGATCAACGAGATGGCCAACACGATTCATAGGGCCCTTCAGATGCCTCTGGACGAGAGGGAGCTAAGGATGAAGCAGTTGAGACAGAGGGAGAAACTGATGGATGTAAACCACTGGATGAACTCTTTCTTGGCAACCATGGGCGCCGTCAAAACGACAGACGCGCACGACCCTCTCGCCAACCAGATGACGCTCACTCTGGATGACTTTGACCAGTACTTGAGCAACCACATCGACGAGGAGTGCAAGCTAAGCCTGATCCTGGACTACGACGGGACTCTGGCTCATCTGACATCACACCCTGACCTGGCCATCATGCCCGGCGAGACCAAGCGCGTCTTGGAACGCCTCTCCAACATGCACGACGTCAACATCGCCATCATATCGGGGAGGAGTCTGGAGAATGTCAAGGAGTTGGTTGGACTCGAGCAGCTGACCTACGCTGGCAGTCACGGGATCGAGATACTGCACCCTGATGGGACAAAGTTCGTCCACCCGGTTCCCTACGAGTATTCTGAGAAGCTGAAAGAGTTGGCCAAGGTTTTGAAGAAGAAGGCGAGTAATGACGGTGCCTGGGTGGAGCAGAAAGGCGCCCTGGTGACTTTTCACTACCGGGAGACTCCACTTGACAGGAGAGACAGTGTGGTCATGAGGGCCGCCGAACTGTTCAAGAAGGCTGGGTTTGAGCCTCATCACGGACACATGGCTCTGGAGGCGAAGCCCCCTCTCAAATGGGACCAAGGTAGGGCGTCTCTACACATCCTCCGCACGACTTTCGGCGCCGACTGGTTGGAGCGGGTGCGCGTCGTCTACGCGGGTAATGAGGGCGCGATGATGGCTCTCCAGGGCATCGCCTGCACCTTCCGCGTCGACTCGTCCCCCACGGTGAAGACGGCGGCCAACTTCCGTTTGGCGGGCCCCGACGCCGTGCTGACCATGCTCCGGTGGATCGAGAAGCAGATGAACAAGAGGTCGGCGCGGATCGTGAGGTCGCCGCGTCTCAGTAGGTCTCCCAGACCCACCAGGTCGCCGCTGATGAAGAAGAAGGATCAGGACCCGCTAGACTTTATGCACGCAGAGTTTAGCTTCGACGAGGACGAGGATAGCGCGAAGTGCGTCATCAACAACTCCCCCAGACGCTTCCTGAACGCCAAGACGAACCTGAACAGTGTGCCCAACGGGAAGCCGAACAAAAGAGAGTCTTTGAAGGTTTAACGAAACAGCAATAGCGTATTCCGGACTCGAAGTGAAGTGTAGTTTTAGATTATCGACATATTAATCTTCGCATACTCTTACTCTGAATTTTGGTTGGTAACCTTCTAAACATTCAAATTATTGTGGGTTTAAAACACCACAAAATGGCGGTTCTGCCCGTTTCTCAGGATCTATTTAAACCGACTCTACGGTCAAAGGGGAGAGCAATAAGTTTTTAAAGCTGCAGCCGATCGATTAATAGAGCCCTGCGTGGATGACCAACATATCTAGTATCCGCTAAATTTAAATCCGTATTTGTATCCACAAATATTTGTATGTTTTACTAATAATAATAATAATAATAATAATAATCTCAGATTTAGGTTATATAGTTTGAATGTAAATGTAATCCATAAAATTATAGTACAGACATACCTCAACTTTCACCGCTTCGTTATTTCGTCGGTTTCCAATTATTATAGCCTCGTTTCCAAATTAAGTCACGTTCCTTACTCCTTCGTCATGTCACGCGGTAGCTAAAAAAAAAANAAGAAATGACCGTTATGATGTGAGGGACGCTATTGACGTCATTTCCTGGAAAAACCAACGCTCGGCATCTTTGAAGAGAAGTCGTTCAATGTGCACTGTTTTTTTACTGTTACCATTTATTTAATCTATTATATTTGTGATTAAACATATTAATTCATACGCATTATGTTTAATTATGGTTATTTAGGCGTTGCATGCATTCGCAAGTGTTATATAGTTACAGAACATTAGTTACTTACATTTTTTTGGAGGCCCTGACGCCTTTGCAAGACAAATAAAGGCTATGATTCGAATTTGGTCAGTGCTCTGTCGAAAGAACGAGGTAAGCCTGTATAATATTATTAAAGGTTTCGATGCAAAAATGTGATATGCCACAACAACTATATCTTTGAACGTACAGAAATCATTATAATTAATAACCTTGTTGCACATTAAAAGGAGTATAGGAACATAATTAAATAGTTATTATTATCTGCATATGTTCCTATACGTCCTTACATTGTGAAAAAAGATTATTTGTAGTTATTTATGTAGTGGTGTACGTTCAAAGTTCCTAAAAAATTAGGGGGAAATAGCAATTATTTGGACTTATAGCACACTAATCTATTAACCCTAAATTATTAATATCTCAGCATTACTGTTTTGTGGTATAGCATAATTATTACTCCCCAAAATATTATAAATAATATTGTTAGAAAAACATAAACATTTTGTTGTTTATTTAATTTGATTAACGTCTCTTATACCACACAACTCCGGGCTAAATTATTTGTGATTTTTGCTAAGTTTTTTTTAAAAAACAATAAAAAAAAATTGTATGTAAATTCATCCACGATTTTATCTGTAGCCTGGTTCCCGTGAAAATCTAAATCCAAGCACGGCTCTATAAGAGATTGATACAGGTACTGTTTATTCATTAATCTGTGCTGTCCGGTTTTAAATACAGACCATCCGCAGATAGAGGTCTGCAGGGAATACATAGTGGAGGCATGAATCCAGTGGTTCAATGACTACTAGACTCAGGAGGTCACGGTTGCTGGCAGCCCATGCATATCAAGTGCCTTGAAAAAAACTGTGTACTATTTTGGCAAGTTTAGTGAATTGTTGGTACGTTTAATGAAATGTTCTACATTCAATAGTTGGGAAATTATTTAAAATGTAAATCAGTTTATTCAGATAGAGTTTGATAAGGTGGATGATACATTCCAAAAGGGTCCATGGTTCGACTCTTTGTTCATCACATATTTTCTCTAAATAAAATATGAGTGTAGTTTGGTATTTTCAAATTATTCTGGTATTTGAACTAAGCCATACCACATTGTTCGATGCAATCTTTTTTTTAGTCAAAAGATTTTTGATTATATTTTAACTAACAATTAAATTCTAAGAACATAGTATTAATATTGTTGCTATTTGTAAGGTTTTTTTAGTTGAGCATGTGTAACAAATATTATAGACAACAATCTGATATTTAAAATAACGAAAAAAAAAAATTATTGTATGTAATGAAACAGTAATCATTATTGCTGATAAACGTTATAAACACAATTCAAATATTGTTTAGCAATAGTTATCATACCTAAATCCATCTGAAAGTATTTAGGCTTATTTTTTCATTAAACTATGTGAACAAAATAAGTTTTCATTACTTTTCAATAATACGTTGAAATAGCATGTTAATTAATTTAATATTTTCTACAAATATTGTGCCGTTACCTATTGTAGTGTAGTAACATGTCTTTGATCAAAAATATAATTATTCAAAAAGGTAATACTACGTTATTATTTCCCCTTCCATGATAATGTTTATAATTAATGTAACTAGCTAACCTATTAATATATTATATTTTATTGTTTGGTTGCAATGGCAATGCTTACGTTTCTTTACACATTAAATAAACAAGTAACAATGTGAGGTGATAATTTATTGACCGATTGCGTACCAGCGGCGTTTTATTTAATTGGAATATTGCGAGCCTAACGTCTTTAAACACGTGAACAGCGTTTAATCTCTAAAAATATAATTTACTACTGAAATGAATAAAGTATTCACTTGTTTTCTGTCCAACTTGATCACCAACGAGAAATATCAACTTCAAATCCAAGGAGAAATTATAACTCAAAATCAAAGAGAAAGATTAAGATTATAATTACAATAGAACATGACATAATTCTTAGCATGATGTTTTTAATATTTTTGAAATGGAGGGTGCGAGTTCAACTTTTCACAGAGTTGTTTGAATTTTTTGTTGAAATCATAAGGCTATTGGAAGGTCAGGGTTAGACATTGAATAGCGATGTTTTCGCATTGATCTCTATAATATAACTGGATGGACATACACATAGACATTGCCAAGGACAAAAGCGTGACGCTCAAGTTTACCATATGCTTCACTGTGGGGGGACAGATTTAACGGTGTCTTTAAATGTTCTTATGCGAAAACATATCTCTGATGAATAAAAGTGTTATTGTTTAAAAATAGTGAAGTATTATATCACACTTTCCTGAAGAAACATTTACTTTAAAGGATATACAATTCAGTTTTACAGGTAATAGTGTACCAATATGAATAAAATCTTTAACATATTTAAATATGTAGCTATCATCAATGTTGTTTACAGTCTGCCAAGGCTACACTTATAATTAAAGTTGGTTACTAGCTTGTATATTGGTACCGAAACCATAGGCTATTATATTGAAAGTTCGATGAATATAATGAATAAGGTATCTTAAAACTTGATTACCTTTGTTTGAATGACAAACTTTGTGCAGTTGTCATACATTAAACCTATAACTTAGGTTATAGGCTTGTAGAAAGTATTATTATGTTACCATTTTTTTTTAAGTTGGCTCATATCTTGTATATTGCTTTCAGAAACCATATCATGTTGAAAGTTCGATAACTACAAAAAGAAACAAGTTAGCTAAATACTATATTACATTTATTTGAATGACATACTTTGTGTAGAAGTCCTACGTTCAAATGATAATTTAGGTTATAGGCTTATGGGAAGTACGGTATCTACTAAACCCTGAATTTAGTAACAATCCCAATCTGTAAAGCTTTATTTCGTACCAGAATACTGTCATATATATATTGGTAGGATAAACGTCCATTTAGAACGGAAGTAAAAATTTCCTTATGGAAGGTCTTTTATCCTAACCAAACACAACCATAAGGTGAGATTCTGGTACGAAATAAAGCCTTACAAGCGAGCTTCCTTCAAAAATCATCATTTAACTAATCACACATGATGTATCTTATATATTCAATCAAACTAATGAACAATGTCAAAATGCCACCTTGGCTTGTATGGATGTAAGAGAGAAAGAGATACCCGAAAATTTCTCTCTCTCTGACACATTGGTATGCAGACGACGGCTCGAAAATTTCAGCCAAAGATGTCCATCCAGCTATATTATAGAGATCAAAGGGCCGTATGCAAGAACGAGTAGGAGAAAAGGCGCAGAAGGAGAAAAGGCGGAGGACGGTCGATTTGCTTGCTAGGACGAGCGCGCGTGCGCGCGCTTGAGGAATTCCAAAGGTTGGTCCCGACCAGCCTTCTGCTTTACTCCTATCCCTTATACATAGGTTTACTCCTATCCCTTATACACAGGGCTACTCCAGCGCGGCGCGCATGAGCAATAGAGATGTCAAACATCTGTTAAGTGTTTTCGTCCTCCGTGTTGGTTGGTCGATGATTTTAAACAATCGATGTCCAAAGCATCGATATATACTTTCATGGCAAAACATTTTATGACAGATTGTGGTTGCTCTAAATATTGAACTATCAATTAATGTTTTTTTTACAAATCAAACTTATATTTTCTATGTGTATCTATAATGTGTATGAATATGGTTTATTTTATTGACATTGACGTTTAAGATTTATTTATAACAAATGGACTTCAGTTGCAGTTATTAAATAGATATAAAATTATCACCGAGCTTTATATTATAAAATATCGATGTTTCATTTAATGTTCATCTATGTAAAAAGGGAAACGAAAACCAAAGTATATGTAATGATTGTCTCATTTGTTAAACACAAATGATGGCATTGATAAAAAAAACCTCATAGATGGAAGATGATGGCACTAGACTATTGAACTATTGAACGAGAGCTGAGAACGAACGACTTTCACTTTGCGAGCGTGTCGTTCACGCCGCCATTACACACTACATTAGAAAGAGTCAGGAGAGTTTGTCATTCACGACTCTTCTGCCGTTCTTCGTTCGTAACTACAAAAAAAAATCAACTATATATGCTTACTATCGTTACTAGATTTCAGCACAGCCTACAATATTAAACTAACTATTTTTCTTAACATTAATAGACATAATTCTGTGAATTAGACACTAAAGGCTATATGCTAAGTTTAATTATTATAAGTAATATGCGTAAGTAATAAAATTAAAGAATCAAATTCAATACGCTTCGGATAAATTACACATAAATCTTTTAAGTCGTTTATAAGTTGAAAGGGAAGGGACAGATTTTCACGCTCGGAACGGGAATTGTGATAACTAGTTAGTGCTCGCTCATCAAGTTAAGAAGGCGAAGGGGTGAAGGGTTTGGGAGCGACCGTGCCATGAGGTGAACGATATGACTCATATGAACGACTCTTCATGAACGACTCTTTTGAGTGAGCGAGCTTGTGTGAGCTAGCTCACGTCAACGAGCTGGTTCGACCCATCACTACACTGGACAGACTACACTGGTCTGTAATGGATATCTTTTAAACGAGACTTAAAAAAATCAAAACATATTTATAGACTACCCCTTAAAATATTTAAAATAAGACATGAAAAAGTGGTCTTGTTAGAAATATTTTTTTCCTTTAGATTTTACATGGGTAGATTATAATTAAATAAATTATAAGAATAGATTAGATTTATTTTTGAAAAACTAAAAAAAACAACAAAAAAACTACGTTCCAATAGTATCTCCCATTTATGTGTGCTACTGTTTTGAATTATTAGAGTTTGTAGCTCGATGCACACACTTCCCGGTCTTGAAGATCACAGCACTGTAACTGTAGACAGTTGTGACATTGAAAACGGAAGAATTAATATGTCAGTTCATCCCGTTCACAAAAATATTTGTAATATTGGCTACATGTACAACGTTTAGTCAATCCCACGTTCAAAATATTCTTCTTTATTTGAATAGTTTAATAGGCTGGATTTTGTTGCAATTGTATTTATTTAAATTATAGCACCTGCTGTATAGTAGGCTACGTACAGTACATATCTGCACATGTGTTTATTTTCAGGTGCGCCCACAGGAGGGGGCCAATGGGGACAGTTGCTCCCCCACCCCGAGATTCTGAGTATATATAAATATTATAAGTAGACTAATCCCACCCCCACCAGGTTCCCTGCTGAATTTAGGTTTGACAGTTTTGCGCTTGCGCCAGCAATTCCAGCAGGATTCGCCATTCAAATCGTCAAGGTAAGTGTCCACCCACGAATTTGGATATATATGAAATATTATTCTTATGTTGTATCTCATTTTCAGGAGACAAGGCTTGCCTTAAAAAGCATCTTTTGAGGCTTCAATTTAATACATTTTCCGATCTCCCGCCTATTATCCTACCCTGGAGAAAAATTCTGTGGGTGTGGGGTGCCCTTGCCTATTCTGACTAAGACATAGGCCTAACTATTATTATAATATTTGTTATCATCTTTTGTATTATTTAACCTTTCAATTTATCAATAGAAAAACTATTGAAATTGTGAAAATGATTGATTTTGAGATTATGTGCCTCTGTTCTGAATTGACTATGGCAGTGATAGTAGTAGTTTGGTTGTGAACTTGACTAGAGCAGTGTGGTGTTTGGGGGAAGAAGAAGTCAGAAGCATAGACAATAAAGGTAAATGGTTAGAAGTGGGAGAGAGGCAGAGCCACAGAGAGCCTACCGCAATCAGTGGTTGGATTAGAAGATTAGAGTACTTGTGCTATGTGAAAAATGTTGTATTTTTTATAGAACCAAACGTCTTGTTCCAAACCAGTAGTCCTGTGATTGTTGATGTCAGACACTTACTTACTCTATGCCATTATAAACTCGTGAGTTATTTGCTGCATTTACAAAATTATGTCACCTATCCCTATGGGGGTCCACAAACACTTTCGGGATTACTGGCAGTTTTAACCGTACGTGATTAAAATAAAGGCCGTAGTCAACCCCTCCCCCTAAACATTCTATGAAAAAATATACATGGCTTGATTTATGGTTCAAACAATATCAAAATTAAGGTATAAGTAAGGTGCTGTGTTATCATAAAAAGCACTTCAGAGAGCTTCTAGAGGTGTTTAATATTTAGTATTTTTTGTCCTAGCCTCTGGCAGTTAGGGGATTATGTTGCCATAAAAAACATTTCAAATAGCTTCTAGAACTATTTCTCATTTAGATTCTTTCTAGCCTCCGGCAATTGGGAACTGTGCCCACCAAACCCCCTGCTCCCCCCGAAATTATTGACTGGCTACGCCCTTGATTAAACTGTGCGGGAGTTCACGAGAGTGTATGGGACAATCACGACAAAACTATCCAGAACAAAATCAAACTTCACTTGATTTTATTCCGTTGTCATCGTCATGGTTTACCTAACAGTTGACAGTCCCGAGAGTGTGTGGCCTCTGGGCTGGGACAGTTTTCCCGGTACATGAGTAAAGGACGGCCCGGTGTTTCCACAATCCCATATGGGATTTCAAACAGGATTGAACATGCCTGCGTATGTTGGGGCATATTATTATACTCATGATTCAACAGGAAAGACTGACGTCTCTCCCGAGAGTGAAGGTGCTTTGTCAGGAAACGGCCTAGCAAGATGGGAAACCTGCCGAGTAATCACGTACGGTTTAAATTGCCAATAATTCCGAAAGTGTATGGGCTCCCTATCTTGAGCTAGTTCTATTCAATCCACTTCATTACAGCAAAGGCCCATCCAAATCTTGCGCTAGTTCTATCTAGTCCATCTCATTACACCCTATCTCTCTTTTGAGATACTTATATCCAATCCGACTCATTACACCCTCTCTATCTCTTTCAGCTTCATTCTAATGTTATCTTCACTTCTGCGTCAAGGTCTTCCCATTGGGTTTGCCAGTCAATACCCTGAATATATTTCTAATGCTTCTATTCACGATGCATGTCCTGCCCACCGTAATATATGAATTACGAGACTCGATTATCCTAATAATGGATTGTGATGCGTACAGGGTATGCAACTCATCATATTCCACTACCGAGGAGCCTCATACTTTTTTTTGGACCAACTTTCTTCCTAAGCAGTTTGTTTTTGTCATGTAAGATAACTGATAAGAGACCACGTTTCACACCCATAGAGGATAACCGCTAAAACTATTGTTTTGTAATTTCTTAGTTTTAAATTCCTGGACAGCAGGCAACAAGTCAACAACTTACTGACAGAGTTATTTTTATTTATTTGATCGATGCAGAGTAATAGCATGCAATTCCTTACCATACTCTTTTCCTAATTTTGGTTTCTATTTTCTAGTTACTATTTCATTTAGTTTCTTATTCTGTAGTCGCGCTTGCGCATCTGCATCTTATCATGTCCACTATGCGCTTGTATTCAGAAAAATTCTTCAAAGAGGAGTATTTGTCCTTGATTATCAGAACGCTAAATTGCGTCCATTTTGATTTTTGTCTTTCTCCATTGTAGTATTGTGATCTTCGGTAAGTAAATTATTTTAAGGTTTTTTGTGTTTACATTATAAGTATGACTTTAAAATTTGAACTAACAAAAAATAAGTTCTCATATCTACTAATTGTGTTTGATTTATTAGTATAGAGATAGTAGATTAGACAATTTTCTTAGTTCCAAGTTGCCGGTAAAATTGCCGCCGAAGGCTGATAACTTAAATATTGATTGGTATTGTTATTAATATAACTAAGTAAATAGTTATACAATCTTATTGCATTTATTTGTTTTATTATTAAAATACGTACTCACACTATGTTGTTTATTCAAACACCTTTTTAATGAAATATCCTAGGAATCTGCGCATTTTAATATTGAAATGCTTAAATCAAGATTACCTACCTAATACTTTCCCCCTCTAATTTGTTCCAATTTATGGCCTGTCTATAACCAACATACCCGTTTGTCGGACTCGCAACTACGCAATCGCACTTGTAATTACTCTTCTCTTAAATACAAAATAGACCGTCGACAATGAAAAGTCGCAAGACGTAATTTCAACCAATAGAAACAAACAGCAAAGATGACAAAAGTAAAATTAATATTAATGTTTTCAAATAATAAATAAATAGTTAAATATATAGACTTCTGTGCTGCGGGTCTGGGGTTCAATCCTCGGTCCTGGCACAGATTTATCTGATTACCAATCCCTTCACCTCTGACAAGATGTGTATGAATGTGTGGAATGCCAGGCCTCCACTGGGGTTCGGATCCCATGTTAAACTGTAGGTCCTCCATTTCATCTCACAATCACCCTACCATTATACAGTAGCGTAAGCGTGTATAACTCGAACGGGTATTAAGACGCGGTAATAATAATAATAATAATAATAATAATAATAATAATAATTTCATTTGAAAACCAGATTTTGTAAAAACTCGTAATAATTGATATTAGACACATAAAAATGTCATCCTTCTATATACTATATAGGTTGTAGCCAGTGATAGTTCGCTTTATTCGTCCCATTTTAGGCTTTTCTTATTAATGTACACAGTTTTAGGGATTTTATCCACGTTATTTCACACACGAGTAGGGTTATATCTACAGTAAATTGAATGACCCAAATATTTATAAATTTTGAACTTTTAATAAACACTACAAAACTTGACAACAGATCATTCAAATCCCTTTTAAAATGTTAATATTGACGACGACGACGACACTTAACATTCCTGTGATCCTCCGCACTAAGACTGTGACTTACACGCAACTTTCCTGTGATCCTCTGCACTAAGACTGTGACTTACGTGCAACTTTCCCGTGATCCTCTGCACTAAGACTGTGACTTACACGCAACTTTCCTGTGATCCTCTGCACTAAGACTGTGACTTACACGCAACTTTCCTGTGATCCTCTGCACTAAGACTGTGACTTACACGCAACTTTCCCGTGATCCTCCGCACTAAAACTGTGACTTACACGCAACTTTCCCGTGATCCTCCGCACTAAAACTGTGACTTACGTGCAACTTTCCCGTGATCCTCCGCACTAAAACTGTTACTTACGTGCAACTTTCCCGTGATCCTCCGCACTAAAACTGTGACTTACGTGCAACTTTCCTGTGATGCTTTACGCTACACCCATGATCTTTCACACTACGTCGTTTCTGATATAATCGGATGATGTGTAATATCCCACCTTGCCACTTAAAGTTGAGAGGAACTTTTAATTTTAAAGTTTCGGTTCTATGTGTTTTTTTGATGTTTAAATATTGTTTGGCTGGTATCAACAATCTAGCAATGTCGAGAATGGGACAGATAGAGCGTACTATCCCCTTGTATCTGAATTCTTTACTTGTGCATTGTTGCCTTGATATGTACCATTGCCAGTTGCATCGGTAATCACGTGACCAAGTGTAGAACCGTATGAATTGTCAACAAAGATGCTGATGCACCCCTCACACCCCATTGACACCTCAGTCCTGTAGACAAATTATATAACTATTCAATCAAAATATTTTAACGGAAACTAATAATATTTCTAGGAAGTAATGTTATTTTTGTAAATATTGTTTCTCAAAACAAATTTGAGATATTCTCTACAAAAAAAGAGCTAACATTCACATTCATTTGAGTTAGTTATCTAACATTCTATTTCCAGATTTTACAGCGATGGACGAACCTCCAATGCGTGGTGGCTATGTGCCCAGAGGGAGAGGAGGACCAGGTCGAGGGGGTCCTCCAAGGGGACGTGGAGGGTTTATGGATAGAGGGAGGTAAGTGTAGACCATGGTCTGCTAAGAGGTTTATGAAAACGTGGAAATTCGAGGAATTTTGAAACATGGTTTGACTTGACAACATGTCTAGAAGTTAGGCTTGTGGAAGTAATTATAATCATCAACAGTTTCCACCATGTGGCCGAGACACTTTTTAAAATGCCTACTACATCTTCAACCATTCACCCTCTTTTATTTGCTTTTATTTTTCTACTCTCACTTGCACACTTGATGTTATGTGCTTCTTTCATCTCTGTCTTAGATCCCTTGCGGTATTTTTCCTTCATGCTTCGTCTCCATTGTATTATTTCCTTCTCCATCCTTATCACCTGACCATACCGTCTTAGTCTCGCTTCCTCTACTATTTCATGTACTCCTTGGCCTCCACTTTCCTCAGGGCCTACTCTCTTACATCCAATGTCAATATTTCTGCAACTCTTATGTCTAAATACAAAGCATGCGAGTCATTTCATCGAAACGGGCTAGTATTAGTCTCCGTTTATTAAACTTAGGGTCAGAGTAAAAAAAAAAAAAAATGCATAAAAACAAAAAAAAAAAACCTACTTTGTTTATGTGAAAAAAAATTATTATAAATTATATTCNAATGCATACAAACAAAAAATAAAAGCCTACTTTGTTTATGTGAAAAAAAATTATTATAAATTATATTCATAATTATTACAGATTAAATAGCCAAGCTATTATTTTTGTTAGATACATTTATAGCCACATCTAAATATATTATTATTTAAATTGAAAAATGACATATGGACACAGGATTCGAACCTAGGAACTTTTGTCTTAGTACGCCAATGCTCTAACCACTGAGCTATACAGTGGTCCTGTGCCCAGGTCTCCGTGATGGATTCGAGAGAACGACCCAGACATGCCTGTAGAACATGTCTTCCTTCTGCTCTAATTAGATTTCTGTTCGTGGTAGTGAAATGTCTAAATATTAAGTGTCTATGTTTCCAGGGGTGATGGTCGCGGGGGCATGATGCGCGGAGGGCCGCCAGGTCGCGGAGGAAGGGGTGCCCCGCCAAGGGGCGGCATGGGCCGTGGGGGCGACAGAGGGAGCAACGGAGGGTTCGGCATGGGAAGCAGGTATTTGAATTGATCTCTCTCTAAACTATTGTTTGTCCTATTTGAAAACCTACTGATGTATTAGGAAGGTCTGTGCGGATTTGTTATTTTTCCAATCATGTTGTTGCTGATTAGGCCGATTATTTGGTTTATTTTATTTTAAATGTTTCAAAAGATAATCTGCTCTAATGATATTAGCCCTTTATTTCCCTGGTATGGGTGTTGACCAATGCCTTTGTTTACCGGAACGGTCCCTGGTGTGGTCGCGAATCAATGTTTTATTACAATAAGCTATTGTAATGCCATCTATCAATGAACCACTGTACTCTTAGCCAGTCTGAACAATTCAAATAGCAGCTGATAGATGGAGCTACAAGTTCCATGTTCTATGACCATGAATAAATCAATAAATAACAAAGTTAAACAAAAAGATTGTTCTAAGAATTATCAATGAACCAAATTCTGATCATCGGTTTGGCAAATTACGCCATAATCGGCCAACGATGATCGGTCTTAGGGTCCGCATCGGCACAGTCTTAGTCTTAGGCTAACTTATACACAAATCAATGCTCTCCCCCAGTAAAGTTTGCCATCCTGTTGGCATTATCAAGTAGCCGGGCGAGGGTTGTGGAATGGGCCCCCTCTTTAGCAATATTTTCGAGGATTTGTGTGAAACAAACGTTGATGTTGTAAAGTTATCCAGAGAATTCAACCAGGCCCCGGGGAGAATACCACAAATTTACACTATGTATAGAGTTCATTCGGTGTGACGAGATTTGACAGGATGAGAAATGAGAGAATAAGAGAAATAGTAAAGGAAGATCCAGTCCAGGACAGGATAGAGAAGGTGGTGTGGAGGACATGTGAGAAGAATGGAGAAGGGAAGGATTCACAAGAGGATGTTAGATATGGAGGAGAGAGGAAGACCAAGAGACAGATGACTGAAGGGAGTAAGGAGGAGTGTGGAGGAGAGGACTGGGCCAAGGTGTAGGAAGAGGGGGGTTGGGAGGAAAGAAGGCGGTGGAGAGCCTTATGTTCCAAGCAGACCCTGCCATTGGCTGGAAACTAACTGTTCATGATTATGAGGTAACAAAAGTCAAGTTAGGCAAAGGAGGGAAGAATGAAGGAGGGTAAAAAATATGTGGAAGACATACTTTGAGAGTTTTCTGAATTTGGATAGGGCAGGAGAGGTGATAAATCAAGGATAAAATATTGCTGGAGTTTTAAAAGAGAGATAATAGATTAGACCTGTCACGAAAAGGGGCAGAAGATGGTTTGAAAAGGATGAAGGGGAAAGCACCAGGGGCGGAAATGATGACTGCAGCAGGGGAAATGGAAGTACGGTGGTAGTAGAGTTTAAGGGCAGTGTGGAAGGAGGACATAGGATTGTCCAAAAGGTTTTGTAGTTACCAATATTCAAGAATGTACATAAATATTTGTATAATATTTGTCAAATCTGGAATTTTACTATTAAAGACAGTCAAAGTTTTTGAAGATTCACACACCCCGAGTTACGAATATTCTTTATCTTCGCCTTTAGATTGCTAGATCGAGATGCAGATTTAGGCTTTTCACTATTAATTCCACCAAGGGTGAATTTAAAATGATGAACCGATGACGAGACTGAGCTCTCGACAAACCCCCGGATCTAATCCGGTTTCGCAAGTTTTTTGTGGACTGGAATTAGTTTTTTGGGGGGAGTTGAGTGTTGCAGATGACCCACGGCAGTCTGATTTTGTTACCTTGGCTATGTTTTTATTTATCAGAGTAATATACAGGATGTTCCCTGCTTGAATGACAAAACTTTTGGAAGTGGTAGTGGATCAAAAAACTAACTCAAAATGTATTTTGGAGGTTTGCTTGTTTTGGCTTCATTTTTGCGCCACAAGCAAAAAAATAAAAACATGTTATTTCTGCTAGAGTTCTTCGGTAATGGCTTAGTTAATATTAATTTTCCTGGAAGATAGATCAGTCGTTCTGGACCTATGGCTTGGACTCTACCTTCAGCTGATTTAACGTCGTTTGATTTTTTTGGTATGGGGAGCTTTCAAACAAAAAGTTATTAAGTGTCTGTTAATGACGTTCAATCATTATGACAAAGAATAGTTGACCTGTGGTCTAGGGGTAAGGTGTCATATTTCTGTGCTGAGGGTCCAGGGTTCAATCCTCGGTCCCGGCACAGATCTATCTGATTACCAAACCCTTCCTTCACCTCTGACAGGATGTGTATTAATCACAACTTGTGAATTTGTGGAATGCCAGGCCTCCACCGTGGTTCGGATTCCACGTTAAACTGTAGGTCCTCCATTTCACATTAGCGTAAGTGTGTGTAACACGAACGGTTAGTAAGATACGGCAATAATAATAATGACTAAAGATAATGCAAACATGCGAAGAAACGGTCAAACAATGTCTGTCAGCCACTCATTGATTGTTACAAAGCTTGTCTCTGGGCTGGAGGCCTTTAGTTTGAACAAAATATATAAATAAAATATTTTATTTAATACTTATCAATTTTGTTTTTTTTATTTTGTTTTTTGCTGTCTGCGCGAAAAGAAAGTGAAAACTAACAAATCTCCAAAAATACATTTTGAGTTAGTTTTTTGATCAACTGCCGCTTCCCAAAGTTTAGACGTTTAACCCCAGAACACCCTGTATAGCAGCTGTTATTCTATACAAAGAGTCCTATACGACAGCTAGGAAAAGTTACCAGATTAATTTTTGTGTAGCCATACCTCAAACCATGTGATGAAAGCCCATAAGTCTAGCTGTCAAAACTTTTACAACAAACAATTTGTTTTAAATTAATTTATTCTTTTAAGCATGTTTTTTTAAAAACATTTTTCAGATCACAGATATCTCAGTTCCCTGGTTATAGCTTATAAATACATATTTTATTCTTTTTATAGATAAACTTAACCAAGCACAATTCTTTTAGTAATTAATCAACGACTAAAATTGTATATTTATTTTATTTTGTTTTTCAGAGGACGAGGTGGCATGGGGGGGATGAGAGGGAGGGGTGATTTCTCACCGAGGGGGGAAGGCCGCGGCGGAGGCAGGTTCCAAAGAGGTGTGTACATTAGTTCTTAATTATGTTTGCCTTAAGTTACAAATATACATTTGAGCTATGGGTCATTCTCACAGAAACGTGCCTTTTGGAAATAAAAAATTAATTTTTAAAAAAATAATCCAAAATGAATAATATTTATGTATTAGAAAATTGCTTTCCCAAATCATTTATCTTTACATTGGAAATTACTACGTTTTTAAAAAAGGTTACTGACACGAAGGTGAGACAGCATCCACAGAGTTGTGGGATGTGATAGTAAAGAGAAATAAGTACACAAAGAGCTTCAAAGAACTATTGGACTTTTTTTCTAACTATTGGGTTGACCTCAAAGTATTTTGGCCTTGTTATCTCCTTTCAGCATTTTGGCAGCTGGGTCACCCCTTTTTTTCTTGTCACAAATCACAATAATTTTGCTATTTTACTTGTCTCCATTTTTTTTCCCCCAGGGGGTGGTTCCATGTTTGGGGCAGGTGGTCGAGGGGGCAGAGGGATGGACCGAGGGGGTGGTCGGGGTGGGCGAGGTGGGTTTGACCGTGGTGGCCGAGGGGGTGGCGGTGGCCCACCTCCTGACAGGTATGGAGGACCCATCAAGAGAGGAGGACCTCAAGGAGGCCCCATGGCCAAGAGGGGTCGTTTTGATTCTTCCCAGGGCTCTAATGGCTACGCCCCACCAAGGTAACACTCTTGATTTTTTTTTGTATGCCTGTCTTTGTTTTTTGATATATATATATATATACTTAAATTCAGAGTAAGGGCTTTGGTCCAAAATATTGAAAGTAAAAAACAAAATGAATTTATGCTTAGGTCTGCTCTTATTAGGCAGATCAATTATTTTATTTTAAATATTACAAATACAAAGATAATATGCAATAATGATATTTTTAAAAAAAGCTTCTTATGTGTCATTTTTATTCTGTTCAGTTTTAAATGAAAAATTAAAGAGTTAATTCAAATATATTATGATGGAGTTGTTAGTTATATTTTGATAACTATTTGGTAATACTTTTTATAAAAACTTATATATTAAAAGTTTTACTTTTAGGTACAAATTTTCACAAAAATTTCAACGAAACGACTCTAATCTTTCAAATACTAAAATTCTGAATTTCCAATCTTTACACAGGATTAAAAGTTTCGAGGATTTTACTAAACTTGTTTTTGAATGTAAAATAATAGTTTCGGAATGTGGGAGTAAACAAAAATTCGAGTTTAAGTCGAGTTTTATTAGTCCTTCAATATTTCCCTTTGTCTAATTAAAGAAAAATGGTATAATTATATTAAATATATTTAAAAATTTGAATTGTAGTGATTATAAATGTTTAAAAAAAATATGTTTTCTTGTATAATTTATTCCATTCTTTAAAATATGTACGAGTTCACGTATTGAAAATTATTTTGCTGTTGCATTTCACTATACATTATAAGTTTTTTTTCCTTATAACTGAGACGCCCCTGGACCAAGACCAGCGTGCGACACAGTTTGGAAACCCCTGTACTAGTTAATTACTTTAGTTTGTTTTTAAAACGAATATTAATTGGTAATGTATACAATAATTCAGAATAGAATTAATGGACCATAAACCAAGTATCTTAAGCTATCATTATTTTGATTGGCAAAGCCGGAATTTTTTTCGAAGCAAAGTCGAAGCTGACACAAATCATTTCACGTCTGCAATCACTCCTTGTGTTGTGAAAGAAGCTGGTGTAGAATTGAGAGCTTGTTAGTAAAGCATGTTGTTTGTTTTGTTCACGTTCAAGCCACTATTCGAGCGGCGGCGGTGGTTATGAATCCAGCGGTAGCTATGCGACTCCTCCCGCTGCTCCACCATACAGGTGAGTCGTCGGTTCTTTGATTGGTTTTATTTTGTTGTTTCATTTGCTTACATGTTGTTTGCTTGGGAATGTATAGCATGGCAAACATTACTAGTTCTATTAATATATTTCTTATAGAGATTCCATTTACTTTGTTTCTCCTTTGTGTTATTCTTTTTCACATGTTCCTATCATTCTTTACAAATTTACTTTCTCTCCCTTTTTGGTTTTTATTTAGTTTCCTCTTTTAGGGAGTTGTGTTGCGTGTTTCATAATCCCTCCTGATGCGTTCTGATATAATGAAACATAGGTCAGGGGATTGGATAGTAACGTTTGATTCTCTTCAAGAGGCAGCCATTAACTCTTTGTCCAGTGGCAGCAATGTAAAGTGTGAACTGTGTTCTTCTTTTAATTGTAAAAGCCATATTTTGTTTGTCCCTTTTATATGTTTCTATCCACCTTTCCTGTACCTTCTTCCTAATATAATAGTTATATTAATGTCAGGGATGTGCAAGTTTATAAACAAATATTATTGATTTAAATATTTAAATTATTTAACTCTAGAGATGTCACGATGCCTCTTTTTCTCAATTCATATTCTTGATTCCGATTCTTCAAGTTCAAGCTCGATTTTTCAATTCTCGATTCAGATTCTTATTATATATATATATTTTCATTTCTTTCCAAGCATCCAACCTCATATCAAAAAATGTAGGCATTCAATTTTATAACATATCAAAAAACTAAAAAACTTTGATGGTTATAATTTATTTTTAATTTAACAAAGAAAAATGTAAATTTTATAAAGTATTACATCATATAATCAAAATAATAAAATAATTAGTAATTACATTTTAGTAACCATGTATTCTTACCTATAAATAAAGCCTCATTGAATCAAACATTTCTAGATAAAATAAATTAAAACAAGTATAATAAACAGTTGTTGAGAACACAAGTCTTTTCAATTCACCAAATGAAAGTGCACTGTTTTGACATTGGCAATAAAACTCAAGTACCACACTGGTAGCAAGTAAACAAACAAGATAATAACTGTAGATAACAGATAATAATTGTAGACATCACTTAATTTTTAAATTGTAAGAAAATTAAAGAGTAAAAATATATTTGCTTAGGCATACAACATTTGTCGCAAATAAAACTGTAAGTTTGTCAAATAAAAGGGGTTACCTTTGTAAAAACATTCAAAAACAATTATTTTTTATATATATTTAATAATTGTCATTGTATAGAAAATATAACGTGCATGATACCCTACTCCCCCCTCAACGCGAAACTTGGGACTTGACCAATACAGCTCAAATTTGCTTGAAACTTTAGTCTCACAATCTTATAGATATCTATTAAACACTTTAAAAGTCACTGAAAATAAAACAAAAAATTCAAATAAACTTGAAATTGATACAACAAATTGTGGATTTTATAACATAAAGAACACATTTCACAAAAATTTAAAGTCGATCGCCATGATTGATCCAACACACGTTAGCTCGCCGGAAATTAGTGAAGAAGTTTTGGGAATGATATATCCAATATATCTGACTATGCTCTAAATCTATTGAATTAAACTAAATATAATGTTTTTTGCTCTGTTTTTATTAACTATGTAGATTTTTATTATTCTATTTTTACTAAACTGGTCTTATTCAAAGAGCTAAAAAATACATAAAAAATTTAAAAGCAACAAATAATATAATTACAGGAGAGCGGCCATCTTAATTTAATCTAAATGTCGTAGCGAAGACTTAAGTGGTATAGTGCTATGGATGGGAAAATTACGGCGGAATCACAAATTCTTGAAATTTTATCTTTGGTCGAAATTTGACTGTCGTAATAGGGAGAGGAAACATTAAGTTATAAGAGTTGTAGAGGAAGAAAAAGACAGATGCTGGGAGAAGTTTACACAGAAACTAGAGGAAGACAGCAAAGGGAATATGAAAATGCTATTTGGAAAGATAAGGAGTAAAATATCCGACAAGTAAGCTATTACCGAGAATGATGAACAAAACAAAAAAGAGAGACCGACTAAATGGGCAGAGATGGAAAGAGATTTGTGGGTGACAAAGAGTGGTAACTCAGCCGGGGTGGATGAACTCTCAGCAGATATGGTAACAGCAGCTGGAATACTCGAGATACCGAACACTAACAACAATTTGGCGAAACGATCAAATGACTGATAACTGGACTGAGGGAATAATTATTCCACTATTCAAGAAAGGGAGCAGAAGGGAATGCACCAACAATAGAGGCGTTACACTACTTTCTCTTGGCTTGAAAATTATGGAAATAATTACTGAGAGCCTGTTCTAAAAGAGGAACAGCGTGGGTTTGGGGCTAACAGGAGTGCATCAGACCTGATCTTTGCTTGGAGGATGCCAACAGAGAAGTATTGGGAGAAAGTGAAGGCTCTAAGAATAGTGTTTTTGGATCTGGAAAAGGTGTACAACAGCATCACGAGAACAGTACTTTGGGTTCAACAAGGCATCGCTCGGTCTGTATAGCTCTTGCAAGCCGTTGCCATGGAGTTTAAAAAAAAAATTAATATTGTTAAATAAAAGTTCATATAAACACGTCCCACTATTTATATTTAGGTGTCCCTCTGTATTGCTAATCTGTTTTATTGAATCTGATCACTTCTACTATTTAGTTATATATAATTTTTTTAAATTTTCGCCAGGCCTCCAGCGTGGTTCGGATTCCACGTTAAACTGTAGGTCCTCCATTTCATCTCACATCACCCTACCACTATACATTAGGGTAAGTGATGGTGATGATGATGATAATTATTTTATTGTTATTGTTGTTATTGTTGTTATTATTATTATTATTATTATTATTTAAATTTTCTAATATCGATAGTTTTTTCCCCTTGTCCTTTCTTCACCTTTGTAGCCAATTGCCAAGTTTGTGTAGTATGTTATAAAATTGATTACATGTGTTTTCCACCTCTCCTTAAAGTATTAAAGTTCATCTATGAAATGTTTCACCCCATTCCCAGGCGATAGCGGATGTCGCTGTGTAGTATTTTTAGTTGTTTTCTTTTCTGTTTACGTTCAAGCCATTATTCAAGCGGGGGCGGCTATGACTCCAGTAGTAGCTATGCTACGCCTACCGCCGCTCCGCCATACAGGTGAGTCATTTCTTCACTCTTTTGTTTCTGTTTTTCAGGTAATTGTTTGGTGGTAGAGCATGACACACAAATTCTTCGTCTTTGGTTCATTTATATGTATATATTTCCAATGTTTTACTGTTGATTTTCTCGTTACCTCATCCCCTAGAGGCACTTATTAGTCAAGGACAACAGGAGGAGTTGGGGTAGGGCAAATTAATAGTATTAAAGTGATTTTGATTGGGTTTTTATTAGAAAAAATATATTAGTTTGAATGGTCAACATTTTAGTACATTAATGTGATGGAAAATGTCTTGATTTATAAAAAGTAAAAGCTAAAACCATCAAAATGTGTAAAGATTGATTCGCACGTTCACCGAAAATAGAAAGCAAAATCTGCTTGAATGGCGCAGCAATTTACTCGCTGTATGTTGAGCCATGATGCATTGCAATCCTAACTTAAAACAGCTGATTATAAATAAAAATTATTTTCTAGTGGATAAACATACATTTTACATCATTTTCCCAATGGATCTTTTCAAATTATAACACTGTTTGGCACAATCCAATACATCGATACTCATGCTTTACATTAACGAGTTATTTCAAATCTCCTAACAACGGCCAACAAAGCTGTCTGCTTTCTTCTGGCTGTAAAGTGCATGTGTTGTCAAATGCACATGCCTGCTGATTTGAGATTGTTGGTTCTGAGATTTGACTGGTTCTCCCGTGCCAAACATCTCGGGCATAGCAAACAAAGTAGAGATCTCGCGCCGATTAAACTGAAATCTTGTGATTGGCTTAGAGCTCGTCACGTGACCACGTTTTGGTTCTGCGCTAGTTTTCTGGCGGACGTGTGAATCCACAGTAAATGAAACCATCGTGTCGGTAACCAGCTTATTTCCCAAACCCTTTCCGTTTCCTGGTCAGAGTGCCCTTGTACAGTTTTCTCGCTATTTCAATTAATAGAAATGGGCTTATCAAATTATATTAGAATTGTGTCGAACCCACTATTTCATGAATCCGAATCATTAATTTATCTTTGAACCTTGAATCTGAATCATGGAATAATTACGAATATAAGAGGAAATATAATTGAATAATAATAAAATACAAATAGTAATTAAATGTTAAATTACTGGTCTGGGGTCTGTTTGTTGAGCTCATCCTATAATTATAATCGGTTCTGAACCACCAATCAGCAGTATTAAATCACTAAAATAAATTTCACTGGAAAATATTAAGAAAAAAAAATTGTTTAAAAAAGGATTTGAGTCTCGAATCCTTTAATATTGAATATCCTTAAGGATTTAAGGGTCCCATCCATACTTTTATTCTATTTAATAAATTAAATGTTTGTTTATTATATTCACTCAAAAGTAATATACACTTAACTCTCGATAATCCACGGTAATGGAGGGGACGAGTGCTGTGGATAACCCAAACTTGCGGATAATCTGCATATTTAGTAAAACAAGAGATTGTAGCACATTCATTTCAAACTAGTACCTATCGTGACTGCGTCTTTGAACACATCATTATATTTCACGCACTAAGATAAAAAAAAACCTCTTCAAATTAATATACAGTATGCTCGGTATATACAGTATACATCACTTTTAAAAAATATGTCTCCTGCTTCATTGCAGCTGTTTTACATCTTGACAGAGAGGAGCGTGTCATCTTCCTGTTCCAGGTAATTAAGCCGGAACAAACCCCGCCCCTTCTTTCCCATGCACAAACGTTTTGCCTCTCTGACCATCATCTCTTCCCTAGGGATTTATTGAGTACAACAATCTGTGGGTATTCACCATCATTACGGTGTTTTTCAACAACGTATCCCCTGCTGTTAGCAATGGCACAAAGCAGATAATCCACCTGCAGATAGTCGGGAGTTTACTGTATATTTGTAATTGGAATCAGTTCCATATTATTTGAAATGAATATGAATGAAAGATGTCATTTTGTTTAGGTAGTAAATTTACCTTTTTCAATGCTTCACAGTTTTTACATTACCTCTATTTCACACACTTTACTCTAGGGGTGTGTGGAATCTGCTATTTCAATTCGCAGCGAACATATGAAATATTCTTGAAGCCGAATCAAAGTTAGAATATTTGTTGTTTTAGTTTTGAAAAAAATATATTCTGGTTATTTATATAATTTTAATGCACTAAAATCACTTAGAAAATGTGTTAATTGCACAGTTGTTTGTAATATTTTACTCTAATCTGATAAGTACTAAGTACGCCAATCGTTTTAGGGATTAAGGAGGTTATATTTATAGGGAGTGTACCCACATTTGTGTGAAAGGAGAGTAGAAAATCATTTTGAAAAAAAAAACACCTTAGTACCCCTGACTGAGAGTTGAACCTCGATCTCTTGATCATCGGTAGTCTAGTCTACTGCGAAAGTAGCTCCTTAGACAATGCGGCCACCGAAACGGGTGATACAAATCAAGTTACTATCACAAATTATTTAATTACTTCTGATATTTTCCATATGTAATATTGATTTGTAATGTCTATAACACCTTAGCTCGGTGATGAATTAACGGCCAGGGAATGGATGTTGTGTCTGTCCTAGTCATAAGTTAGATTTTAAGACATATGAAGCTATGACAGCCCTAGACAGCCGGTAGTGGAAAATAGATTACTTTAATAAAAAACTGACCACAGGCTGGAAACAATAATGGATGTAAAATGTCTATAACAGCTCAGTATGGCAAAAAATGACCATAAATTAAATATGTAATATTGGAAGAAGGTACAGGAAAGGTGGAAAGAAAGAATATAAAAGGCAAAAGACACAATATGGCTGTTACAGTGAAAAGAAGAACACGGTTCATACTTTACATCGCTGCCACTGGACAAAGTGATATTGGCTGCCTCTTGAAGAAAATCGATCATCACCACCCAATTGAATATCATAGCTGTCGGTAATTTTATTGGCGACACTTTAAAATGGTTGATGCTGGGTTTTTTTAGGAGCCGATATTTGTGTCAAATTGAAGTTTTGAAGCTTCACACTCCCTGACTTTACTTGCTTGGCATGTTTTCCTTACTTATTTAATGAATTCTGGGTATTGATATCCTTGCACTAGTCATGTGCTAAGTTTCAAAAACTTAAAAAAAATTTAACTTAACGATTTTTGGTCATATGGTTTTATTATGTACATGACAAACTGATATTAACTTGGCCAAGAATCTTTGGTAATTGAATTGCATTTTGTGAAAAAATAACATGGTTCATCAGCTTCAGAAATATGACAAGGTGTTTTGACAAAACTTTCTGTGAATTATATTTAGTGATTTTAAAGGTATAAAAATATGCACAATATGGTATTTTTTGCTACGTAAAACCAAAAAAACAAAACATAACATTCAAACTTTAGTTCAACTTGGAATATTTAATATGATTTTACTTGGCTTTACTCCACATAGAAAAATAAATAGAGTGGGCTTTCCATACCTCATTTGATCACGTTTGTTTGGCCTTAGTGTGAGTAATTATTAAGGTGTTATTCTTAAACTTAAAGATGGAAGTAGTAGTATGTGCACTGCATTATTTGCGGTTAATTTTTGAACTTATAAAGTGAGCTATTGTGTGTACAGTAAAGCTTGTATACTTATCATGGTACATCTCTTGCAGAGCCGAACCAGCTCATTCATACGCCCCAGCGCCCGCCCATGATTACAGCACTGAGCCCCCTGCGTATGGGGGCGGACAACCGTATGGAGGCAGCCAGTCGTACGGTGCCGATTACTCGAGCGGGGGTGGCTATGAGGCAGGGGACTATTCGTCGGGGTACAACGCCCCCCCTGCGGAAGCGGCACCAGGCTATGGACCTTCTGCAGCTGGTAGCTACGGCGCTGCGCCAGACAGCTACTCATACAACAAACCCGGTATGGTCCCAAGACCTAAGAATCACAATATTTAAAATAATGTGTTTTAAGATTGATTCTTTAAATATCGGTAATAATCAAGATTGTTGGTAAGTCAACATCTTTAATTTTAAAACATTTAACAGCTCATAATTATGTACAGATGTTTTTGACACTTTGAAGTGATTGTTTTGCTAAAGTGTGTGTGTAGTAGGACTTGTAAGTCATGTGTTTGTAATGGCACATGTAGGTTATGTGTGTGTGTGTAGTGGGACTTGTAAGTCATGTGTTTGTTTGTAATAGCCCCAGAAGCCGAGGCATACGGTGGTTACTCCAGCAGTGCCGGATACAATACAGCCTCCTCCTATGAAGTCAGAGGCTACTCCACTTCCTCCAACGCTTATGGTGAGTAAAAAACAGGGCTTACAGGGCTATTTTTTAATAAACCTTTTCAAAGATTGATTTTCAAATTTATTTAATTTATCCATACAGGTTATATGCTTTGAATCAGATAAAAAGAAATATTTAAGGACTATTTGAGATTTTCTATGGAACTGTATATCAAAATTTGATTAAAAATCAATAAAACTCAAAAGGATGAGATTTTGAAAATTCTATTAACTCTATTTTTTAAGGTTTTGTTAAAATTGGGGGTACACTAAGTCCACTTTTTCAATTCGAAGTGAACTCGAACTGATTATATGAAAATATATATAAATATATTGTACTGTGAATATATAATATATATTATAAGGAAAACCTCTTTTTGCTTTATGAGGTAATTGTATTATATTTGGAAGAAGGTACAGGAAAGGTGGATAGAAATATATAATTAATATATATATGTATAGTACTGTGGTTATTTATAAAACCTTTTGCACTAAAATCACCTAGAAAATGTTCTTTTGCGCATTTGTTGTAATTTGTTGGTTTAATCCAATAAATCAAGTTACTTTCACAACTTACAATTTAATTACTTCTAAAGGAAAATATCCTCACTTTATATTTTGTTATATTTGGAAGACAGTTCAGGAACTATGGCTAGAAAAGTCAAGTTAGAGTCTGTTCACGATAGGTTTTTACCTGGGTAACAGTTCGAAAATCATATGTTTAGGTTTTGGGTTGCCAACACTTGTTAAAGATCATTAATACCTTTTAATACAGGCATCGTATTTACTTGGAAAAGAGAAAATACTTGTCATTTTTTAAATTTATAAAATATTTTCATCAATGCGTGGGTGCATCATTGTAAAAAAAACTTGTTTACCATCATGTTCAACCGCATGGTTTAAATTTGTCGGTCGCCATTTTGAAGCTATGTTTGTTAGTTTTTGTGAAAGTGGTGTGAATATTTTTTTTTTTTAAGTGGAATAAAATGATAAATAAGCTCTGTGTCCAACCTCAAATAAATATAAATAATATTGGCCTAAATTACTTTGGTTAACTATCACATTCATATATTACCATCTGTTTTCATTACCTTTATCCAAAGTGATAGATGTCAGCTGTTGGCGTAGGGATATATTAGGGACTACTTCTAGTAACTTTTTGAGCGGTCATCCAAGTAAACTAAGGTTGTGAATGAATTATAGTTCCCTTTCATGCACCTTCTTCCACTCATAACCAAATTCAAAAAAATCAAAGCTGATATTTGTTTCGAAGCCAAGTTGAAGTCTCGAATCTTCATACACGTCCAATCAAGGATGTGTTGAGTAGATTTCGTACCGCTACTAAAACTCGCCTTGCACTCCAATTTTCAAATACTCTCACACCCCTACTTTACAATTTTTTTAAGGGGTGGTCAAAGCTTAAAAAACTTCAACTTCACTTTGATTTAGGGATGGACGGGACTGACATCTTTATATCAGGACGGGAACAGGACGGAAAATGAGTCAAAATATCGGGATCGGGACAGGAACGAGAAATTATATAAACGATGCTTTAGATTAATTCTAGATTAGAAATAGATGTTGTTTTTATACTAATATGGTAATACTTGTAAAATCTTTTGTGACATTATTAAATATAATACAAATTATATGTGCAAATAGCATCTTATATTGAAACAAATAGCTAAATTTTGAACAAGTAATGAATACAAAGTGAATAATTAATTTTAATATATTATATTTATTAATTAATCTCTTTTGAAAATTGTGTTTTATATTTAACTACCTATTGAAAGAGTGCAAAATGAAAAAATAAATTTTTTACCCGTCTTAAATGTCCTCTGAAATCTTAAATGTTCTCTATTTAAACTCCTCTTAAAGGCTACCTAGCTTTGAAACACCTTAACTATTCTTTTGGTTTAAAACCCCTTAAAGGTTATCTAGGTTTGAAACACCTTAAATGTTTTTAAGGTATAAAACCTCGAGTAAAGATTATCTAAGTTTTAAACCCCTTAAATATTATTTTGGTGTGAAACTTCTTGAAACTTCTCTCTGTTTAAAGCCCGGCCAATGCTCTCTAGAATTGACACCCCTTAAAGGTTCTTTGTTTAGCACCCCTGTAATCTCTACTCTGTGTTTGGTTGCTAACAACAGACAGGCTGATGCTCATAAATAGTTGACCTTGGCAAGCTACTGCCACCCCTTCATTTCTATGCCCCAAAAGATGGTAGAGTATAACATAGTTCTGTCCTTCTCTAAATCTTTCAAGCTCTCTCTCTTGTTGAGCCTACAAATAACTGTTGATAGATAGAGCACATTGTTTCACCACATGCAGTAAAATCCCCTCTCCCCCCCCCCCCCCCCCCCCCC
>CABFWB010000314.1:313464-324536 GCA_902151455.1 Timema bartmani
ACATCTGGGGGGAGAGTAAAACAAAAAAGGTAGCAAAAAAGCGGATGTGGTTTATGGATGACCCCAAAGTAAGTTAAAGAGTCCTGGGTTTGATTCCTGGCATGGCTGATAAATGTATCATTGTCGAAATGTGAGTTTACCCTTACGTAGTGATGAATTAACGGTCGGGGGCTGGATGTTGTGTCTGTCCTAGATTTAAGTTAGTTTTTAAGTCCTGTTCGTGCATAAATCAGTTGGTTTGAAAAGTGCACGTTAAATACTTTGAATTAAATTTAAAAGCTTATTCTTTTGAGTAATTTTATAATAGAAGTTGATAAAAAATAAACTAAAAAGTGTAAATTTCCATCTAAGGAAAGTGGAAAAAGGTGACATTGCCTTCCTCCCTTCTGTGTTTTATATTAGAAATAGTCACACACACTTTTAAACACAAATTGACTAATATTTCAGCATTATTGACTTTATCAAACAAAAAAAGGGAAGAAAGCCACTTTACATAAACATTAAACTACTCCAATTTGAATTGAAAAATAAACTTTTGAGTAAGTAATTTGGCTATTCCTTAACAAAACTAATGAACGAATAAATGAGATTTGAAATGGCACATTTTTTAACATGACATTTCATAAAAAAAAAAATAAGGTCCTTCCTATAATCACAGCAATAGATCTTATCTTAACAAAATAAATGTGGTAGTTTTTGATAACTGAACAGACAAATCTATATATATATCAAAATGGTTGTTGATTGGTGCAACAAAGTGTGCTCCAAACTGGTTTCTAACTTTAGCTTGTTTAAAATAGATGTATTTCCACACTAATACCTGTTGTATTATTTAAAATACAATTTGAAGCGAAAATAGCCAACAAAATTATATACAGTAAAACTTTCAATAGGTACAAAATAATTAACAAATGGTAGTGGTAATGCTGAGAAATGATGATTTGGTGTTTCTAAAATAATTTAAACTTTCTAAGTCAATGGAAGTAAAAGCTGACGGTAAAAAAAAACGGAATTTTTTTAATTCTCTTTTACTCTAGAAAAGGCAAAGTCTAAATCCGACTTGGATATTGTTTAAATTATTAAATCTCTTAGCTATATAATTCATCGAAGGGAAGTTTGTTAGGTAGAACAAGTTTAATTATTGTAGTGTATCCCTCAATATTTTGACTTTTGTCAATTTCCTCTGAAGAGAAGAAGCTTATGTCGACAATAAAATATAAGCATACTTTTTAAGGAGTAACATTTTTTATATATATAATAAATATTAAAGCCACGTTGACACGTTCAGACTGAGCTCATTCAGAAGCGCGCATTTACTTGTATCGTGTATACACACATTACGACTGCATTCTGATGGCGTCATCCGATCAGAGTATACTCTGTTGGTGACCAACCTTTCGAGCTTACTCGGTCCTAATAGCGTTTCATTTATGGCGGAAAGTGGAGGCACATGTGAAAGACCAAGAAATTAGAGTGAATTAGAAACAGTTAAATTTGTTGTCTACGAGATTGAGGAAGTTTTGTGGAATGTAAGTTTGAAAGAGTATAAAAATAAGAATGCCCCAATTCCTTCGAGCATAAGATCCTCCATTTTACTACAATCAGGATTGTTAAAATTGGTTCAAGTACACTTGTAACAAGGAAACACTTATAAACTCGGTCCGAGCGTACTCTGACCGTGTCAACCTAGCTTAAAGGTGCTTCTACTTACTGTATCTGTATTTAAAAATAATTAATCACAGTTTTTTTATGAAACTATAAAGAAATGAAATTCAGGGCTAAACATTTGATTAGGTCGGTAACTATTTTTTTTTAATCAAGCATGCTATTTTTAAGACAGTCAATGAGACTTTAAACCAATTTTTATAATTAAAAAAGAGTGTTTTCTAATTTATGCAAGTGGCTTAAAAAAAGAGGCCTTAATCATATTAACATGGTCTATATATAGAATTATAAGTAAAGATGCAATTAGTAATATGAATGTTTTTGGGGAAAATGTTGCATCTGTGCAACAGCGACGAGGTTGTAAATACAACACTTCTTTGAGCACTAGTTTGAAAAATAATGTTTATCCAATGAAGTATACAAAATAATTATTCATCTGGCACATTGTCTATTATATTAACTGGCCTGAAATGCCAAAATTAAATATTTTGAATGAAAATAACTTTTGTATTGAAATATACATTGTACATTATTATAAATCTACTAAAAAATAGGGATTTTAATTGTTATATCCTTTCATTTAGGATGGTAATATAGTTTTTAAAAACTTTTTTATTAATGCCACATATGGGGACACATTGGACAATCCATTGGGAGGTCTGTAATTGTATAAAGGTTAAGAAAACTCTTGCTATAAACTATAAAGTGTTCGAAAAAAATAAGAATACCTTCTGTAAAACCTGGAATATACAGTGAAAGTTGTTTTAGAAACCCAGTGGCAACCATGCTTTAGTAATTATGATCAAACTCTTTTTGACTGCTTAAATATTCTTGGAGAGTAGACTCACAAACAAACAAATAAACTCTAGGCTATATCTTTCTTATTGTGTATTTTTATTGAAAACAATTTGAGCTTACCACTAACTGCACTTCTTGTCTTTTAAGTAGTTTCGGAAACATTTCTGGTCGGAGTCTTATAAAGTGTGTATGTTGGTGTTAAATTGATTTCAGGTGGCAGTTCGGCTGGTTATGGCCAGCCGCGTGATTATGGCGGTCAATCACGCCGCTACTAAGGCCTAAGCGGTTGTAGGATTAGGTCTTTAAAAAAAATGGCCAAATGACAAGAATAATTTATCATCCGAAACATAACACATCCTTACTTTGAGATGTAATGTTACATATTATGATGAGGGGAAATCTTGTTAATGTGGAAGTGAAACGGCTAGTTATAATTTTTTTTTAAATAACTCGCCAGACTGAGAGTTATGAGGTATAACATGAGAAGTTAAACATACAGTGAAATGGAAAGACAGATTTAAATCTTGTAGAACTGTTTTTTTTTTTAAGTTGTATGGTTAAGTTTTATTCTCGTAGAAGTGGGGTTAACTGTAATTAAAATATGTTGGTGAACTTTTACTCTTTTATGTGCTAGATAGTGAATGTCCTATAGTAGTAGTATTATTATTAATAATAATAATAATAATAAAAGTAATGAGGGAATTATTAATTAGTTTTTTCCTGTTGGTGTGTTAATCTTAACTAAAGTTTTTGTACACAAAATCAATATCTATAAATGGTAGTTCTTATAATTTTTGTTGGTTTTTACAGAAATAACATAAATATTTTATATATCATCAATCAAAACATTATAGAATCTAAGAATTATAATTAATATAAAGACCCACAAATATTTGACAATTTGGGCAGAATAAACATGTCGTACTTTTAAGTTGTGATTTTCATCTGCATAGCACAAGCCTATGCATTTAATAGATCTGGCTATTTTATTTGTGTAACTTTTGTATCAAAACATAATGATTATTTTTTTCTGTATGTGCTCCGTGAAAGTATTAATAATAGTAAATAATAATGTTGAGACTTTTTAATGTCTTGACCACAACTTCCCCTCACAAACCTGTTTGAGTTGTAAATTCTATTTTGGCAAGGTAGGTGCACACATTATAAATGGGCTTGCCAGATACTTAACGTTAACGTAATAATGTATTTTGAGTAATTCATATGGCGCCTTTTAATTGACATATAAAACTAAATATTTTTTTTATTAAAGCCAGATTAACATAAAGAGAAGTTTAAAAAAAAACCCACCAAAGGTTTAGTATTTTAAATGCTGGACATATTTTTTTAAAGTATGTGTTACTGGTTTAATTTTAATAATGACAGCATTATATTAGATATTATTTGATATCTATGAAATATTGATTATTTTTGTAATTTAAGATTACTATTTGAAAGTTGCATAAAATAATATAAATATGAAAACTACTTGTTTAAATAGGCTACTCATCAAAATGGCAAGCTCATCGAATCTTTCTAGAAATGAATTTGGTCATGGTGATGACTGTACACTAATTTATACGAATATTTATAAATACGTCGGTTACTTAAAGTAATGTGTCATACTACTATGATATTCAGGGAGACTAGAGAGAGACAATGAAATGCATAAAGATTCTCAAAGCTCAGTGAATGTAAAGGAACAAATAAAAAAAGCACATTGTTAATTAACCAAAAGTACTAAGATATAAATGTTGAAGTTTTTAAATTCAAGTAAACCTTTGTCGAGAAGTGTAAAAAAAAAAAATATTTTTAATTTTACAAAAATATTTTTAATTTTACTTGCACCGAGAGGAAGCAAATGAAATGTCTTCTTTGGTTGGCCATCGTATTGTATAAATGTATGTAATCCAGGTGTCATTTTTCAATTTTCAGAATATTTATTGATATATTCTATGCCAATACTGACTAAAATAATAGTAAAAAAGTAAAAAGGTGATTATTTTTAGTTATTGCACCAGCAAGTTCATGACATACTTTCTGGTTTTCTCTTAACTGGTAAATCCTCATTGCTATGCAATGCATTATGGACAACTTCTTTTATTTTAGGATAGAAATAATTAAGTGATTCAAATGAAAAATTTAACTTCCTAGTTTTATTAGATAAAAGTATGGCTCAGGTTCCTAAGTTATAAGAAAACTAGTTTATTTGGAAAAACTTAGGACCAAGTCGAGGGAAAAAATGGAAATATTGGTTAAAAGAATTTCATTGAAGTTCTGGGAAGGGAAGTTTTTTTCAAGCTCAAATTAATTATTTCTCTAAATTTCTGAAAAATTAAATAATAATTTGAGAACATTATACTTATATACTTGTGTCTATAAATATATGATAACCTCTTTTGTTATACAAAATAAGTATAAACGGAAATAATTGTAGTTGAACCACATATTGGTAACTGGCATCAAATATATATACATATTTTGAATACCCTCATGAGTACAACATTTTTATATTGTGACTCTACGATAGTAATTTGGTTTTCATCTTTGCACAAACATTGTAATGTTGGTTGGTAGTCTTAAGATTTAAGTTTGTGCAAACGAGCATTAAGAATAATTTTGATCTCATTCATAAATCCCAACAGTTATGTCATTGGTACCAAGAAAAAAATTCTCATGTTACATTTTGTTTGAACTAAAATGAATACAAATGATTGTATCCATCCTGCTAATTGATAGGATTAAAATTAACATGTGAAACAAATAACAAAAACGACTTTTATAATTGAAATTATAATTAAAATATTTGAGCTTCCAACATATTGAAATATATTTTTAGTACAAAGTGATTACTAGCATCACTTGTAGATGGTTAAAATATCTTAAAACGAATTTGGCTAATCTATTTTTGGAAGCAGAAAACTTTTGTCTTAAATCTACATTTAGTTTCAATAGTGGTTTATATAGATTGCAAGTGCCTTTATTTGTTTTTCAGTTCAAAAGGTACAATTACAAAGAATGGAAATGATTGATAATTTAAAATAAAGTAAACCTAACAAAGAACGCAAACTCGTATCACTGGTATTTCTCAGAGACGGCGATCACCAGGGTAGAAAGTAAAGCCAAAAGGATGGTGCTTTGTTTTAAGTCTATTAACTATTGATGCTTAAGAGAGGGTACAGCTATAAAGTTGGATGGTGCAAAACCGAGAAAGAAAGGTACAAAACTTAAATTATCTTGGAGGTATGATTGAGGCGAAGGGTGGGGATTAGAGAGGACCTAATAAGAAGTGGGCGAAGAGGTGAGTTTTATAGATAAGAGACCTGCGATGGAGAAGAGAAGTGCCCTTGAAGAGATTGAGATGGTATGGTCATGTAATGAGGATGTTGGAGTACATGAGATAGTAGAGGAAGCAAGGCTGAGATGGTATGGGCAAGTAATGAGGATGGATATGGATAAAGAGAGAATACCAAAGAAAATGATGAAGATGAATTAGGTAGAAAAAAGACCGCAATGTAGACCAAAAAAGAGATTGGAGAAGCAGATAACAGCAAGTGTGCATGTGAGAGTAGAATAATGTAAGTGATCAGAGGATGGAGGTATTTTACTAAACTGGCCCGGCCACAGGCTAGAAACATTTAATAATAATGATGAACTCTTGAGACCATCAGTGATTAATTTAACTATTTTAATTAGGTGGATAGGTAGGCAATTAAAAACTTGTTCGGCAACAGCAAACTAAAATACTGATTCCACATTTAAAGACTATTTGTAAAGAAAGCTTTCACTGCTGTTTAGAAAACAAATTTTCAAATGAAGGAAATATATAACCACCTTCTTATTTAAAAAACTATCATGTTTATTGTTGAAGTCTAGAGAAAGAGAAAAAAAAGAAACGAAATATTAGGAATAATAAATTAAAACTTATAAATAGTCTATAAATATATTTACAGAGATAATTCCAATATAGGGGAATTTTAAATGTTAAATAATGTTAATCAATCTATATTCTTTCCTCACATAAGTGGGTTAAAAATTATTTTGTCACCTATAGCTAATAGTAAAGAGTCTTACCTGTGAGGTATTTATTTATTTCTGTTATTAAAAAGTTGAGACTTTTGGAATTGAATTCCAAATTGAAAGTGTAATACAATCAACACCTAAATATTTTTGAATATAGTGGGTACAGTACCCAAATGGTTGGTAGTAATTTTAGAATGAAATTGTAGAGCAAATCTTCTGAAGTTATTATATTTTTCCTTCTCTGCCTACTTTAATCATGTTTTCTTGAAGTGATTTCGTCTGCAGGCTAGTATTGAAAACTGGTGGCATAAGGTGACTCTAAAAAAAACAAGTGCTGATGATTACATGAACACATTTCTCTAATTATTAAAAAGAGAATTTAGTCAGGTGAGTGACAACTTGCTCGTTATCTAGGTGTTCTGCGGCTAAAACCGTATATTTTTAAGTATTTTATACTTTAAAATTTTTTTCTTCTTCTGAGTATTAATATAAACAGGGTGTCCAGAAAACAGAAAAGTTTGAAAATTTGATCAAATTTTTGTGTTTAAAAAAATGTATTTACTATTTTTAAAAAAATGTAAATTTACGATGGTCAAAATAACATTTTTCTTCCTGTTAATACACACCGATAATATCTTTTAACACACTTGAACATAATCACAATTTTCTAAGATTTTTACGTTCTCTTGCCTTCCCTGTATGTACGTCCTTAGCCATAGCTGAGGTATGGGGCAAGAATCTGAATATGTTAGAGGAAGAAGAAATCTAAAAATGTTTTGCTCCAATAATTTTAAACTGAACTAGCGCAAGACGATTTTCTAATATATCATTAGGATCTCACAGAAATCTAACTAAGATCGCAATACCCCAATAGCTCATTGCTTAAGTCTGAAAACCTTAAAACCCCTATGTGTGTTATTAAAATAGTGTGTAATATACTTAATATCTATGTATAATGGCTGTAAAACATTGAAAAGTTGAGGGACTTTAAAATATAGTTTCGCTGGACACCCGGACAAAAATTTGACTAATTACGTGGGAGTGTTTCCAAAATGTATCACTTCAAACAATTCTTATAAGAATAGATAAATGTATTAAAAACCAACTTACCAATCTTTATTTTTAAACTAAATAATCACAAATTAAAGTATTCCCAAAAAAAGTTCAAATGGAATCGATACAATCAAAGAATGTTAGTCGAACAAATACATATGTTGGCTTAGCTTTTCTTCGTATGCTATGAAAATAAAAACCACAGTGGTCATTTTTTTGTATAGAATAATCCTAGGTTTAAGTATAAAAATCCATTTAAAAAAGAACTGGGTGTAATCAATTAGAGAACAAGTAAAGAAAAAAACTGTACATGATCATTTTAATTTTATGAGTGCATTTTGCATCATGAAAATATCAAAACTTTAGGTAGTGAATAATGAAAAACATTTCTAAAGTTATTTAAATGGTAAAAAAAAGTCCAGAGTTGCATCTAACAACTTAAAAAAAGAGGTGTGGTCTACAGAGTCGAAGGATCTATATGATTCATAAATAATAAGTATGTATATCATACCGCACTTAAAAGATTCCATTCCCGGTAAACGCCAAAGGCTTAAATACAAAACATATTAATAACAAAATAAACCTGAGTAAATTAAGTTAGTTTTATATATATCAATATTCAATATTTCTGAAAGATGAGTTACATTGATCTACGCTAATCACTTTTATGTGGCCTTAATAAAAAGTGCCTGATTTTCTTAGCAAATATTAATTCATCCATGATTTACAAATGACACCAATTTTGAAATCATTAAAAAGTTAAAATATGTGTGTCGGTTACTACCAATAGTGTATCAGAAAACGTTGAGAAAATTCTTTAAAGAGTCTAGTTGTAGTTAAAATAATAAGCATGCTTGGACATTTCTAAATAATTCTCTTAGCCATTTCTTAAATTTATATGATTTAGTTGTATAGTTTGTAGCATTTCTCATGGGTTGTTTTTTGTTGCCAGTTAAGTGAATGCCTCGCGTGTAACGAACACTTGTTACGTCCTGACCTCGTCGACATGGCCGCCAAGAAATACTTTGTGGTATAGGTAGGTTCATCTATTTCACTTTTGACCGTGCAGTAATCTACTAAAATTTATTTTAAATTGATGAATTCTTGTGACAATAATTATCTGTGGTTTGGTATAGTATTGTCGGTTAGTCCGACACTTAAGCTATGTCGGGAGCGTTTTTGTTTACTTAGCTAAGGGCCCCGAGTTCAATTCCAGACATGGTCCAAAAATGTATCATTGTTTAAATTAGGAATTTTCCCTTTAACAGTGTCTGTTCTGGATTTAAGTTAGTTTATAAGTCGTGGGCTGATACAGAAAGTGAACTTTAAATACCTAAAAGAAAAAATATAGACTGTTGGCCAAATATTTGCTTCTCTTGATAAGAACTTAATTTGAGGGTTGTGAGCTCAGTTTTTGAACAACAAAATGGCCACGCATGTATAAATAAAGGATATTCTTGCCTGTTGTTTTAGGATTTAGCTATAACGCATGTTAAAATATTGGGGAAGATCGGAACATTAATTTAGGTAAATAAATTGGTGATTACATTTGATATTTGTATTATATAGGGTTATGCCAAGATAGCTTTTTAAATTCAAATCGAATATATTAAATATTCTCAAAGCTGAATTGAAGTTTGAATATTTGTTGTTTTATGCTTGAAACATTTTTATTGTTATTTATATATCTTTTTATGCTATTATTGTATGCATATTTATTTTCAACAAACCATAATGGCAATAATTGAACATAAATTGAGTATTTTAGCTGTCAATATCTTTATTGTTGAAGCCAATTTTTTTTCCAAGTGAAGCCGAAGCCGATATTTGTTCCGAAGTCAAGTCTAAGCTTCATACACCCTTGATTAATACAATGTTAGTAGTATTTTACTGGACAAATTTATATATAGGCCCTACAATCTCATGTAATCCCCGTTCCTGAATTCTTGCTTGGGCAACTTCATTCCTAATCCTGTTTCTCCTCGTGACGGCTATCATGCTCTCCATGTCCACCACTTTCCTTGACTCTCTTACATCTCTTACATACATTCATTGAATTTCCATGTTTTTGTTTAACACGTAGCTGTGGGTAGGCCTTAACTCCCCTAAAATGGTCTCTGTACACTAACTGTAAAAAGCTGCTTGTTTCAGTGTGTTCAAGGGGCAGTGCGGCAGAGACGCTCCTTACAGAACACAGTCAGAGATTTGGTTCAACCCCAGCTTCGTATTCTCTTAACGCCTGTAAGTTTTGTCCCCTTTTATTTAACATTTTTATTACAAGAGCCCAATAAGCCCTACGGCCGTATTGTCCTGAATTTAGTACGATGATTTTCTTCTAAAAATGCCCTTTCGAAAACTGTACTCATATTATATGTACAGCCTAACATTTTTCACTGAAAATATATGGCCTTACAAACGTTAATGTTGTAGCATGCTAGAACTGTACTAGGCGACTGTAAGAAATCATCACATCTTATTTCTTCTATCTTATTATATTAATAAAATAAAGAATTGGTCTGCCATGAGCATTACACGAAATCTACTGCATGCAGAGGTCTTGAGGTTGTAACATGATATTTTTTCATTTATGTGAACAAGAATTAAACATAGGATAATTTTATCATTAATAACTACAGCCAATACCAAATACCTCTGTAAAAATGGTTTATTAATTTTAGACACTTAGGAGTACAACTCACACCCTTAATTGATATACATTCTTGGCAAGATTCCTTTAAAATATCTTATGCGCACAGGTGGAACATGCACGCACATCTGAGGATGACCTCTGACTAAAACAGGAGTCAAGCTTCCTGGCCTTCCATCTGTTTTGCATCGGTTCTTTCACCAGTCGGGGTACACCCTTTAGATGGAACACGGAACGCACCTCACCTTGCAATAGCCTCAGAATGGCTATTTCTATCTCATTCCTGGAACCATCAGTCCTCACACATACCACCCTCTCCGTGGCAACAATTTATATTTTCAACAATGGCTCATACTATTAAATGTTTGAAGATTTTAAGAATTTAGGAAGAAGCCTTTGTACATGAACATGTGCATCTGAAAGACAGAATTTTAAAATTTAAATTTTCAATCATGGACAATCGTTAAACTAAAAACATTTTCTCCTGGGCGAGGCTCGAACACTTTAACTGTCTAATAATAAATTTATGGTCAAAATGAAGCATGCGGCATATCATGTTGAAAAGGTTTCGAAGAAATGAGTTATAATATGAAAAATGCGTGAGGTGCGACAAACAAATAACTTGTAGGCTGGTAACAAGTGTTGTGTTTCCTCGGCTTACACACAACGAGAGAAAGCCTGCGCACCAAGAAAATCATTGAAAAGATCTAATAAAACTGTCAGATTTGTTAAGTTGTTATCGTGTGGTATATTTGAGAACTTTTACTTTTCACATGGAACACCTACAAAATATTAGGGTCGTATTATGTGCGATGCCGTACTTTGTTTGTGTTAACACGGAAGTTACAATCCTGGACATGTAAAAAAAAAAAAAAAAAAAAAAAAAATT
>CABFWB010000314.1:324672-337081 GCA_902151455.1 Timema bartmani
AAAAAAAAGACAGAATTTAATGAAAAATAAGTTTTTCTTTATCTTTGAGTTGAGGCAAAATTACAGCTTAAAGAAAATTATTTATATAATTTTGAAACATTATTATTTAAAAAATATATACTTTAAATTCCCATTAACTGATTAAGAAGCCTTCTCACAACCAATATTTTATTGGTAGTAAAGTAGTGGAGAGATAATTAAAAAAAAAAAAATGGATTGTTGTATTCTTACAAGTGACGTAAGAGACTTAATATCAATATTACTAAACATATATTTCTAGTTTTCTAGAGAGACTGATATTCTGTCGAGAGGTCTGCTAGCTAAGCTCTATCAGATTGTCTGTATATTAAAGCTAAGGGTCCTGAGTTTTAATCCTGGCATGGCCAAAAAAAATTTCATTGGTGAAATGTTGGTTTCACCTTTCACATTGAGGAATTAATGGCCGGGGAAGTGGGGGTGGTGTTTGTTCTAGATTTAAGTTAGAAAGTCGAGATGGGATCTTCAAATCCTTTGGTATTCAAGAGATTCGAGATTTGTAAAAATCTCAAAAAGCTTGTATCTCTATAATACAATTTTGAATTAATTTACAGTATTTGTTTTGTTTCATAATGCAACTGACTTTAAAAACAAAATTTAATTGGTCATTGGCACCAATTTAGAGGAAATTTACACACATTTGCATGGAGGGATAGTGGAAAAACCACCTTTGGTACATCCGACTGGGGTTCGAATCCTGATCTTCCCAATACTGTCAAACAAAACCAAAGGTGCTTGATGTTAAATCCTTGTGCCAAACGATGGGAGCTGTACCTAACTATTTTATGCTAGGTATTTAAAATTATTATGTATATCTTAGAGTTGGGTTTAATCCACCATTTAACAAATCCAAATCTCCAATTAACTTTTGAATCTCGAATCCGAATTTTGGAAAAAAATTATTAACACAAGAGGAAGTAGAAATATAATAGAATAATTATAAGAAAGTATAATATTATTAACTAAATGTTAACATTCTTTCTTATGATCCATTCATACATTCAGTTAAGTGTTAATTACTGATCTGGGGCCTGGTTGTTAAGTTCATTCTATAATTATAATTGGTTCTGAACCACCAATAAATAGTATTAGAGCAAATTTCACTTGAAAAATAGAAAAAAAAATTTTTTAAAAGGATTTTAGTCTCGAATCTCAAAAATCCTTAAGGATTTGAGGCTCCTGTCCATAGTATATTAAATAACTGATATCCCAGGTAATTTATGTGGGCTGGTGGAAGACTTCAAACAATACTTATTAATTATGCAAATAAAAATTCTCATCATATATTTCAAGTGGCACTGAATCGATGGTATTCCTCGAAGTTTATACCGTTGTGGCCTGGGGGCTAGATGCTGAGGGTGGCGATGCTGGCCCGGGGGCTAGACGCTGAGGGTGGCGATGCTAGCAGCAGTAGGATCGCCACCATTCTAAACGGCGTGCTGCTAACACAATTCACTTGGGCCGATGCAAGGTCCTACAGTGTCATCGACCAGGATCGTCTCTGTTTTTAGGTAACTAAGCTTTTAATTAATGTTTAGTTATAAACTTCCAAGTTGATTCATGTCGGGTTGGGAGTTTGCGGTTTTTTGTTGTTTTTTTAACTGAAATATCTCATCTCTGTTTCAGGGTTGACCACACTGGGCGAATCCGGTTACTAATATTAGGGAAAAAATCAAATAAATACATTTAAAAAACTTTAATGTATTTTTAATAAATAGTTTTGTTTTTAACAATCTATTTGTACTCATTTACTAACACACTCCATTTAAAAATATATTTAATTAACTCAGATGTCCATGAGAGGGCTATTACTCAGTTAACTGTCACACCTTAGCTCAACCAGTAGCATCTCTGTCTGCTAAACAAAGGGTCCTGGGTTCTAAATTACAGCTTTATATTTAGTTTAGTTGGCCTAGGTGGTCTTGGGGTAAAGTTCTCACCTCAGGATCCTGATGTTCTTAGGTTCAGACCCAACCAAGGTCGATGGATTTTTATTGAGCAATAAAAATCTTTGGTGCAACTTACTTTGGAGGAGAAGTAAGTAAAGCCGTTGGTCTCATTTTGGTTGTGGACATGTAAAAAAAAACCTGGTAGGTATGTGAAAATACCTTTCCCGGCAAAATTGGTTGGCCCTTTCACAATCAAAGAAATTATTGTTTGCTGATATAATCAGTTGGTTCAAAAGAGCATGTTAAATAATTTTAAAAAATGTTTATATGTTTTCCCACTCTCTCTCTCCATACAAATGCATTAACATTCTCTTTTCTATTCTACTCATCGCTGTTCCATTAGTTTAAATATGCAGGTTGGTATCAAAGTGGGAACATATAAAAAATAAAAATATTTACTTGAGACCTCCAGTATCAAATTGTGCGTTATCTAGAGATGGGTCAAATCTTAAGATTCTCTAACAAATCTTGAATCTAAAAATGTACATTTTTGGTTAAAGCGGAAAAAAAAAAAAATTGTTCTATAGACAAATGATATTTTGTTTGTCATGTCGTTTACCTCATAAACAACAAAGTGAAAAAAAAATTTAATATAAAGGGAAGAGTTTGTGTATTTGTAATGAGCATTGCGCAGTATCCATCGCTTAACTGAAATTTGAAATTAGTATCCCATTTTTATGAACATGTGCACATTGAAGCTTGAATATTAAATTTTGGATTTGTTCTTTTAATCAACTAAAAACTGGTGTCTGAAGAAATAAAATGAGATATTTTTTTTCGGTCTGTTCGAAACAAAAAAAATTGCTGCCTGGGGTACTGACGCAATGCCACGCCGGCTACTTCGGCTAGTTAACTATATAAATACAGATTTTCTCTCCCGCCAGTATATAAGTCTTAACTAATTCTTTTTGCCAATTGGTTAAAATCTTTATTTAAAGTTAAGGTTTTCATAGTTATTATATTTGAGATACTTTTTTGAGATTTTTATGTATCTCTGATATGGTTCTAGTGATAACATATCAGGCTATCAACTTTTATCGTACACACACATGCTACGAGTGTTTGTTCTAACGAGAGGATTTACCAATATTTTCATTAACGAGTCTTGTGCTGATTGTTCGGGTCCAACTGTCAAGTTCCCTTGCTTGTCTGGGAATTGTGTAAAAATATAGTGAGATGACTGTAAGAAGGTTAGCTTTACAATAGGCACAAACAAAAAGGTTTTCTACTGCCAACAATAAAAAAAATCACAATCTTAAACATGTACTGATCACGGTAGTGAGTTAGGGATGAGTAAGGTTGAATTTAGAGGAAGGGTACCTACATTTGCATAGATGGATAGTGTAAAAGTACTGTGAAAAAATTACTCTCAGTACATGTCATCGGGATTAAAACCACGATCTTCCCTGTCAATCGCAATCTAGTCTAATACGAGTGTGACGCCTTAGACCATGGAGCCACCAAAGTGGGTAACAATGTTTCTTGTAATCCATTTGAAATGGATGGCAGGAAAAAATTTACTCGTCGAGAAGCATTAAAGGAAATGCAAAAAAAATGTCACATTGTTTCCAAAAACAATCCTCACTCTCAGCACAGATTTATCTAACTGCCCAAACCCTTCCTTCCCCTATGACAAGACGTGTATTAATCACAACTTGTGAGTGTGTGGAATGCCAGGCCTCCACCGTGGTTCGGATCCCACGTTAAACTGTAGGTCCTCCATTTCATCTCACAATCACCCTACCATTACACATTAGCGTAAGTGCGTGTAACCTGAACAGTTAGTAAGACACAGTTATATTAATAATAATCTTAATGTCTAAACTGTATGATAAATATACTTGGTGGGTAGCAAAGTTTAATTTACATTTATACAGCTACTATGAATATATTAAATGCATTTGGATAATAAACCCCGCCATTTTAAATTTATTGAAGTGACATGATTTAAAAGTGGAATAGGTGCAAATTTGTCCTATAACCACACAGTGACTGTTACTTTTAGTGAATACTGAATTAGGCACATATTTTTAAAGCTGCGCAGGGTTATCTATTTGCTCCCTTAGTTGAATTCTGGCCCATTATTTACCTGTATAGAGGGTGATACTACCCTAAAAATAGATATCACGATTTAAGTCTACACATTTGGGTACTTAACTCCTGCTTCCTGAATTAATTGATGGGAGAAAAAACTAATTATGCTCTGTATATTTTCAGTTTTTTATATTTTTTGGCCAGAATAAGTAAAATATGGCTTCTATAGATACGTTTAATATAATTTCCTGCATTAAACTCTCTCAACAGCTGTTGTCATAGGCATTGCATCATTTTATAAGGACTTATCATCAAATTACACAAAATTCTTGACAGGTAATCAAGAACTATTAGGATTACTATGGTGTATAAAATTAAACTAAATGTATCCACCAAAACTTTTTTTTTCTGTACATACAATTTTGTCAAAAAATAACTTTAAAAAATCACAAATCTTAGCTCACATTGTCTCCCAACACACCTTTGGCCTCAAGGGGGTCTATTTTCATTGGAAGCTCCTTTAAATAATTTTTTTTTTTATCAAAATTGCCAACAGCGTCGCTCTCTCAATAGACTGGACTGCCAATGACAGGGAGATCGAGGTTCGAATCTTGGTCGGATGTACTGAGGTAGTTCTTTTTCTAATTTTCTGTCTTCTTCTCGCCCCATACGAATGCTAGTACACTTACTCTACATTTTACCTTTATCCTTAACACATTAGCAAAATTAGTACTTATGCTTATAAACTGGATGGCTATTAAGACGACGTGCTAAAAAAAAATAGTGTGCTGTTGCGACCTTCGAACACCCCCTTGTGGGCTAAGCCACTTCACCACCAATCAATCAGGATGTAGAACTCCCCCCCTCCCCAATCCGTAATCTATATTAACCAAACAACCATTAAATCGGCTCGTTCAAATCAGATTATGACAACAACCGGCTGTGTTTATATGTCTCACTAATTCATCATTAGAGAGTTAATAGGATCAGATAAGGGAGTTGGCGGGGTTAGGGGGGGGGGAAGAGACCAAACATATCTTATTTAAAATTTGAAATAGTCAAAAATTTCACAGGAAGCGTCTTCCATAAAATATAAACATACTTTTTGCGGTCAACATGAATAACATTTTACTATGTTATGAGTAATTTTTTAAAAGTATTGATAATACCTTAGAATTATTATGAAATGTTAATTTTATAAATTGCAGTATTTTGTCACACAAAAAATTAAAATGCTCAAAATATTTTAAACGAGCTGGACGCAGCATTAAACACACTTTATTCGAAATAATAATAAAACAAAAGCTTTCATTAAGTGAATATTTTTGTAATATTTAGCAGGGACGCCAACATCAAGCCACCTGCTTTGGTGGCCGCATGGTCTAAGGCGTCATTCTACCGTTAGACTAGATTGTAGATGACCGGAAAATAGAGGGTTCGAAATCTGGTCGGGTGTACTCATTTTTTTTTTTCTCAACTTTCCCTCAAGGAAAACGCTGTTACACCACTTCTAAATCCAACCTTCCTCATTCCTAACATATTATCGTAATTAGTACTTAAGCACACAACCCGAACGGGTAGTAAGACATGGTAATGCAACTGGTAGAATCGACAGCGTTGCAAAGTTTGTCGTGTATATTTAAAGAAAGATTGGCCACACAAAAACAAGGGAATGGCAACGGGGTTTTCCCACGAGTAATTGCATTGGAGATCATTTTAAGAACATGGTTTCATCAGAACATGACACAACTAACAAACTAACACAACAGCGACACATAAAACAAAACTCACATTTTCTGTCAAGAGTTTTAATATAATTTTTTTTAAAGATAAACACAAAATCAAATATTAAAGAATTTAAAATACTGTACTACGTTTGTTTAAACTCAAAGGTATTTCAGACATTTAAATTGTAATGATCAAATGGACATATTTTTGTTGTTTGGGAATTTTGAAAGCACTTTTTTTTTTCTTATCACTATGTTAGTAAAATCTTGGCATTGAAGAGCCCAGACAGGTTTCAGATGTTAATAAATCTTGCTTTATTTAAAAAGTAGTTACTAAATATGGCTCACTTCAAAATAGAAAGGGGACAGGTATCAATATATCAACATAATTATAGGCCTATACTTAAATTTTAGGTTTTACAGTTTTAAAAAAATCATAAAATGTTAAACTTAGCTTATTTTTAAAGCCCTTTCATGTAAAATGTAAAATAGTGCATTTGTTAGATTAAAATAAATTATTAGACATAAAGATACATTTCTAAGATAATTGAGGATTGATTAATTTGTTTTGAAGCTTCAGAACTGCCACTACCATAATAAATACAGTATACAGGATATCTCCCTTAAGAGCCTGTTTAACACCATAGGTAACACCTAACTTAGGTAGGTAATACAGCTCAAACCAGATGTCTTAAGAGCCCGTTTCACCCCACAGATAACACCTAGCTTAGGTAGATAATACAGCTAGAACCAGACGTCTTAAGAGCCCGTTTCACCCCACAGATAACACCTAACTTAGGTAGATAATACAGCTCAAACCAAACGTCTTAAGAGCCCGTCTCACCCCACAGATAACACCTAACTTAGGTAGGTAACACAGCTAGAACCAGACGTCGCATCATAGTACTGTTTTCTGCATTATAATTTATAACATTTTGATTGAAAGCTGAAAAGGTTTTATCATGGGTATTTTTTTTAATTTAAAAAAAAAAAGTATCTACTGTGTTTTAAAGTTTCACTGATCTTGATTTGACTTTTGTTCAAGTGAAGAATACAGTGAATGACGTGCATGGATGTGGGAAACCATTCAGTAAAAAACTATTCTTGGTACACGCTACATGGATTCTAATACTGATCTCCCCATCACCGGTCAAACCATGAGCTTGACATTTGGACCACATGCCCGCCGGTGTGGTTTGTATGACAATTAATTGTTAAATTACCCGCTTCGGTGGCCACATGCTCTAAGGCATCACACTCGCAATAGACTGGAATCCTGATGAGGGGAATATCAGGGTTCAAGTCCTGGTTGGATGTACTGGTATTTGTTTTTCCTAGATGATTTTATACTCAACCTCCACGCAATTGCGGGGTACACTTTCTTTAAATTCAATTATCCTAATCCCTAACACATTAGCGTAATTATAACAAAGGCATATAAGCTGAAGAGTTATTAAGAACGGGTGGTTAAAAAAAAGTCCATATACCCTCGGGCAGAAAAGCCTGATGGTGTTTCTCGTTGTTTGATGCAATTTTATCGTTCGATTGTGATTGTGAACTTGGTATTCCAGTTTATCACGGGCTTTTAATAAAAACAATTCCCCTTGTATAGAGCGATGTACCTCGTATACAAAGTCCCCCTGAACCCCCAATTTTCCGCCTGGTGTCTTCCCAGAACCCACTCAGGAATAAACATAGAAAGGTTTCTGAACTATGCACCTGTTGGGGTCAATCTGCTGTCCCCTGTTCTTGAGGCTAGGGCTGGTATTATTAGAGTTGACGCCTGTGGAACACGTCCCTTGGGGTGACCCTGACTTGTCCTGACCTGTCTGAGGCTGATCTTCTTGACCCTGGTGGCTGTAAGGACCTCGGGGTACCATCAGCATCTGAGGAGAACCTTCAACTGCAAACTCGTCCTCCCCTTCTACGCTGTTGACAGCTACCTCCTTGGCGTCCTTCTTGCCCCGGCGTAGAGGGCATCGCCCGAGGAACCTAGTGAGTGACCCTCTGAAGACGCCATAGATCCTCAGCACCTGATTCAAGAAGCAGTAGAGGAAAGGGTTGACGGAACAGTTGAGCACTACCAGGAGACTGAACACGTTCTGCACGTTCCACCAGAAGTTCCCGCTAGTACTGCTTTTGGGGTTCAACAAGTAGATGGTGAATATCCAGCTCGGCATCCTCAGACAGATGAATGTGATCATCAGGGCCATGATTATCTTGAAGGTCCTTAGTTTCCTCGCCGCATGGGTGGTCCTGCCTTGGTTCACGGGACCTTGAGCAGCAAACTTCCTCGTCCTGTTTGTCGAACCGTCATCAGGCCTGGAGACTGAGTACTTGTTCCCTTTGGTTCGTTGGTCAATCAGGTCGACGTTGAATGTCTGGGGAGGGTCGCCGTCGTCCTTCTTCGTCACTTCTTTGACGATAAAGGTCGGAGGTACAACCGTTTTATGTCCCTGTCTCTGGAACGTGAACAATGTTTTCTTGCGGTCCGTCTCGCCGACGTCTGGGGTGTTTTGCACCGAGAGACAGGCGCCGGGTCTCCTCCACAGGAGGAGGTACCTGACTACGAGAATGTAGAGCACGAGGAAGGTGCAGAGGAGCGGCAGGAAGATGAAAGAGAAGACGATCAGGAAGTAGGTGTATTTGAATGTTTTGTCGTCTAGGAGGCACATGTGGAAGACAGAGTATTGTTCCAGGATGGTGATGTTGACGCCGTCATCTTGGATGATCATGGCTGTGATCCACAAGTACAGGCCGTACATCGGGGAAGCGACTCCTGAAAACATGTCGAGAGAAACAGTCTCTGGTGATATGGTGAGTGTGCACATTTACCTCGATCATCTGAAGTGATCAGGGTCACCATCACCTCAGATACAGAGAAACTCCTCTATTTTACTGTGGTTAAATAAACAAACTTTCAAACAACCTGCATCAGAGTGTACTCACCTGTAGATATTACCCATATCCTAGCCACACAGTACAGGCTAGTTACCTGCAGATATGACCCATATCCCGGCCACACATGACAGACTAGTTACCTGCTGTTATGACCCATATTTAGCCATACAGGACAGACTAGCTACCTGCTGTTATGACCCATATTTAGCCACACAGGACAGACTAGCTACCTATAGATATTACCCATATCCCGGCCACACAGGACAGACTAGTTACCTGCAGATATGACCCATTTCCCAGCCACACAGTACAGGCTAGTTACCTGCAGATATGACCCATATCCCAGCCACACAGTACAGACTAGCTACCTGTAGATATTACCCATATCCTAGCCACACATGACAGACTAGTTACCTGCTGTTATGACCCATATTTAGCCACACAGGACAGACTAGCTACCTGTAGATATGACCCATATCCCGATATCCCGGCCACACATGACAGACTAGTTACCTGCTGATATGACCCATATCCCAGCCACACAGTACAGATTAGTTACCTGCAGATATAACCCATATCCTAGCCACACAGGACAGACTAGTTACCTGTAAATATTACCCATATCCTAGCCACACATGACAGACTAGTTACCTGCTGTTATGACCCATATTTAGCCACACATGACAGACTAGTTACCTGCAGATATGACCCATATCCCAGCCACACAGTACAGACTAGTTACCTGCAGATATGACCCATATCCCGGCCAAACAGTACAGACTAGTTACCTGTAGATATGACTCATATCCCAGCCACACAGTACAGACTAGCTACCTCCAGATATGACTCATATCCCGGCCACACAGAACAGACTAGTTACCTGCAGATATGACCCATATCCCGGCCACCACACCGAAGCACACGTATTTCCCAGGGTCCCATCTCCCCCTGACGGCCTGTACCACCATCTGGTACCTGTCCACGGCTATACACGACAGGGTCATGGAGTTGGCCAGCAGACTCGTGTTCTGGAGCAAAGGCATGAAGGAACACATGAACTCCCCCAGGATCTGGAACATAGAGGACAGGGCACACGAGGAGGAGGGTGAATATCCACGTCATGGACCAGACCACAGAGGTTGTTGAGTGTTGACTGCTACTCACGAAGAAGTTGTGCGACGGCAACAGGAACTTAGGGATGTTATTAATCCCACTCATTACAGCGACGATCAGATCACTGGAAGCCAGTGATATCAGACACACCCTGTACAGCAGCCGGTTCTTCCTGGGAACACAACACCAGGATGGCATCATTACCAACCCTCTACAGTAGCAGGTCACTGTAGGACAGTGATATCAGACATGTTCTGTACAGTAGCAGGTCACTGGAGGACAGTGATATCAGACACAACCTGTACAGTAGCAGGTCACTAGAAGACAGAGATATCAGACACAACCTGTACAGTAGCAGGTCACTAGAGGACAGTGATATCAGACAACCTGTACAGTAACAGGTCACTAGAGGACAGTGATATCAGACAACCTGTACAGTAGCAGGTCACTAGAGGATAGTGATATCAGACAACCTGTACAGTAACAGGTCACTAGAGGACAGTGATATCAGACATGTTCTGTACAGTAACAGGTCACTAGAGGGCAGTGATATCAGACAACCTGTACAGTAGCAGGTCACTAGAGGACAGTGATATCAGACGACCTGTACAGTAACAGGTCACTAGAGGACAGTGATATCAGACAACCTGTACAGTAGCAGGTCACTAGAGGACAGTGATATCAGACATGTTCTGTACAGTAACAGGTCACTAGAGGACAGTGATATCAGACATGTTCTGTACAGTAGCAGGTCACTAGAGGGCAGTGATATCAAACAACCTGTACAGTAGCAGGTCACTAGAGGACAGTGATATCAGACAACCTGTACAGTAACAGGTCACTAGAGGACAGTGAATATCAGACAACCTGTACAGTAGCAGGTCACTAGAGGGCAGTGATATCAGACATGTTCTGTACATTAGCAGGTCACTGTAGGCCAGTGATATAGACACTCCCCCTCCCTCCTCTATGGTTCCCCTGACATGTTGAACGCCCCCAAACCGTGGTTCTGAACCCCATGTGGGTCACGTCTAGACCTCAGCTCGGTAACAATCAATATTATTCCCCCCGCCTCTCCCCATACATGTGGGTGCTGTTTGCAAGCATGTGGGTACAAACATATAAACACATATATCAAGAAGGGGAATGTAAATCAGCAGACTTTTATCTCTCCGTCGTATCAAGTGTTTGCCAAACAATCCCCTGACTATACTGCGTCCACCGGATGTTCAACCTTTTAGAATAAAACATACCAGTCAAAATTCTATACATTGACACTTTGTATTAAAAGAAAATGCGGTATAGCAAAATCATACATACTTTTTATATTCTGCATTTAAAATTTTCAAAAATAAGTCATCAGTAAACTACTGCTAATCAAATTTGTTTTTAAAAAACAAGTCTAAAATGTTATTTATAATGTAAAAAACTTTATAGATAATCATTTTGAACAAAATCGTGAAAGCCATTTCCAATGAACCCTCAAATTTTCAAAAATTCGTTAACCATATAACCTCCAAACATCCAGTTCGGATAAAACCTATCAACCCGTTTTAGCTGTAGACTCAGGGGTAGATAAACAGAATCTGTAAGATCCCACTTTTTTTTTTTTAGTTTAGAGGCAGTACATAAAAGACAAGATCCACCATAATATTGAGGACAATTTTTTTAATGTTCACGATTTATTACATTATCATATAGAGAAAGTATTGTAAAGTAGACCATTCATGAGAGTGTGTAAAGGTGGAGGTAGGAATGAATTCTAAATTACTGGTTGGGGTTGGTGGATAATGACACTACACTAATTAGGTCTCATTAATTAGGACACGTAAAATCACCTGTAGTTAGTATTATATTGATACCAATATTTCACTCGGTTCATCAGTATTTTTTTTAATATAAAGTCCTCCCTTTTCACAACGACTCCGGCTGTCCCAAGTAGTTGCACCCCTGGTCAGTTCGACACTCGGTAGCAGCTCTGTCTACTGAACCAACGGTCCCGGGTTCGATTTCTGACATGGGCGAAAAAATGTATCGTGGGTAAGATGTGGATTCACCATTTTATAGTGATGAATTAACAGCTGGGGGGCTGGATGTTGTGTCTGTTCTAGATTTAAGTTAGTTTATAAGTCATGTCCTGATATAATCAGTCGGTTTAGAAAGTGCAAGTTAAATACCTCAAATAATAAAAAAAAGGTTATGTCCCTGGAAAAATGCAATGTGCTCTATTTCTTTTAACTAACAGTGACTGTTTTGTGTCACGTGGTATGCTATAATTTGATACAATTACTTTCAGACCTGTAAAAAATAAAAATTAAACTTGTCGTGGATGGAGTATATGAAAGCTATGACGTATCGGGGCACTGTATGAAAGGTAATGAACACATGTATGTGAGGATTATGGTTTGGTACCAGTTATTTCTGTGCGGATTGATTCCACAATACCCGCCTCGGTGGTCACTTGGTCTGAGGCGTCAGTCTCGCAATATACTGGAATGCCGATGAAGGCGAAATTGAGGTTTTGAATCCAGGTCGGATGAATTTAGTCTGTTCTTGAATGGTTTCTCACTCGCCCTCCACATAAAATGCGGGTACACTTCCTCTAAATTCAACCTTAGCCGTCCCTAACACACTAGCGTAATTGGTACA
>CABFWB010000314.1:337158-347872 GCA_902151455.1 Timema bartmani
GTACATATGTGTATAACATGAACAGGTAAAAAGACGAGGTGTTATAAAAAATGCACGATTGAAATATTTAAAAAAAATCCTATGTCACAGAAATTGGTTTGTCTAGGACAAGTGTTGATAACTTGCCTTAAGTTTGTCGGTAATTCGTGTGTTTACATAAGCCTATCTTTAAAAAATATATGTTTAATACCTCACATAATACATATGTACAAAGATTTTGTGGGTTTATTTAAAAAACAAACAAAAAAACACCTAAAACCATTCGCCGCGAGATAGATTAAATACTATACCTCTTACAGTAATGTAATGCGGGTTGTATTATAAATAAATGGTACGACACAATCGCACAAACTTCCTCATTTACTAATATATGACCTAAAACAAAATGGTCAAAAACCGGTGTTTTCAGTAAACTACCCTGAACTAAGTAATCCCTATAAAAAACATCTTCTTGTTAGTAACAATAAACACTTTTCATAAAAACATTTTAAGCAAAATCATTATAATATTTTTAACAAAAATTTCAACTCTTCAAAAATCAGTTTTACATGTAAACTAACCTAGAATTAATTTTAATTTGTAAAAATAAAACCTATTCTTACTCATTATGAAAAAACAATTCCATTTTGAACTAAATCTTCAAGGGTATTTTTGAAAGGTTTCAATTTTTCTAAATTTTATCCTAAGTAAACTACCTTTAAATTAATTTATTTTAGAAAAAACAAACATACATTCATATTTATAACGTAAAATCTCCAGATACCTATTTGGAATCAAATTGGTAGAGCCATTTTTAAAATATAATTTAAAAATAGTCATCAGTAAACTAACCTTAAACTAATTTTTCCCGAAAAACAAGTACAAACTTACAGATTCATTTAAAATGTCAAACACTCTACAAATATACATTTTAAAAAAATCGGTAGAGCATTATCAAAATAATTCGAAATTTCAAAAATTACTCATTTAGTAAACCACCCTTGAACGAATTTTCACCCAAAACCAAGCAAACATTGTGATACGGTAGGTCAAGTACTCCATAGATATCCATTTTAAGGCGATTGGCCCTTTTCGTTTGGCGTGGAAATTCCGAGCCGTGGGAACAAACGGTTATCTTTAGAAATTTCTATTGTTTTGCAATTTTCTTTTCGGAATCGGTTTGTTCAAGAATAGAAGCATGTTGATTAAGTTATACTTTTTATATAAACACCTCCTCTATAATTTTAACAGTGATCAAATATCAATAAAATTGACATTTTTCAATATAAAACTGCCGGCTTCATAACAAAAAATAAGAAAATGTAACAATTAATAAACATTGATACATTATATTAGAAGAGGCGTTGAAAATATTAACATAAAAATTTCACTCGTTCTTGAGAAAACTGATATTTTCAAACGTATGATTTTTCCGCAAGACCTGCCCGGTAGCTAGCGCCATCTACGGTTTCCGTAATCCATATGTTCTTGTTGGTGCGGAAGGATACTTTGGTTGGTTGTGAAGCCACGTCACGCCTTTCACCCTCCCACCCACCACCCCACAAAATAGGTAACACTCGTCAACTACCCGTAGTTTAGGTGCTAGGGTCAAAATCAACATTTAGATAGTTATCAATTTTGAACTGAATCAATAAAACAGTCTCAGATCTGTGGCCAGGGACAGACAGATAGACAGATAGATAAAATCCCATTAAATTCCAGAGGGGCTCCGTGACCCCCCCGAAGGTCCCATCTCCACGACCTTGGCACCAGGATGAAGAGCATGAGATCTCGTGTATCAGTACCTGGTGTAGGACACGTAGATGGTGAAGAGGTTGGCGACAACTGCCACGGCGACCAGGATGAGGAACAAGACAAAGAACGTGATGTTGACGGCCTGGGTCTGCTTTACCAAGACTGTCTCGGGGTAGAACAAGATGGATTCGTCGTAGAACATTGTCTGGTTGATGTCAGCGGACTGCGCTATCTGCGGACAAAAGCGGGCAAGACGCGGTGCTAGTAATAATAATAATAATAATAATAATAATAATAATAATAATAATAATAATAAAAATAATAATAATAATAATAATAATAAATTCAAGACTAAAAATGTCCTCTGAGAGAACCCAAACAAGAGTGAAGGAGGAGGGGAAAAATCACCCGTTTATATTCAATCTGCAGTTCAGCTTGAAACATCAGAATGGAATAAGGAAGGGAGGGGGGAAGAGAGAGAGAGAGAGAGAGAGAGAGAGTGTATGGTAATGTGATCGGGCTGGCTAAGAACCTACAGGTACTATTTTCTACGTGTTTCTAAGGCGTGTCAGTGGCCGAGCGTAGAACTAACCCGGCAATTCCTTTAGTCAGTATGTCTTATCGGTGTGGATCGGACGTACTTTTACTTCGCTGGCGGTTATGTTGATGTTTAGGTTATATGGAGTGATATCTGGTCAAATGCTGGCAGAGGTGAGTAATATTCACCACAGTTAAATGTTTTATATTTAATATCACTGTTTATGTTTCTTGTAGCTTCGATGGTTTAATATTATCTATATTTTATTATTACGTTAATGTCCTTCGTAATTTCATCGATGCTATACACCCTATCCCTATTGTGAGCTAGTTCTATCCAGTCCGCCTCATTACACCCTAACTCTATCTAGAGATAGTTCTATCCAATCCATCACATTACACCCTATCTCTATCTAGAGATAGTTCTATCCAATCCATCACATTACACCCTATCTTTATCTTGAGCTAGTTCTATCCAGTCCGCCTCATTACACTCTATCTCTATCTTGAGCTAGTTCTATCCAATCCATAACATTACACCCTATCTTTATCTTGAGCTAGTTCTATTCAGTCCACCTCATTACACCCTATCTCTATCTTGAGCTAGTTCTATCAAATCCATCTCATTACACCCTATCCCTATCTTGAGATAGTTCTATCCAGTCCGCCTCATTACACCCTATCTCTATCTTGAACTAGTTCTATCAAATCCATCTCATTACACCCTATCTTTATCTTGATCTAGTTCTATCCAGCCCACCTCACTACATCCCATCTCTTTCAGCTTCATTTTAATGTTATTCTCTGCGTCTAGGTCTTCCCAATGATCTCTTCCCATTGAGTTTGCCATTTAATACCTTGAACGAGATTCTAGATTCTTCCATTCGCACTTCATGTCTTGCCCACCGTAATCTACAAGACTTGATAATCCTAACAATGTGTTGTGATAAGAACAGGGTATGTAACTCATCATTATTCAATATCCCCACTATCCACTCTCTTCTTTTTCTTCTGTTTTCAACCAAATATTTTCTAAGGGCCATGTTTTTAAACATCCTAAATTTATTTCTCGTCATGTAAGTTAGGAGACCATGCTTCAAAACATAAAGAACAACCTGGGAAACTTTTGTTTTGTAATGATGCAATCTGTTAGTATTCTAAGTAAAATAAATGATTGGAGATGCTTTTATGCGTAAAGTGGATGGGTATTCAAACCCTTACCCTCTGAGTAATGGTGGTGGTTGTAATCGTATAACGAAGTTAAAGGTTACGTACGGTACGCCGTAAGCCTGCGCTGAGTATATAACTAGATAATTCTCCACGTACTATTTAGATATGACAGATAGCTCTCCTAGTATTTTGAAGGAGCCTATTTATTTCGTGCCACCGCGTCTTACTACCCGTTCGGTTTATACGCACTTACGCTAATGTATAATGGTAGGGTGGTTGTGAGATTAAATGGAGGACCTACAGTTTAACGTGGGATCCGAACCACGGTGGAGGCCTGGCATTCCACACATTCACTAGTTGTGATTAATGCACGTCTTGTCAGGGGAGAAGGAAGGGTTTGGCTAATCAGATAAATCTGTGCCAGGACCCTCAGCACAGAAGTCCGACACCTTACCCCTAGACCACCAGGTCACCTCGCGTATTACTAACAGTTCGATTAATACACATATTAAATTTTTTTTAGCACCGCGTATTACTATTCGTTAGGAACGCATAATTTAGAGGAAATGCACCCGAATTTGCGTGAAGGAAGAACGGGTAGCCATTTAGGAAAAAATCGCCCTCAGTGCACCCGACCGTGATCGAACCCCAATCTCCTGTCTTCGGCAGCCCAGTCTATTGCGAGAGTGACGTCTTAGACCATTCGACCTTAGTTGAGGTTGAAGGAGCCTTTAGATTGCTAGAACAGATTGTGTGTTTAAATTGTCCGTACTTTTAAAATTGAATTGCAAAGGAATCAAAACTAAGAAGATCGGATTGTAAACACGTCAAGAAATCTCACAATCACAAAGATTGGTTTTATTTTTAAAATAGAGGTATTTAGAGTGCACTTTCTAAAAACCAAACAAATGATCATGTAGTACACGAATAAAAGGAGGGGAGGAAACGCTGATTAAGATAAATATTTTTTTATTTTTTTCTTAGCACCGCGTCTTATTATTTGTTCGAGTTATACGCCTATGTACTAATTACGCTAGTAGTTTTTAGGTATAAGTAAGGTTATACATAGATAAAGTATACCCGCATTTGCGTGATGGGAGAGTGTAAAATCCCCCTCGGCATACCCGGACGAGATTTGAACCTCCATCTTCCCGTCATCGGCAGTCTAGTCTACTGCGAGAGTAGCGCCTTGGACCACGTGGCCACCAAAGCTGTTTTTTTTTGTACTTTTTATAGCCAATATATTTTTTTAGCATAAACAAATAAGATATTTTTTTTTAGTAGATACGTTTATTTTTATTTTATCAACACAGTAATCTCAACATTTGTTGAATATTTGGCATGAACATCCAAGATTTTGACCAGAGATTTTTTTTAGTTAAAAAAAAAAGTTTACGTTCAAGAGTAATTACCGGAAACAGGGGGAGGGGTGAATTGCCCAACCCCCCCTTCCCCCATTTACTTGAGTCTTGCGACCAGTAACATTGAAAAAGCTTTTATTTGCGTGTCTTAATGTTTCTTAATATCCACACACTAGTACAACGAGATTATGTTGTTTTGTTCTTTAGGAGAGAGGAAAATAAGTGGTTTTAAGTGTTAGGAAGGTTATATTTAGAGGAAGTGTATCCGCATTGACATGGAGGGAGAGTGGTAAACTATTTTTGGGGGAACCATCCTCGGTACACCTGACTTAGAATCGAATCTCGATATCCTTATCGTCGGTAGTCTAGTATACTGCGAGACTAGCGCCTCAGACCATGTGGTCACAGAAGCGGCTATCATTGCAATTACGTGAATGACCGTGTTGAAGGGGACCGGAGTTCGATCAGTTTTAAACTATTTGAAAAATGTAATCTGGAGACGGGAATCGTACCCGGGACCATTGGCTTAGCGTGCCACTGAGATATGCAGGATTAGCCCAATGCTCAGGGTCATTCTTTAACCCATAGCTTAAGGCTGAGTCTGTGATGGACGTGAGAAAATCGTCAGCCTTCACCCCTCACGATTCGCAGATGGATGTGGTACCTGATAGCATCAATTTGGTTGCTCACGACTTCCGGACGTCCGTTACAGACTCTGAGGTGTTGAATGACCCTGATCACGGACCTAGTCGTGAATATCTTAGTGGTAGATCATTGACACGCTTAGCCAAAGGTTCCAGGTACGATTCCCGTGGACAAGTGTAATTTTTCAACTAATTTAAAATTAACACATCTTTTTGCTATAAAAACCGCATAAGAACACTTCCAGTTCACTTCCCTTCCATCACACCTTAAGGCGATTGGCCCTTTTCATAATAATACTCTCAACTCACTTCTCTTCCATCACACCTTAAGGCGATTGGCCCTTTTCATAATAATACTCTCAACTCACTTCCCTTTTATCCCACCTTAAGGCGATTGGCCCTTTAATTTGGCGTGGAAATGCAGAGCCGTGAGAACAAACGGTTATCTTCAAGAATTTTTATTGTTTTGAAATTTTCTTTTCGGAAACGGTTTGTTCAAGAATAGAAGCATGTTGATTAAGTTATACTTTTTATATACACACATCCTCTATAATTTTAACAGTGATCAAATATAGATAAAATGGACATTTTTCAATAGTAAACTGCCGGCTTCATAACAAAAAATAAGAAAATGTAACAATTAATAAACATCGATACATTATCATAGAAGAGGTGTTGAAAATACTAACATAAAAATTTAACTCGTTCTTGAGAAAACTGATATTTCCAAACGTATGATTTTTCCGCAAGACCTGTCCGGTAGCTAGCGCCATCAACGGTTTCCGTGATCCATATGTTCTTGTTGGCGCGGAAGGATTTTTCGGTCGGTTGTGAAGCCACGCCACGCCTTTCACCCTCCCGCCCACCATCTCACAAAATAGGTTTTAGACTTGCACTCAACAGGGCAAAGGGCCTTAAGATTTAATTTAATCTTAAATAGTAGTCCTACATATTATCAGTCAACCTTATTGCCAAGGTATGTACTAATTTAAATAGTAGGCTGAACGGGCTTAAAAATATAAATTATTTCATCAGCACGACACGTAATTGAACCAAGAGTCCTCTAAGCCAAATGTTCACCGACTTTTTAGATCGAAGAAACCTTTGCACCAGAAATAATACATGATGAATTCCTGTTAAAAATGTCTACACTAATATTATGACAGTTTAATTTTAAGTATAAAATTATAAAAAAAACTGAAAGCATCCAATGTTCTGGTTGAGCCTTTGGCAAATGTCCTTTATTCAGATTTGAACAAATTGTCAATCCTAATTACTGATGCTTTTTTATATTGAGAAAAACAAATAAATAATAATATAAAATTACCTCTCAGAGCCTGTTATAACCCTGTCGGAGCCTGAGATAACCCTGTCGGAGCCTGAGATAACCATGGTGAAGCCTGAGATAACCATGATGGAGCCTGAGATAGCCCTGTCGGAGCCTGAGATAACCATGGTGGAGCCTGAGATAACCATGGTGAAGCTTGAGATAACCCTGTCGGAGCCTGAGATAACCATGGTGGAGCCTGAGATAACCATGATGGAGCCTGAGATAACCATGGTGGAGCCTGAGATAGCCCTGTCGGAGCCTGAGATAACCATGGTGGAGCCTGAGATAACCATGGTGGAGCCTGAGATAACCATGGTGGAGCCTAAGATAACCATGGTGGAGCCTGAGATAACCCTTTCGGAGCCTGAGATAACCATGGTGGAGCCTGAGATAACCCTGTTGGAGCCTGAGATAACCATTTCAGAGCCCAATTTGTAAAACGCTGCCATATACTTGTTGCCAACCTTTCTAACGACTAAGCATAAGAACAAATGAAAGTTGAAATAAAATTTGTAGGAAATTAACGTTTAGGAAAACACAAACTTATATATATATATTTTTGCGAACAACATTGATCATATTTCATCACATTGGTACCCGCTATGGTGGCCACACGGTCTAAGGCGTCACTCTCAATAGACTGGACGACCGATGACAGGGAGTTCGGGGTTCGAATCACGGTTGGGTGAACTGAGGTTTTTTTTGCCTAAATGGTTTCTTCTACTCTATCCCCACGAATATTCGGGATCACTTAATCTAAATCCAACCATCCTCATCTCCAACACATCAGAGTAATTAGTACATAAGCGTTTAACATGTTAACATGTCGAGTTGATGTAAAATCATTAATTGCATATTATTCAGTAGTTCATCTTTAGGAATCGTTTTAGGAGGATTGATGATTTTAAGATATTGATATTTGAGAAGTTCATGAGTTGATTAGAAAAACAACTGGCCTACAGATATAGATTCCTTACCTCGTAGTCTTTTACCAAAAGAGACGGTCTTACTTCTTGTCGAATATACTCCATTTCCATTTTGGGCGTGATATCTGCGCGTCAGGCTACTCTCTAAAACAACCCTTTTGAAAAATTTAATTTGCAAATAAAAAAAAGAGGTGGAAAAAAGACGAACGTTATAAAAATTAGATAGTAAACAAAATAATAATAATGTGTATTTGTAAGGTGCGACCCCGCGAGAATCCGCCCCGTTCACACCGAAGCACTGTAGCACACTAACGAAGAGTTATATCCGTGTTGGAGTTAAGGCTCTGTCTAGTAAAACTGTCAGAAGGACTCCGCTTGCCGCGCTCCTGGCGAGCACTAAGTCAAATACAATAAAACCTCGCAGATTTAATACCTCTGCTCACGGACCAGATTGCGAATGTCATGGGGGGGATTATGATGTTTAGAGAAGGTGGAGGGGTGGCGGGGTGTTTATTAGTCAAGCAACGGATTAAATATAGATGTTAGTTTTAACTGGATATTAACACGTTTTGTACTTTATTTTTATATAAATATTATGTTTCTTCAAGCTTTTTTTTTTAAAAAAAGATAGAGATATAGCAGACAAAATATTAAACTGTCAAGAGTGAAATGTTGTATTAGTTGTTACGTTTATTGAATCTTTTCTCCTGAATTTCTGGTTACTTGTTTAATTGGGGTGTCTATAAAAAGTCTGTATGTACTATTCTAAAAATGGTAGTAATGATAATCATAGTAATAATCATAATATAAAATTATATTTTCTATTCCGAAAATTGAAAAATGACACCTGGACACGGGAATCGAACCCAGGACCTTGATATCTAGATGGAGTAATCCTCACCAAAAGTATAAATTCTAGCTTTGGCTATTTGATTCTTATATTTTCCACATGAAACATCTATNAAGATAGAGATATAGCAGACAAAATATTAAACTGTCAAGAGTGAAATGTTGTATTAGTTGTTACGTTTATTGAATCTTTTCTCCTGAATTTCTGGTTACTTGTTTAATTGGGGTGTCTATAAAAAGTCTGTATGTACTATTCTAAAAATGGTAGTAATGATAATCATAGTAATAATCATAATATAAAATTATATTTTCTATTCCGAAAATTGAAAAATGACACCTGGACACGGGAATCGAACCCAGGACCTTGATATCTAGATGGAGTAATCCTCACCAAAAGTATAAATTCTAGCTTTGGCTATTTGATTCTTATATTTTCCACATGAAACATCTATCAATATAATGGACGCATTATTCAATTATGTCATCAAAATCATCACAAATAATTATTTTAAAATTAAGTTTTAAGCTACACGTTTCGGTAGTCACGTGGTCTAGCGCGCTACTCTCGCAGTAGACCGAACTGCCGATGACGGGGAGATCGAGGTTTGTATCTCGGTCGGGTGTACTCAGGGTGGTTTAGAAAAAAAAATGCGTTTTATACTCTTCCTCCACGCAAATGCAGCCACACTTCCTATAAATATAGCCTTCCTAATCGATAACACGCTAGTTAAATTAGTACATAAGCGAATAACCCGAAAGGTTAGTAGCACGCGAGGCTTAAAAAAAGTTGGTTTAATTAATTTTTTTTAGAACCGCGTCTTACTACCCGGTCGAACTATACGCTTATGTACTAATTACGGTAACGTGCTATGAATGAGGAAGGTTCAATTTAGAGGAAGTGTGCCCGCATTTGCGTGGATAGAGAATAAAAAACCACTGTAGGGGAAAATACCCTCAGTACACCCGGCCGGGATTCGAAACCCAATTTCCCCGTCATCAGTAATTCAGCATATTGCCAGAGTGACGTCTTAAACCACGTGACCACACATGTGTTTGTTTTTTTTAAATTGAAAGATATGTTACAGATACGACTGTATCCGTAACCATGGTTAATTCTCACCTTTTCCGACCCTTTAGCTCAGTCGGTAGCGTGTCTGCTTATTTATATCAGGGTATTGGGTTCGATTTACGGCAAGATAAAAAATGTACAGGATGAGGCCAAAACAATGAGACAATTAGTAACTTGAAAATTGATACTTTTTAAAGATAATGTCATTGAGTTGAGCTCCACCGGACGACATGCAAACCTCAGAACTTTGTCCATCACTTTAATCATCATCATCAGCAGCATCACGAACTATTTCCAACCTGTGGCCGGGTCCGTTTAGTAAAAATACCTCCATCTCCCTCTGTCCCTCCACCATTTTTCCTCCTGTACTCTCTTCCACTCTCCTCCTCTCACTTGCACACTTGCTGTTACCTGTTCCATCTCTTCCTTGGTCTCCCTTGCAGTCTCATCCCTACATACTTTATATCCATTAATCCTCTTGGAATCCTCTCCCCTTCCATCCTCATTACGTGTCCATACCATATCATCCTACCATATCCTCAACTATCTCATGTACCCCAACTCTTGACCCAACTTCCTCATTCCTAATCCTCTCTCTCCTCGTGACAGCTAACATGTTCCTAAAAAAACTTAATTCCCATGGCCTCCACTTTCCTTATTAATATTTTATACAAAGTCATACTCGGCATAGATCGTCTACTTGTTTACGCCCCACCCTGTATAATTATTGAAATGTGGGGTTTCCCCCTTTTCACAGTGATGAATTAACGGCCGGGGCCTTGTTTCTCGTCTAGATTTAAGTTGGTTAGTGAGTCGTGTACTGATATAATCAGTCGGTTCATAAAGCTCACGTTAAATACTTCAAAAAATAAAAATCCCCCACCCTCACGTTAATAAATGGTGAAAACGGTTAATTGTTAAAACGTTTGTTCTTTTTGACTGACAAGTGTTTGGCCGACGCCTGACGTTTCGAATCCCAGACTCGACGCTTGCCGTCAAGTTTGTGAGCGTCTTTTGTTGTTTCTGTTTGTTGAATCAAGGTCTACGTTCAATAGTTCCAGAGTAAAGGGTTTCTCAGTTCACAGAATGGGTCA
>CABFWB010000315.1:0-15342 GCA_902151455.1 Timema bartmani
GAAAAGGTTTTTCCATTTTATATTTTCATGTCCGGCCACCTTAGCGCTGTTTTCAGCATTAAAATAAATGCATAACTGTAAACCAATACAAAGTATTCAGGACTAAGTAATAATATGCACGTAACATATTTTTCTGTGGGTCGTACTTGTTATAATCTTACTCTAAGATTTGTTAATCAGTTCACAGCCTGGTCGCTTAGGTGCTCAAATTTGTTTTCTACCATTTATACAAAGCGATGCCGACCTACCTTCCTTATCTATGGACTAGCTAGATCGGTCAGTTCCAGGCGCGCTTGTCTTCTCTTGTATCACAAAATGCGATGAGTCATCACAAACTTCTGTTCAAAATAGGTGAGTCACACCTGGCACGAATCTATGGATATTGATGCCTCGGTTGAACCACAAAAAAAAAACTCATCGTATTTCATATCATAGACTCTAAGTTAGATAAACATAAACTCTTGAATAACACAAATATAATTTTAATAACTAAAATATAATATATAGGTAGTGGGAGTAGAACATTACAATAATAATTTTAGCCGTTGAAAATAATATTTTCACCAAAATAAAATTTCACTTCAGTATTTAAATATTTAAATAAAAATATAATTCAATATTTACGTTAAATATTTAAAAACTATTTAAAAAAACTATATTTATTTTAATTTAAGATTGTTAGCTTTAAATAACGAGGTGGCTCTTTAGCTTTTGCGAAATCAGGCATGGCTTGAGATTATCATGCTATCAGACAATTCCCTCTCTTTCAGTATCAAAATTGCCCTTTTAAAATAATTCGTTAGATCCAGTAATGGTGTTAGGTCTAACAAAAGGATAGCGGGGGTATAGGGTTGGGGAGGTGCTACGGTTTACTAGTCGGCCTTTGCAGAAACCCTAAAGCCCCTCCTGATTATGATATTTTGATTTACTAATAATTTCTATTTGAGGAAAATATCTAAACAAAGTGTACTAAACATAAGTAGGCTTATTGGATTATTGTAATATAATAAGAGTACAAATTATTTATTGTAAAGTTTTTTATATACATTATTTGTCACGTGCACTTAAATAATGGATACAAAAATACTCAATAATTATTCAAACTTACAGCTCTAGGTTAGAAGTCATATATATATACTAGTCGACCTCTGTGGTATAGTGCTTGCCTTAGGTCCCAATGTTCACTGGTTCAAACTCAGCTGAGAGTGATATTTTTCTTGAACGTTAAAAAATCCGTAACACAACTTCCTTCGGAGGAGAAGTAAAGCCGGTGGTCCCATGTCGATTGTAGCAATTAAAATAACCATGGAAGTTACGTGAAAATACTTTTTTCTGGCAAAATTGGTAGGCCCATTCAAGATCGCTCATAGAAATTTAGTGTGGAAAGCAATGAGGGACCATCCCATTTCCTGAAATACCCTAGTACTAGTAGTACTCCGCTCTAACAATTTTTATTAAAGTGTACACATAGGCATTGTTTAACATAACAAACAAAATGACATTCCCACTTTCCCATTCAAACTACTTTGAGGGTACTTTACAAAAGCGGAAATTTCTAATTTTGATCATATTTCCGCAACTATCTGATATAAGAAATAACATATCACTATAAAGTTGTAGTGCTATTAAAAATAAGCAACAATTACTTGAAATATACTTTTATTAAACCAACAGTTTGAGCTATTGGTAAGAGTATTTTTAAATTACAATCTTGTAAATCGGGAGTTGATTGTTGTTCTTTAATGAATGGTTTTTGAAAATTGAAATCATTTTAAAAACGGCTATAACGATTTTTCTTAAAACGGATATCTGGAGGGTGTTTGACATAAACATTACAGATAAAGTTAAATACATGTTTGTTTTTTTGGAAAGGGTAAAGGGGAATTTTGCTATGGTAGTTTTATAATGATGGTTTTATTTTATATTTTAAAAGATTGCCTTAGCGATTTGGTTCAAATGTGGTATCGGGAGAATATTTTACATATCAATAACAATGTATCTTTATTTATAAAAAATAAATTAATTCAAGGGTGGCATGGTAAAAACAAATTGTAAAAAATTTGAATGTTTTGGAAATTGACCTTAAAGATTGAGCCCAAAATAGGAATCTGAATAGATTTGCAAGATAAATAAAATAGGTTTTTATTTTCACAAATAACTAATAGTTTTAGGGTAGTTAATAAATAGGTTTTTTAATTTGAATAATGTTAAATATATTTGAAAACTTTTGTTTAAAATGTATATGTAAAGAGACTTATTGTTATTAACAAAAACTTTTTTGGTCGTTTTAAGAATAAAACTTACTGAAGCGTAATTTACTAAAAACATATTTTTGAAATTTTCTTCGAAGCTATAATACAAAATATGATAAAGTTGGTGTAATTGTGTTGTACCATTTATTTAAATGGAAGTATCCTGCCCTTCAAACATAGTATCTTATACAAATATTATCATTGATTGACTGTGTACGACGCGCTAACATTAACAATGTGTTAGGTAAGGCTGTGTCTATATCCATGCATAACGAATAGCTAATAGTTTTTAGTGAAAAGTGTTAATTAATAACAAAAATACAATTTTTTATGATAAAACTTAAATTAATAAAGTTTGGTTTAAATCGAATAGTGTCTATTCATAGAAATGGAGTTAGCCTATTTATTTGACTAAATAGTGTTTTTAAAATACTTTTCTTAAGGATATAGGCCTACTTGAAAAATAACTTTCTTTGAACAGTACCTTTTGAAACATAAAATTAACCTAATTTGACTGATACTTGTACTATTAAATCAAATTTCATTTTGTTTGCCCTACTTTTCATTAACAGAATAAATAAATGTTAATGGTCCTCTTTATTTTCAAATATATAATTGTATACAATATTGGTCAATAACGCTTAAACAAACAAAAAAAATCGTAAATAACAAACAAGTATGATTACCGCAAGCCATTTTAAAAATGATCAGAATATATTTTCCGTCTGCTGTGTATACCTTTATTGGCTCATATGTCTCTAGTTAAAAGGTTATATGTGCTCAAACCCATGAATTAAATTTAAAATTAAATCAACTTTATGCATTTGTGCACTGTATCTATTATGAACACTATAATTGTAATTAGTATATTTCAACTTCTTATGCACTATATTCTATGTATTATGTAAGATAGTCAATAAAATGGGCTAGCAATATTATTCAAAGTAGCTTATAGTAATTAAAGTGCATAGCGTTTATTTTCACTTTGATATTTTATTAAAAACATAAATTTATAATCTTAAAAAAAGATATAACTGATTCATCAGTGGAACAATGATATGAAATAAAACATTAATGAAATGCACAGTGACAAATTACCTCGACATTCCCGTCACCTGTAATCTATACTATTGCAAGCCTAACACTGATGGTATTGTGAGTCTAGAGATGTCAAAATCGATTTATTGATACTCTGTTGCCCAGATTCCGGTTGCTATCGAGATAATAGAGAATCGCTCTTATATCGATTTTGAGTACCTCTATTCTTGGCTCTCAAGTCCCAGGAATAGAAAGTTCTTATGTTTAAATAAGCGTTATTTAAAATTCGGTAATTTCTCATTGTGAACATTGATAATTTTTTTCCATTTCACTTTAAAATCTAAAAATTGTTTGTACTCAACATGATTTTAGTATTAAAGTGATATTGCGCAAATCAAACACAGCCGTTTTGTTAGATATTTTGATAGCTATTTACATTTGTAGGTTTTTGTTGCAAATAAATCACAGTGTGGTACATAAATAAATAATTATATTAACTTCCCTTTAGATGTATAAAAATTAAAACTTTAAATTTTAAGAAATCCAAATTTAGTATCTAAAAATTGTGGTGAAATTTATGAATCGGAATCTATAAAAACCGAAAATGGTGCAGACATATCTTTGTGACCACTGGTATGAGCTTTACTTAACTAAAATAACGTCTGTAGTCTACTGGTCAGAATTACTGGTTATAGATACAGAGGTCCTAAGCTCGATCCCCAGCGCTTTCAGATTCTTCTTAGAAGAAGTGGGTCTGGAACTGGGTCGACTCACCCTCACAATTGAATAGCTACTTGAATAAAGAAGTACTAAGGAGCTTAATGTCCGTGGTGTTTACTGTGCCGACCACATGACACCCTCTATCCACAAATGTTGGCACTATCTTAGCAAATATGAGGTGGCCGATAGTTCAGTATAGCTCGTTTGCAGGGTGAAGCTTTTTTTTAAAACTTTCAAGGTCAGTTGATTGTCATTTGAGTGTCAATTGTGTGTCAGTTTTCACACTAGTAAGGTCAGTTGTGTGTCAGTTTTCACACTAGTAAGGTCAGTTGTATGTCAGTTTTCACACTAGTACGGTCATTTGATTGTCAGTTGTGTGTCAGTTTTCACACTAGACTGATTTGTGAAAACTTGGCTGGATCCTCATGCATGTTTTTTTTTAACTTTGCAATTATTTACTTACTCTATGTCATTTGAAACTCGAAAGCTCATCGCTGCAGTTACCAAAGTATGCCACCGATCTAGATCTAGAGCTAGTTTTATCCATTCCCCCTCATTACAATTATATCTCTTTCAGGAACATATTAATGATATCCTCCCATCTGCGTTTACGTATTCCAAATGGTCTCTTACCATTGGGTCTAGCATTCAATGTACTAAACATGGTTCTATTTTTTTCCATTTGCCTTGCATGTCCTGCTCACCGTAATGTGAGGTACAGGTTATGTAACTCATCATCATGTAGCCTCCTTGACTTTCCAGTATCCTTATCGCTTTTTGGACTTAAAATATTCTTGAGTACCTTGTTTTCCCTGTTTTGCAATTTATTTGACTTAAAGTCAAAACATTAATTTGTGTATTTCTTAAAATTTTGCACTTTTATCGCATTTTCTCAAAATCCGGGTGAATAATTTTGGGACAGACTAGTGTCTTTAAACTCAAATTTGACATGAAAACTATTTTTAAATATATCAATATTTCTTGAATAACTTATGGTTTCTGAACCTATTTATTGTGTGTCCCACACCTCTTCAAATGTATTCATATCGAATCAAATTAAACAAAAATAAATGGTACGAAACTCAGCACGGAATTTCTCGCTCTATTGTTTAAAAATTGAGATTTTTACTCAAAACTCGTAATATATGTGAAACGAAATAATATACACTAGCAAACCCCAGAATAAATTGCAATATATTTATGTAAAACATTTTGTTTATCCCGGTTTTAAATTTTATAATTATATTTTTAAAGAGTTAATGTCTTCATTTGTATGTTTAGACCGATTTGGTCCAGAAGGATCAACACTTCGTATTAAAATTTTGACTTCCGGTTAAAATTTTCGAAATTTTATTAGGTGTTGAACATCTTCATGTCATCGCATTGCTAATAAATTCCTCATTTATAAATTTTTGACCAATAAAAAATGTAAATATTGACTATTAGTTTAAAATGGAGATAGATAATTGTTGAACAAACATTTCTTCTAAGAAGTTTAAGGAAAAATAACAAACTTTTTGAGAGACCCACTTATATTTAATTACTACTTTATGGCATTGGAGAACTATTGCGTTAATACTTAGTAGTATCTCTTCAACTAAGATTCACAAAATTGTATTAATATATTTGCCAATATCTCAAACTGTTGGTTTTATAAAAATATAGATCATATAAAAGTTTTTTATTTTTAATAGTACTACAATTTTGCAATGATAAGTCATTTATTATCTCAAATAGTTTCTTTTGTAAAGTACCCTAAAAGTCATATTCATGGGAAAATGAAAATATCCCGTTTATATATAATATTAATCAACGCTTATATACGAATTTTAATCAAAATCGTTGGAGCTGCTTTTGATTAAAAAAAATTCTCTTTTTTCCTTTATTAAACTATTATTAATTTTAAGTCTAGACGGACACACAGAAATACTGCATTGCAAAGACCATTTTTCGACATCAATCAATATTTCAGGTTAGATTTTTTTTTCACATTCGCAATACTTTACCTTTTGTGTTTGAAAAGTAAAAAAAAAATATAAGTATTTGCATATAGCTTGAAAGTTATTGGTTTTATAAAAATATGCTTCAAATAAAATATTTGTATTATAAATAAATCTACATATTTGTAATGATAAGTTATTTCATATCTCAAATAGTTTCGGAGGTTTGATTAAAAAAATTATAATTTACGCATCAGACCGGAGCCCTTTAAGTGATTTTGCCGAACTATTGAGAGTAGCCATTTTGTTTGGAATATTATTATTATTAGCACCGCGTTTTACTACCCGTTCGGTTTATACGCACTTACGCTAATGTGCAATGGTAGGGTGATTGTGAGATGAAATGGAGGACATACAGTTTAACGTGGAATCACGAACCACGGTGGAGGCCTGGCATTGGAATATTTATAAATTTTCAGAAATAAAAATTTAATCAAAATCGTTATAGACAATTTTGATAAAATCTACTTATTTTCTTTTTGCCCTTCAGTAAACTACCCTTAATTTTAGGGTTAGATATCCAATTCCAAAAATCCCTCGGGGAAACCCTATGAAAACCCTAGATACAAAGTTTTAGGGCGATCGGTAAAATAGTTTAGGCTCTAGTTGGAGGTACAGACAGACGGATGAAAATTCAAAAATCACTTTTTCGGATTCGGGGGTCATGAAACGTCGAGATTCATCAAATTCTCGAGTTTGATTTTTTTGAAGATCACAATAATTTATCTACCTGTAAAATAGCGAGAAAGTAAAAATAACATTCTAAAAATATTATCAATGCAAGGACGCAAACGTCGATCATGAGACCCTATGAAATAAATTTAATTAGAACATTTATCATGCTATTACAGGTACAACAATATTTTTTAAATTAATAGTTATAAGGAGCTACTAAAGCGAACCTAAGAATAAGATAAAGATCGTACGCATTAGTATCAAACCAGTCACACCAATTTTAAGCACTTTGAACATTATACCAACATTAAGTCAAACGCACAAGGGATCAGACAACCGTCACTTACACGTGGGTTGTGCCAAAACGGATATTTCATTATCTTTTAAAACTGAAGATGTACCAAAAAGGTTTTAGATGAACATTTTTTTCTTTTTATGCATCTAATAATATGACTTAATAAAAAAAAACATTTTTCTATTTTTTTTTAAACTTGTTTGCCATATTAACACACCAAATGAAAGGGATTTGATTTCCCTCTCAATACAAAAACTTTTGTCGAAACAGTTTTTTCTCTAAAATTCTTTGTTTCTTAGAAAAAATATATAAAGCTATAACTGCTCCACCTTTTATACATATTTAAACATACACTCAAATACCTCACAGCATTCTCTTATTATGTTAATACTACGTCATATACCAAGCATTATTTTATGTAATAAATAGTTTTTATATAGATATTTGCTATTCTCAAAACATTTTAGTGTGAGAAGTTCTTCAAAGTTCTCTTACCAACAAGATTTTGAACCCCACAATCAAGTTTTAACCTTGTTTGAATGTTCATAATTACGTTGTTCAGTGTCCGTGTAGTGTCAACCCCACCCCCTTTTCCACCCAAATACCACCCCCAAACCACAAAATTTTGGCGGTTAATCTGAGGTTTTGAAATCCAAGTTCTACAATTACGAAATAGCAAGAAAGTAATAAGCCGATTTTTGAAAAACTATTCATGAACATAATTAATTACTAATCTAACTATGCATAGTTCAAGTAAAGCTATATAAAAATATTATTTACATGAACTATGCATAGAATCAAGTAAAGCTATATAAAAATATTATTTACATGCAAAAAGCTTTGGAATGTGGTCAATATTGATAAAAGTGGTGTTTTGACTCTTCTTTTGGGTAACATGAAACATATATTTGCCAACATACTTAATATAATTTTTGTTGGGAAAAGGCTAAGCAGCTTACTGGTCAATGCAGAGTGGTTCTACCTTTTGTTAAGGGCATATGTCATGTTCCACTTTTGTTTTTGATAAAAAAAATTTAGCCTTTGTGGTTTAGTTTTGGGTCAATGTAGTTTTATATCAATATAAATACAAATAAAATATAAGGGTTTAATTTCAATATGAGAAAATTCACCAGAAAATCCTTTTTTTTTAATCCATTTAATTTGTTTATTTGCCGCTAAACACAAGTGGTTATTGTTTATAAATTGAAATTATCCAATTCAACTGCTTGAAAACAACATATCCAATAATTTTCTGAGAATACTACACTTTAATTCACATATTTATACATCTTATAATCACAAACATGAATATATTTACCATTTTATTCCATTTTTATTTTATTTGAAGACATTATAAGAAGTAATGAAATCAGTGAACAATTTAGTGAAAATATCACTTTAAATATGCTTTTCTTGTTTAGGAAGTTTGACGTATCAGGAATATGATAGCAATTAGGAGTAGAATCTATAAGCGCATAAAAGCATCCCAAGTTTTTGAAATTAGTCTGAAAATTTCAAATAATGAAGTCAAAGAGAGCGTGTGTCTTACTAACAGTCAAAACTTTTTATTGCATTAGAAATTAACCCTTTTTAAGGGAAAAATAACAAATAATTAAATGAAGGCTTGGATTTTAAAACCTTCAAAGATTGTTTGGTGATTTTATGGTTTGATATTTTTAGGCTCGGTAAACTTAGTTTGCTCAAGTAAATCCATCATTCGCAAAGATAAAATGTTCAATCGGACTAGTCATTTTACAATTTGATTATAAGAGGAAAAAGAAATTGAAAATGTTAATGAAGACTATTTCCTATATTTATTAATCTGTGTTCTGTATATTTATTTTATTTTTCTCTAAATATCCTATTAATGTACAATCGCAATATCATGGCTCAACTAAAACTATAATCATTTTAAGATATGTTGTGTTACATGTAGCCTATTATATATTCTTTTACTTGTAATTTGTTTATCATACTTACTTTTTTTTGCATTATAAAATTATTGTGTATACAAGTTACGAATTACTAGCAAAATTAACATTTTTTTTTAGTATTTACATTAAATGTAAAAATATTGCAGATATTTATTTCCCTTGAAAAAAGTTATTGTACATCTCACTATTTGTTTGTTATGAGCTATTTTGTATTTGTAAAGTATTTCATCTATAATATTAAGTTAAAACCGCAACCGTACTTGTATTTGATATACATTAGTTAATATTATTATTATTATTATTATTATTATTATTATTAGCACCGCGTCTTACTAACCGTTCGGGTTATACGCACTTACGCTAATGTGCAATGGTAGGGTGATTGCGAGATGAAATGGAGGACCTACAGTTTAACGTGGAATCCGAACCACGGTGGAGGCCTGGCATTCCTCACATTCACAAGTTGTGATTAATACACGTCTTGTCAGAGGTGAAGGAAGGGTTTGGCAATCAGATAAATCTGTGCCGGGACCGAGGATTGAACCCCAGACCTCCAGCACAGAAGTCTGACACCTTACCTTTAGACCACCAGGTCACCTTTACATTAGTTAATAAGTGAGTTTTTTTTGGAGGGGATGGAGTTGTGCTGGTTTATTTAAACGGTCTTTGAAATATAAATAAATCGGTGCTAATGACGACTTTTTGATACCACTTCTTTTGTATTAGTAAGATTTTCACTTAAATTTAAATTTAATATTAAAAATATAATGTCCATTGTAAATGGTTTTTTTACAAAGGTTTTTTTTCAGAGGCTATAATTTTCGAATCTTTTTTTTTCATTTATAATGTTTTAGGAGGATAATCTAAATGTCATTATTTTATTCAAATTGTGAATCTCTCGTCTTTCTAAATTAAGTCTTAAGTTTTGAAGTTATTTAGATAGTCTAAAACCTCCCCCTAGTGAGTTCATGCCGGTACTATTTTTTTTAGCACCACGTCTTACTACCCATTCGGTTTATACGCTTATCTACTAATAACGCTAATATATTAGGGCTGATGAAGTTTGAATTTAGAGTACGTTTACCCGCAATTGTGTAGATAAAGTGGAAAAACATTTAAGAAAAGCTACTTGCAGTACACCCTACTGGGATCGAACTACGATCTCCACACCAACAGCAGCCTAGTCTGTTGCGAGAGTAGCGCCTCAGACCCTGCATCCACCGACGTGGGTAGAAGTCGTATTTCATCTCTTTTAGTCGGCTCAGCTTTTCACGGCTACGGCTGTAGGTCCGTTAAGGAAATTTGAGCCACTTAAGCCAATATCTAATTACATCGATCTCTAGTCCAATAAACTGACGGTACTGTGGTTATAGCACGTCATCTCTACCCTGTAATGTGATTTACCGTAAATTGGCGGATAGAGCAAAACAGATGTTACATAACATGGCTGCAGCTACGTCAATTTACCAATGATAAAAACTAGCAGTTAAACTGCTTTCTGTTTTGAAATATGTCAATTAGAAAGGGTTCAAGGCTACTTCAGGTTCAAGAGGGGGTGAGGGTATGATATTAACTCAAATGTTTGTACATCAACTGGCGTACGTATAAACCAATATTAACCACCAGCAACAGGTACACAAACTTGCATTTCCACCAAACTGTCAGCGATTTATTGGACGAAATGGAAATATTTCAATATATACACGGATTAAAATCCAAAATATCGGATGCCAGAAACCTATTTATCTGGACTAATTCTGTTAAACTATATTTTGTGTTTGCTATTGTTTTTAGTTGGGGCAAAATATTTTACCATCTTTTAAACACGATTCCCTTTGTAACGTAATTTATAGAATTAAAAAATCGATTAATAGTATTATTTAAATAGATTGAACCAACGTTTAAAAACACTATAACGTTATTATATTTAAGAAAATACATAAAAATATACTAATATAAATATTTTAGTATTGTTTTAAATATTTTTTAAATTTAATAGCTATACTCTAGAAAATTTCTTTTAAAAATGCATTATTACTGTGGAATATTGTGGAATATTATGGAGTGTACCAAATTGATAGATTCTTTTTTTAATTAGTTTAAAAAATAAATTCTTAATCCATTTGTTTTTATGATATTGTTATTTTGAGTATGATAAAATATTACTTCTATTAGAGGGGAAGTGATATTAATAGTCCATGATATATATTATGTGCTGGAAAAGTGTTTGGAGAAACTTTTTCAAATATAAATAAAACAGACGTACGTAATTTTAATCAGTGCTTTTTCTTACCAAAATTAATTTGTGTGTGAATAGTCAATATAGGGCTACTGTAGTCGACACGAGACATTGAACATAGGCCTACTTTGGTGGATAAATGAAATATAATTGTATTGGTTGATCACTACTATGTGTGCTTTTTGTATAAAATCTTAGTTGTCTAAACATGAACAGTATATAAATGTTTACCTGTTAAATTATATGTATAGTATTTTTAAAACCAGCTTATCACTAACACACTTATATGAGCACGTGGATAAGACGTCAATCATTAATGGTCGGGTATTTCCCGGTGATGGGGGGAAAGGGTTCAAACCCCAGCCTTGTGTATTGGAGATAGTTTACTAATTGGTTTCCTTATTTGTCTTCATCTTACTAATATTATAAATGCGAAAGTTTGTGTGTTTGGATGTTTGTTGCTCAATCACGTCAAAACTACCGAACAGATTCGAATGAAACTTTGTAGGTAGGTAGGTAGGTAGGTAGGTAGGTAGAGTATGTCCTGGAATAACATATAGGACTATTCCCAACCTTTGATTTTACATTAATTTTACAATATTAATGTTTAAACTTTTCTTATATAAGAGATATATTGTGATTTTAATTTTACGAGTAAATATGAATGTGATTATATTATTATTATTAGAACCGCGTCTTACTACCCGTTCAGGTTATATTATATATGCGAAAGTTTGTGTGTTTGTATGTATGTTACTCAATCACGCCAAAACTGCTGAACGAATTCGAATGAAACTTGGTACGTAGATAGAATATGTCCTGGAATAGCAAATAGGACTATTCCCAAACTTGAATTTTACATTAATTTTATAATACTAATGTTTAAACTTTTCATCGGGCGAAGCCACGACGGGTAACAGCTAGTACAAATATAAGTGCTTTTATTCACAATTCTACACTAATCCTCCCTAAGCCATTATGTGAATAGCAACGATGGTTATAAAGTCGTATTGCACAAAAATAAAGGTTTATCAGCAAGACGCTAACTATTTTCTTACAAGTGGAAGTAAACTAAAGTAAAGATTGGGCACGCAATGATATTTAGTTTATTACCCAAATTATATAAAGTAGGCTATATCATGACTTTATAATTATATTTAATAACTGAAAGCTTCACCTTCTAGAAAGGTCTCGCAAACCTCTAAGGGAGCCATCTTGACGTCTCTGAGGCAGTCTACATGGCAGAACTTCCTCTTTAATTTACATTCTACTCACGCTTGATGAGCAACTCTCAGAAATATGGTTCTAAATTTATTTTCTGTATTTCTGCCTATGACGGGAGCATGAACCTAAAGAATATATTACCCCTGTTATTTGCATTTCCCATACACTAACATATAAGTGGGTGAATCTTTGTAATTATTAAAGCTTTAATTTTTCAGCTAGGTCAATATGGCTCGGTATATTTTCTGTGGACATATGTTACACTAAATAATATTCATAATCAAACGTAAAAATACAATTAATGACAGACCTTTTTTATTTCGTGATCCACGATTCAATAATCCAGACTTTTCACATATTTACACCAATGAGGTGGGAATTTGAGACGTATATTTTAGAATAAGGCGGTAAGAAAGGAGAGGGAAAAACAATTTTAGAAAAATTACTTCTAGATATCCAGCCGAAACTTATCTATCAGTAGTAAAAAGATCAAGGTGGAACCTTTTCTTGCCCAATCGTATATGTGATAGGCATGCATATAAATATTTTGTACTGTTTATAAAATAGAGTTGACATTTATCAAATGGTCCAATTAATGATATATAAAACAACATATTGAAATAACATTATATTATAAGTTACATGTTTTAAGGTTTAGAATAAAATATTTAATATTAATATATTTTTAATAAGGACTAAGGGTTTCTATAAAAGATTTATATGATTTAAATTACTAAACATTTGTAATTTGGCTTTCTGTATAAATTACTTAGTCTATTGATATATCCATAAGTTCAAATCTACACCTATTATCCATTTGGGTATGATATTAAATTTCTATTTTGAAAATTAAACAGTGTTGTATTGATAATATAAACAATATTCTACCCCCCACTGAAAACATATTTCCAAAACTATCAGTTATAATATAGAAAATAAATATTTGTTCCCCAAAATATAGACTGAGTTAATTTTTGTCTTAACGAATTAAGTTCCTTAAGTCGTTAGAATAGCCCTTTGAAATTATGCTATCCACAAAAAGCCAAAAAAGAAAATCGAAAGCACAACTCCAGCTCATACTTTTAAGCCCAGGATTAGAGGTGGAACCTTTCTAGGATTGTGCATGTCTAAAGCATGCCTCGTAAGTCTCGGGGATTATAGCGTCTTTGCAACTAAACTCTAATAGCAATGCATGAGGCGAGTTTATATTATTGTGGTGCAAGGCCAATATTAAGTCTAGAGCATTTGTAAGGTAAGCTGTAATGCACACGTAGACCATGATATATCGTTTATAGCAAGCATTTCAGAGTAGGATAAGGGATTAGTTATACTTAGTATTAAGCAATCATAAGTAATATATATTTCTTTTTTAACAGTGCGCCTTACTATCCGTTCGAGCTATACGCTTATGTACTAATTACACTAATGTGTTAAGAATTGGGAAGATAGATTATAGAGGAAGTGAACTAAAAAAATTACTCAACATGAAACTAGCGCGCTAGTTAACTACGCCACCAAGATGGGTAGTAATATATTATTTGTATGAATAATCATAACCTTTAATATTTATAGTCGAAGCTAGCATAACATAATAAAAAGAGAATGAGATAAATGATACAGTTGAGTTTGAAGAAAAAACATTTTCTGTACTTTTTTATTTAATAATTACTGAAATCTATGTGGTTTTACAACTCATGATAAGGGTGGTATTTATATAAAGTAAGATATTCTTGAAATATTCTCAAACTTAAACTTATTGTCACTATCGGGGCAAGGAAATAAGTCCGTTCATGTCATAAACTTTATGGTGGGAAGGTGTTATATATGGGTCGTATGTATGAGGTGTTGATTGTTATCAAGTGTTATGGCCATGTAGCTTTTTAAAGTCGTAACTAGACTATTAACAATTCACACATCTTTCGAATCAATACTTAGTTTCAGTTGGTTACCTTTTCCACTATGAATGTATTTTGATTTTAATATGGAAACAACATGAGTCAATAATTACACAATATAGAGAGAGATACTTATTTAAAATATGCTAAAAAAGTGGAGGAAAGGTGTACAAAAAAATTATAGATAGAAAAAGAGGGATGGAATTAAAGAATACTCAACCAACATTTATCAGAACCCTTGCTTTAAAAAATTACTTTCTTTCAGTTTTGTTTGAGGAGTTCTAAAGATAAAACTGTTTTAACATTTCTTATTATATATTTACTCTCTCAAGATTTCGAGACATACAATTATTTCTCTTTAGCATTTAGAGCTTAAACTATACCTTCAAGACAATAAAACACTCTTGTACCCAGCCTTAAGATGTACACAGGAGAATACTTTCGTCTGAAGTGTTTCTATTCATACGTTTTTCTTTTCTTTGGCGGATTGTTTTTTTTTGATTCTTTGATTATCACTTTATCTTAGTTACAACTAATTTAATAATTACTTTTGGATATTAAAGTAGAAACAATTTCAACTTTTTTTTTGTAAGACATACAACTTTGATTTATAAATTTTTAAGTATTTCATTTTATAATGGAGGTTTAATTGGCTATAGTATAAAATTGGAAAGATTTTGCTGGAAAAGGTGGCTGGCTGGTAAAAATAAATGGTACGGCGCACCGCACAGACTTTCTCTCTCTTTCTATAAACTCGTAAGATTTCTGAACGGAATAATGTACATTGTATCATCACCACTCCACAAAAGAACACGCATAAAATAATATACAATGATATAGAATCAATGAGAAAAGAGGCGCATCTTTGTCCACCTAAGAACATTTCAAACAGTTTAATGTCTTCCACAAGGGTCAACACTTCGTATTAAAATTTCGATTTCTGGTTAAAGTTTTAACATTTTATAAGGTGTTGCAGATCTTCAAGTCATCGCATTGATATTTAATTATTCATTTATACATTTTGACCAATAAAAAATGTAAATATTGACTATTGAGTCTAAAATGGAGAT
>CABFWB010000315.1:15791-64045 GCA_902151455.1 Timema bartmani
ACAGACAGACAGACAGACAGACGGAAATTCAAAAACCACTTTTTCGGATTCAGGAAGTCATGAAACGTCAAAATTCATCAAAATCTCGAGTTCGATTTTTTTGACGATCACCATACTTTCTCTACCTGTAAGATAGAGAGAAAGTAAAAATATCATGAAATTGTTTTAATATAAAGTGTTAGCTCATTATTACGTCCTTTATCATTAGAGCTTTAAATGGGTTTCATTTTTTTTGCACTGGTTCTTCGAACACATCATGTACTAAACTAATAGCGTTATAATTGATACAATTATTTAAAACTGTTGGAACATAATCAATTTTTTTCAGCCCTGCGTCTTACTACTCATTCGGGTTTTACGTTTAAATACTAACTACGAGAATGGTTTTAGGGATTAGTCAGGTTATATTTAGAGGAAGTGTATCCGCATTTTCTTGGAGGGAGAAGGTAAAACTATTTTTTTTAAACCCTCTTCAGTACACCCGAGCACGATTCTAACCTCTATCACCCCGTCATAAGCAGTTTAGTCTAATACGAGAGTAACGCCTGATATTATGCGGCCACCAAAGCGGGTGGTAAAATTTGTTCAGCCAAAGAAATGAAATGACTTACGGTCACCACATTTTGGTGGAAGCCTTTTCCCTAGAAGCTCTTTAAAGTACTGCCCAATGTTGTCCAAATCAATGGTGAGCGGTGAGTGCTAGATAGTCTTCCATAAATATTATAAATATTTTTAAGACACAAATTTACTATATTTCAAAACAATTAGTTGACGTCTGATTTGGTGATTGCATAGTCTAAGGCGTCACTCTTGCAAAAGACCAGACTTCCAATAACAGGAATATCTGTGTTCGAATCACGGACGGGTGGTTTAAGGGTGATTTTTTCCCAAATGTTTTTCCACTCTAACTCTATTCAAATGTAGGTTCACTTCTTTCAACCTTACTCATACCTCACTCAAGAGTAATAATTACTTATCACATATGCCTACAGCCTGAACAGGTAGACGTGGTACTGTACTAAAAAAATTGGTTACATTCTAACGACCCGTTTTTATATTATAGTACACCGAACATGATCATGTCAACTTTAATAAATAAACAAATTATTAATCTAAACATAACACACCAATAAGAAACATCGTATTTATTTTCAAAATTTGTTACATCCCTGATAAAATAGAGTTCTTGAAAACTTTTGAATGTATGTCTAGGGTTTATTGGTTATTTACTGCCCAAATTGGTTTTTAAATTTAGGCTTGTATAAATCCTTCAAATGTTTCTATAAAATCATTCAAAAACACAAAAATAAATAAATAAACGTAAATAGACACTATTATTATTATTAGACATTTTAATATTCTTATAGTTTAGCGGTTAAATTCTGAAGATTAATAATTTTATATTAATCTAAAAATTAAATACTATCAATACCACATGGATACGCTATGTGCTTATGTGCGTTTTAAATTACTTCAAAAAAGTTTTAGAAATATTTTACTAGGAAAATGATTGAAAATAAGAATTCAACATCTGAAGGATCTATTTACATAAAATGCTTCTATTATTAATGTTAAGAAAATGTTAATATTTTAAATTGTTAATATAAATATTCAACTCTTGAGTAAATCCTGCTATAAAAAAAACTAAATAAATTCCTTTAAAGATATAACTGGCTGGAGCTTGATAAATTACAAACGTATTTTTGGCGATCAAAATTGATAACATTTTACGTTATTAGTTTTATTTCATATTTATAAATAATACTTATTTAACGGGAGCGTTTTAGCTAACAACTTAATGTATAAATATAATTGGGTTTTGTTACTTTAAAAAAAAATTCCAATTTAAATATTTCCAACCGATTTAGTGGACAAATGGTCTCAGTCCTTAGGCATATATTTCGTATTAGACTACCCTGCCAATGACGAAGAGATCGTGGTTAAAATCCCAGTTGAGTCTACTGAGGCTTTTTTTCCCCCTAAATTGTTTTCTACTCACCTTTAATGTGAATATGAGTACCTTACCTCTAAAATAATTTCTTCCTCATCCTTACCTCATTAGAGTGGTTTTCATATAAATGTGTATAACCTAAACCGGCGGTTTTTATTTATAAGCGCGTTTTACTACCCGTTTAGGTTATACGCATATATAATAACTACTCTAATGGGGTGGGGATGAGAAAGGAAGAATTTTATAGATAATCTACGCGCATTAGCGTGGAAGTAGAGTGGGAAACCATTTGGGTTAACATTTTAGAAATCATTCTAAAAAAATGGTTACAAGTAAGGAGTGGCTATAATTAAAAGTTAAGACTTAGATAGAATGCTCTAGAGATATATATTTAAAACATTAAATTTATAGTTTGAACAGTTACTAAATTGGTTGATGTATTAAGTGAAATTACAAGTCAAAGTTTATGGTTTGAATCTACTTCTGGTGAAAAAAACATATTGTCAGATATGAACATTCATATACAATTAATAATGCATCATAAACTAGACCATGCACGAGTTGAGGAAAAGTCTAAAATATGTTTACACGTTAAAAATGTTATTACAAAAACTTTTAAGATACAATATAATATGGTACAAAGCAATGCTTTAAGTCAATTGTGAAATAAAAGAATAAAATTTTAAACTTAACTTCTGCCAAAACAATTTTAATGAAGTAGTTAAGTGATTTGGAATAATCTAAATCTTATCTGTTTCCTTGTCCCATTACTCCTTTGTGATATCCAGCACTGGAAATATGCTGGATCACTTCATTCCTTTACATGTTTCGGTACTATGGTACCATACTAATGGATACTGCAAACTAAATTAAAGAAACATGACGATAAATTAATAATTAAAGTTATAAAATAAGTCTTATGAATTACCGTTAAACAGTTATGATTTCGTAAAGAGAAAATTACTAAACAAACAAACTTACTTGAGTCATCGTGAAAAGCACGGTGTGTTATTACGACGGCAAGATGTTATCTAAATAAGGTGTGGGCAGAGAGAGAAAATATGTGTAGAAACAAGATTTATGATAAGTGAGCTATAAAAGGTAAAGTTTCCAAGACCACGGTGTAAAAATGTTAGGTTGTGAAACTATTATTGAGAGCAGTTGTGTGTTGAATGAAATGGAATGAAGTAATCCAGCATCTTTCCAGTGCTGGATATCACAAAGGAGTAATGGGACAAGGAAACAGATAATACTTAGATTATTCAACATCACTTAATTACTTCATTAAAATTGGTTTGGCAGATGTTGAAATTAAAATTTTATTATTTTATTTCACAACATATTTGAACTACTATATTTTATCTTAAAAGTTTTTGTAATAACATTTTTAACGTTTAAACATATATTTGAGACTTTTCATCAACTCGTGCATGGTCTAGTTGATGAGTCATTATTAATTTTATATAAATGTTCACATCTGACAATATATTTTTTCACCAGAAGTAAATTCAAATCATACATTTTGACTTATAATTTAACTTAATACATCTACCAATTTAGTAACTGCTCAATCTATAAATTTAATTTTTTATTTATATTTCTAGAGCATTCTATTTAGGTCTTAACTTTTAATTTTAATCATTTAGGAAAAACTACTCTCAGGAGACACTACTGGGATTTGAACCCCTATATCCTCGTCTTCAGCAGGCCAGTCTAACACGAGAGTGACGCCTTAGACCATTCAAACATGGAAGCTCATAGAGCTGATAAAATAAATATTTACATATAAATCGAAATTTACTATTAGTGTTTTAGCCCTTCGTGAAAAAAATAATTTCTCGTTACTATTTGGAGGAAGTTAATTTTTTCGAAGTAGAGCTCATTTGTTCCTTAGATATATTTTGTCTGATAGGTGGAAAACTCCACCTTAAGTGGAGAAAAATTGGCTTGTGTGCACAAGACTTAAAACAGAAAAGCCCCTAGAGTTCCACACGACCCATTGTGGCGAGAGCTCATTAGAGTGAGGAGCCATATACCCCCCTCCACCCTAAGCCTCCCTCCCCTCTGGCGCCCACCCTTTCCCTCTGGGCCCCCCATTCCTATCTTCCAAGCTCACAGTAATCGACACGAGGTTATGAATAATTAACCTACAACTTTTCGCTTCACTTCACGTCCCGCACCCATTTCGACTATAATCATCTCTGTCCCCTCTCTTCTTTTACCCCAACCTCACCCCCCTCCGCCCCTTATTTCCCCCCTACAACGCAGAAGGGAGCGTGAGGTTACCTTCTTCTAACCATTAACACGCGGAGATAGAGGACGGAGGAAATAAAAATTCTGAAACAAGGGAATATGGACATTCACGTAACCTATGATCAAAACATAAATGTTTTATTTTCTTGTCTATACGACAGAACATATTGTAGTGTACAAGCTGTATCTGTTGTCGTATATATACGAAATAAAGATAACATATTGTGACCCTTGATAATGGATCCCAAGATTCTGATGAAAGAGTTATTTCGGTGTTTATATATTCAATTATGTATCTGTGTGTATGTATTCATGCATGCATTTAATAGTGTATGTATGTGATTAAGTATATGAATACGTGTATATGCATATGTGCGTATGTTTCACGCATTTGTGTACATATGTTTAAATATAAATATATACATACATACACGTGCATAGGTAACATGTGTGTATGTGTATCATGCCTTTGTATATGTATAGATATATATATATGAATACATACACGTATGTGTATGTGGGTGTAAAATGCATTTGTGTAGCTATTTGTATATGTACACATGCATACACATATGTTTTGTGTGTGTGTATGTACAAATATTTATGCACACATTCACAAATGTGTGGTGTGTATAATGAACATGTGTATTTATTTGTACAAGTGAGCGTATGTGTTTATTTGTATGTGTATATGTCTGTATGTGTGCAATTATGCAAGTCTAACATATCTAAATTGTGTGTTTATGGATGCAGAATATGAAGGTATGAGTGCAAACAATAAAAATAGTAAATTTCAAATTTTGCACCACCCATTTCAGGAATATAATGAAGCTGTTCTAGCCTGTTGTTTCGTGATTAAAATCAAAATGCGTTCTTAGTTTATTAAGCTGGAAAAGGTGACCGACTGAAGCCAAGTATTGATCGGAGAGATGTGTTAATTGTTAATGACCTAGGTAAACCTTTAAAAAGCTACAAGACCATAACACTCGACAACAATCAACACCTCATACATACGACCCATATATAACTTCCCTTTAGTTATGTATTAATTTGTCGCTTAGCTGGGGTGAAGTTTGTTGAGGATGGTAGATTAATATTGACCTTAAAGATTTAATATTTGAAAATATAATGTGGGTTGGCTACAGGATATTTTTGGAGTTGTAGCATTTTACCTGAATGCTGGAATGGGGAGAATTAAAGCTTAGGCGTGTGTGAGAATGTATATGTGTGAGAATGTATATGTGTGTGTAATTATACATTTTTTCCACTTTTGTGCGTCTATTTAAGCAAGCAGAAGGCACAATATGAACGTAGCATTTCATTTTTATTATTATTTTGAGCTTAAACAAAGCCCATGATGAGCAAATGTCTAGGTCTCAAGCCCTAAAAAGTAACACAAAAACAGACTTTGTGCTTCAATCGCTGTATGGTGATAAAATGTTTGTTTTTAACAACTAATGTCTACTACGAAGCCGAAAAACAACGAAGCTTTTCTGTCTGTGGTTAAAGAACTCATTTTCTCTTGCGTCAAATGTAGAATAAATTTAGCAGTTAAGTTTTAAGCACAAGCTTACGCTCAAAAAGAAGTGTGTAGGATGAAAATTTTATGATTCCATAGAACCTTAAATTGTATTAGCGTATAAAAGACATATTCCCTTCACAAAATGTATTAATTAAGGTATAATTCTTTCAATTTTTTTTTCAAAATAAATGATTACTGCTCATAAATCGCTACAAAGATATTTTAGCAATAGTGTTGACTAAATTTTAGGTAAATTTGAGAAGCAGAGAGTGTTTTGTTTATCATGTGTTTATTAATAAGTTTGCGGGAATATATTTGGAAGCTTATTAGGGCCAGGATGTGTTATTTTTACAGTTTTCACTTTGCAATTACACTTAGATGAATTAACAAATCATCTAGTTAGTCACTATCCGAAGACTAGAATTTTCAACCCCCAAAACCAGATTCAAATTAGTTAAGTATCCGAGATGTGGTTAAGACACTCTTAAAATTATAACGTCATGACATTTTGCAAACATTATAAATAAAAAGGTTTATTTATAAGAGAGTTTAAACCTTTGAAAATGTTTTGAACCATAATATGGCCTTCAGGGTTGACCAGTGATATTAGAAACCAAAGGACCTCTCATAAGGGCTTTCAAGACCTCGACTACAGCAGCTCGACTCAAATCATAAACTCCCATGACCTTATAACATAACCCAAGTAGGTGGTAGGTATTTGAATATTTAGACACCCTTCCTATCTTCACCCCCAACACAACAGCTCATGACAACATTATAGAGTAGACCACAGGGATTCCAAAGTCTCTCTCCGCGACACTAGTTGCGTGCATTCACGCAGTTTACGCCGTGTAACGTGCGTGCCACGTCACGGGGCAAAGCTCACGCGTACACTGTCCCTACATTTATACGCTCCCTTATCCTCCCCGCTTTCCCCCTTGCTCACGTGATACAAGCGAGCTGTTGCGTGGAGCTCCGCTTCGAACGACCCCCCACCCCTTCTTCTTCATCCTCCTCCCCCCACGTTCTTTGGACTGAGCAAACTAGAGGGGAGGAAACGGACACAAATATGACGTTAATGGTGTCCCTACAAGAAGAAAAAAAGTTCTACTACTTTCTAGCATGACTTCTCTCTACATTTCTTTAGACAATCTCTTTGTGCGTGAGTGGGTGAATTATTGAGGTAGATGTCGTTATGACAGATTGTAATTTAACGTCCATTGTGTTATCATTTATATTAAAGAAAACAAATTACTTTTAAGACAAAAAAGAATACATCACAGCACAGTGGTATTGATGGATAATTAAACCGAGTTTATTTAAATCAAGAATATGTTTCTTCGTCAAAGCTTTGTTTACTTTTACATATTTATGTTAAGAATTATATTAAATTAATGCATATGTCACTATATTCATTATTATGTTACAACTAATTAGTAAATAAAATTTGCATTTTTATCGTTTTAGAGCCCCCGGTTGTGACCGTCAAAAAAAATCGACCACGGGATTTTGGTTAAGGTCGACGTTTCATGACCCTATAAACCCGAGAAAGTGATTTTTTTTTTCAATGCCGTATGTCTGTCTGTTACTCGGACTAGAGGCTAAACAATTTTACCAATGAGTATTATTAGACTAGAGTGAACTACTGACTATTCTACTCTGTGATACATGTGTGTGTCAGTGGTTGTCTACTTGATTTAAAAATTATAGTGAGCCCCTGACCTGTCGTGTCTATGTTACTTGGTGATACAGGTTTGTATCAGTGGTTGTCTACTAGGTTTAAAAATATCGTGAGCCCCTGATTTACATTGTGTATGTTACTTGGTGATACAGGCGTGTATCAGTGGCTGCCTATTTGGCTTAAAATATAGTGAGCCCCTGAATTGTCGTGTGTATGTTACTTGGAGAAAGAGTTGTGTATCAGTATATGTCTCTTGATTTAGAATATAGTTAACCCCTGACTCATAGTGTGTATGTTACTTTGTGATACAAGAATGCGTCGCTAGTTGGCCTACCAGCTTTATTATAGGATGAAAGATACCAAGTGAGAAGTAAATCGTCTCTTATAAGGTTTATTATTTTATGAACCCATTATCAGTAGCGTTTATATTACGAAGTGAAACATGTATGTTTATATACTGACCTTATTATACAATGTAACATTATCTTGTGATTCCAAAATGTAAGTTTTTCCTGCCAGTCTATTTTTATAAATATTTTATCCATTTTGTTAAACATCACCCACTGAAGTTCTACGACATCCAAAACTGATATTTGACAGTAATATTATTTGAGGGATAATAGGTTATGTTATGTTTACACATGTGTTTATTTAATTATAGGTCTAGACTTGTGACAATACTTTTTCTATACATAGTTTATATAAACATCAATTATTAAGCATTATATTTAGTTATTCAATAGAATTTAACTGTGAGATCTTCTGGAAATACTATTGAACGTTTGTGCAACCTTGCTCTTTAATGAGTTATTATCTAATGTGAATAATGTATATGAAAACAATTTTGGTGTTAGGTTGTAAACAACCAATATTCTCATCTTTAACTAATTTTGTAGCCACTCTTATTAGACATAGGCTAAATGTTTTTAAAATAGACACTGTTCCAATCACCAAATATTATTTAAATAGAACAATATTTATATGAGCTCCGATTCATATTTAGGTCAACAAATTGTTATGATGACTTTGAAAATATAGGATAAGTTTTAAGGTCCATTTTTATTATTTTTTTAAAAATTAACGAGATATAGTTTTATAACATATTCAGCCTTACTTGTTTATTTATTTCAATTTTATAAACACTCTTTTGAAAACATGTTTTAAATAAAATGACACACGCTGCCCCCGATAAGGAGGGAATTTTTTTGTAATATTGTATTTTGGTCTAGTGTAACATATGAATGTAGCTATTTATTGCTCTATAAAACTTAGATTAATGGCCCAAGCGTCCGTTGTTCTGGCCACTGACCACGTGACACCCTCCATCCGAGGAAGTTGGTAGCTGACAGTGGCCGTTTGGTCAGCATAGCTCTATTACGGGCTAACGCGATATTTTGGATCAACCTTCTATCTTTTTTATAAAATGTGTACCCAATCTTAATTTATTAAAATTGTATTTATTTTCACCATTTCCAGGCTACATTAATTTAGTTACATTAACGAGGTAAGAATGAGGAAAGTATAGTATATGAAGGGAATACACCTCCATTTGCGTGGAGGGAGGGTGAGTAATTTTTTAGGTAAAACCATTTTATGTAAATTTGGCTAGGAACCTAACCTTGAATTCCTCATCACCAAAAACTCAGACATATTATTGAACGTATCCACTGATGCGGTTAAAATATTATTAGTCCTGACTCATTTAGTTACAAAATTCAAAGTTAAAAATCGTTTTAAATTAATGTAAACAAATCTATAGGGTAATATAAATATAGTAAACCTGAATGAATACATTTCAAGTCAGCTTGTGACCTCCCCTTTACCCTTTAGCATCCCTTTTCCTTCCCGCGTCTGTTCTGGCGTCGTTACAATGGCGTCACGGAGCGAGGGTCCTGGGAAGAAGGGTTGTACTGACTTCTTGCTCCCACAGGGGCATAACTCATCACTCGGTGTCCCATATTCCCAAACACATATCCCCAAATGGCGCATAGCTTGTGTACAATACTACATGCACACTAGTGTCCAGACATGCAACCTCCTTCATATCGATTTAGAGTCCCCTTGCAACGAAACACCACGATTATTATTGTTATTATTACTATTAGCTAGGAATATACTGCCAAGATAAAGAGCGTAAAGGAATTGGAAACCTATTTTCTTTGAAATATCAGCTAATATAAAATGTTTTTAGTGTAAGAGCGCTCATATTATTATAGTTATTTGTTTACACCCACCTATTACTATCCATCAGGGTTGTATGTATTTAAATATCATAATATAGTAGAGATGAGGCAGAATTAAGATAAAATGCATCCTCATTTCCGTGGAGAAAGAGGAGGAAACGATTTAAGAAAATGACACCCTCAGATTACCCAGCTGGGCTTTTAACCTTGATCTACTCATCACCAGAAATCATACTACATGAGCCAAGAGTTTATTCCGTATACCCACCAGTCTGGATATTAATACAATTTATTAACTTATAATAGCCCGTTTTTGGAGCTGCGTGGTCCAAGGGAATGGTATTCAAACCTTTTGTTTTGTTAAAGTACCTCAAATAAAATGTATATTCAACTTTGTACTCCTAGAGTTGTTGGTGCACAATGTAGGTTATACATATCATAAAAACTACATCTAAAATAAATAAGATCAATTACATCCAAAATAATTTATTAAATAATAAGTCCTAAATGAGAAAGATGAGTATATATTTTTATAAATATACATATCCCCTAAGATGCTTTTGAGTACCTTTGAGAATACGCGAACCCCAGGTTGAGTAACACAGGTTTAATTTATCAATCTTGCAATAGACTGGACTACCGATGAGAGGAATATTTTATATCGAATCCCGGTCATGTGTATCGAGGGTGGTTTTTCCTAGATGGTCCTACAATCTCCCTCCACACAGATTCAAACTTCTTCAGCCCTAACACATTAGCGTAGCTAGTACATATTTGTCTAGCTCGAACAGGTAGTGAAAAGAAGTGCTAAAATAATATTTATCATAACTTTAACCTTGAATTCAGAAATATTTAAGAAAATTGTTTTTTAAGTATGCTTTAATACCAACACAAACCCCGAAGTGAATGAATTGTGTAAGGCGTTAGCTATGCATTGCATTTAAACGCCGTTGAAAAAATCAATGCTTGGATCCCAATTTACTGTCGAGTCTCTCAAACTTTCTTTGTTCTAATAAAGGTGTATTACATCTAAGATTCACTTCTAATCCATAATACTCATATAAAGTAATTAATAACCATCTTATTTAATGAAGATTTTAAAAAATATAGCGAACACAATCGAATAATTCAAATTCATTTGATATATTTTTATTTAGTTTATTTTTAAACACTTTTTGTTTGGAAAAAAGTTTAATCCCTGTAATGAAATGTTACCAAAAAAAATCATTTTTAAAAAGTATTTTTTACTAAAATGCACATTACATAATTAAATTGGTACACCTAACATCTCATCTGACTAAATACTATGTTTTTATTAATAAAATCATCTAAATAACGAGTGTTTGAATTACGAATTATCCCCTAATTAATACTTGTAAATTAATTCCTACATTATTCAAGCAAATAATTAATTTAGTGTTTATAAAATAATATTTGACTAATTATATTTGAAGTTGATAAATATATTCAACATGATTGGAAATAATTATATTATGAAATCAAATATTCCAGGAACAATTAATTTTGAGCCAAATATAGCACATTGTAATTAGTAGTTTCATTTTGTAACATTAGGTTTTTTACTTTCTTTTTGGTGAATTGTGGATTACCATAAATGAAGAAATAGCAGTAGAGTTGGCGCGGTGATTACAACATCTAGCTATTATTTCTGAGATTAAAATATGTGCCATCTGAATTATCTGTAAGTATTTTCTTAATTTCACGCTTTTATTCTGGTTCCTTAAGATTAGAAAGTAACAGAACACTTTCATCAAGTGTTATTGATGAAAATAACTACCCAAATAAATGACCACGTCAACTTAAAATCAATATCATGACGTTTAGTTTGCCCAATAAGGGGAGGTTGGGGCTTATATCACAGATGAATATATTTAAAGCTATTTTTACTAGATAATTTCCTGAAGCTCTTCCCATGCAGTTTGAGGTATATTTCCATTAAAATCTACCTTCATCCCTCTTCTCCATTAACATAATTAAATACAGGTACAGGTATACCGGAGGAAAATAGCTGTAATGAATACATAGATTAAAAATAGTTGTAATAATAATAATAATAGCCAAGTATTTTAAACCCGTTTAGAAAACAGACTGAATTATTTGGTTTAAAATTGAATATAAATAAGCTATGTACACTTCGTATACCCTGAAAGGTAGCAAGCTTACTTTTCTTGGTTCTACTATGGCACAGATAGGATAGGGGCCATAGTTAAGCCCATTAAGCTAAACGTACCAAATGGGCTTGTTTAATAAATGATATCGTTTATGCATTGACCATTATTACTCACTTTTTTAGCAATTAGAAAAAATATTTTAAAATATAAGAACGAGAAAACATCTATTTTGTTGTTAAAATATCAACTTTCAAATAAATGATTATTTCATAAACTTGTTTAATCAAATCTTATTATGCTTCAAGGCCTATCAATAATAAAATATTAAGTATAAATTTGAATAATTTTTATTATAGCTATCAATAACTTTGGTTATTTAAAAATGTAACCTTGCGTTGAGGTTATTTGAAGATATAATTAGTAATTTGATATGTAAATTCTTAAATTAACCAACGTGATATGTATTTATCAGGAAATCTATATAAAGGGGGTAAAAAGATTTAAATCAACTAAATAGTTACACTAAGAGTATTCTCGTTTATTTACGGTGTATATGTTGCGTTAGGATTGATATTACCAATAAAATATATATTTATCCACGCATTTTTTAGAGATGTAGACAGAATTCATTGGATTAAATATCTTCACTATTGACATATGTTTAAGGTGTACATTTGTTTGTTAGGTATAGCCATATGTTTAAGGTATGCACGTGTTTGTTAGAATTAAGACTAATAATAAAATATGTATTTATATCCAAATATTTCTGAGGTTGTAAACCGATTTAAGTCAGTTAAATAGATACCCTAAGGCCATGTGTGTGTGTATATGGAATATGTATCCTCCTAAAATCACACGCCTCACTTGACATCCAACATTAAATCCGCCAACACACAACAGTGAATCTGCTAGAACATATCAACATCATCCACCTGGGAAATTCATGTGCAGCGCATTCCTCTTTCAATTGGATTAATTTGATCCAATTCTCGCGAGTAACTTGCTGCGCTAAATACATACGCACTTGAGTTTGTACTGAGCTTGAATTACAACCAGATTACGTTTACTAGATCTCACAATAATGAATATTACAGTGCCGGCACAGTAACTATCCAGCTGGCGGATGGTGGTATTAATTATTATACATTTAGACAACATTAGGTATGACCTCATGATATTACAGTATGTATTTCATCAAAAGGTCTTGTTTTAGTTTTTTTCTAGATAAACAGTTGCACAGGCCATATTTAAAACACAAATCTTTTATTTCAATGTAATATTATTAATCTCTTAACTTATTTATTATATACAAAGTATGAATGACATTTTCAAACATTGAACCACAAGAAAGTGTTACATGGCTCCAAAAATTAAGCTCGATAGTTTGTTTATCTTAAATAAATTCAAATAAAACCAACTTTATGATTATATTTAATTTTTTCTAGAGAAATAAGATATTTCTTAAACTTGTACACTTAAAGTTAATAATTACTTACTCTATGGTATTAAGAACTTAATAGCTCGTTGCCCCACCTGCAAAAATAGGCCACCTATCCCTAGCTTTAGATATTTTTTTTCCATGATTCATTACACACTATCTCTTTCAGGTCTACTCCAATATATATATCAGATATATATATCCAATGTGATTGGCATTAATACAGTGTTTAAATAAATGTTTTAGTTACAATAAAAAACTAGAGTCTATTCCCAATTGAATAACTTTTAATTATTTACTAGCAAATAATCCGAAGAGATCGTAACACGCGGTGCTAAAAAAAATTTAACTAATGCACTGTTCTTATTGAAATAAAATATGTTACCATTATTTATATTTAACTAAATGTAATTTACATAATGGTTTACCCTTATACTTCTACAAAAATTAAAAATAACTAATACTTTTTCTTCGAAACCATGATAAAACTTGATATTTGTTAGTTTAAGCAAAAACTTGTCCTTACTAATCGAATTGACAAATAAAATATAAGTTAGTAAAAATTTGCTCTTTTTCCTTTCTAAAACATAAATTGTTTCATTTAGATCTATTAATATTTTAGACAAACACTAAAACCAAAATTGCTTCAATATCCATACAAGTTGTTTATTCTACTATGAGACAGTTTAGATAATTATAAAATATTTTAAAACCCATGATACATATATATACAGCCATTAATTTATAAAGGAGCTCATTGTAAAGTTATCCAATATTAAAATGTCATATTACATTAAAAACTCTAGAGTATAAAATTTAGATTAAATTTGGGACAACCTTAACGAGCGTGTTGAAAATTTAGGAATATAAAAATTTATAAACATAGAATATACACTTATGAACATACATGTTTCGTAAAAAAAAGTAATTACTTCAGAAGCTTTAAGGAATCCACATCCACACAAATATAAATAGGACATAGCTCTCAAATGTGTTAGTAATTTTTTCAAAATAAGAAATTATTAAAATCCATTTTATTAATCGAATAAACAAATTACTACTAAAACAGTATATTTTTATTATTTTTATTTGTGAGCAATTATTTTGACAAAATCAATTTAACTAAAGTTAATATTAAAAATAAACTTTTTTAAACCACATCGTACTACACGTTAGGGCTCTCTCTATATATAGCTTAATCAGTATATATATATATATGTACTGATCAAGCTAATGTGTTAGGGATGAGTATGTTTGAATTTAGAAGTGTAACCACAATTTCGTGAGGGAGAGTGGAAAACCATTTAGTAAGGACCCCGCTCAGTACACCCGACAGACTAACCCCTATCTTCGTATCTTCGGCAGTGCAGTCTGTTGCAAAAGTGACGTTTTAGACCACTGAAAATGGGGCCCTCACTGTATCCTGTTATAAAATTAAAGGAAAATCCTAGAAATAAGATGTAAATTGTTAATTGTTCAAATAAAAATATGTATTTGAAAGAATCATTTTTGATCTTATCTTATTAGTAAAAATATGTATAAATATACATTTATAAGACCGAGTTGTTTTTTGAAAGTGGGTATGCGTGTACCTTTCATAATACATTTTTGGGAAATTAATTAACTTATTTTTGGCATAAAATTCGAAGGATTCTACCAATCAAAAATACAATTTACTTATAGGTAGGGTCTACTAAAATAATTATTTAGTAATGTTTGTAAATCTATATTAAATTGATAGAACTACTAAAAGTATCTTTGGATTGGTGAAAAATATTATTCCCCCATTGCTTAGAACATACGGCCAACATATTGGGTAAGTAATAACTAATGCAAATTGATTTATTTTCTAGTGGTCAAATCATAAATTATTCCTCTAATTTATAAAAAATCGTTATCATGTGAAAATAACGTAATAATTTTATGAAAAACATAATATTTTAATGACAAAATTAGTTAGTCAACCTTAATGACGCTCTATTGTTTACTTAAGAAATATTTTGTAGAATACAAATAAACAAACCCGGCACAGCACGTCCACACTGTGGATGTACATTAATTTCTCCAAGAACAGACAAAAGCAAGCTAAAAGATAAAAGTGTCGTACGACTACTTCTTGCTTTTCACTCATTGGCTTAATGAGCATTCACTCTTCGGGAGAGTTCTAATTGCTGTGGGCTTGTTCGGAATTCAGGATACGTGTCCTTGTTTTCTAACTCTTGCCAGGATCCCTTTAATCCGACGCTGGGGTGAGGTAGATAGAACATCAGAACAGTTTCCTCTGTAAAATTGACTTGCGACCACGGTATGTCCATTACTATATGGAAAGAAATGGCTTCCCAATGGCAAATTATCCAAGAGCGAAATTAAAAAAAAAAGTTTTGAAAAAAGTGTACACAATGTTAGTTGTTTGTAGCTGTTTGCTTAATAGTAGGGTGCTATTATTTATTTATTTTAGATATTTAACGTACACTTTCTGAACCGACTGAATATATCAGCACACAAGAATTTCTATTAGCGAGAGTGAAATTGCCTACTAATTTTGCCGGGAAAAATATTTTCACTTAACTTCTGGGGTTGTTTTACATGCCACAATAGACCGACGGTTTTAATTCCCCTCCGAAGGAAGTTGTGCAACGTGTTATTATCGCTCAAGAAAAATCCGTCGAACGCAATAAGGTTCGAATCCACAAACATTGGATCTTGAGGCAAGAACTTTATCCCAAGACCACAGAGGTTGACCGGATGCTATTAATATGTTGGTGTTAAATTTAGCTATAACATCTCAGTTCAACTATTATGAAAACAAGACTACCCACTTGCGTGATCAAATGGTCTAAGCCCTCACTTTCACTAAAGACTATCCAGCCGATTATTTGGAGATCGGGGTTAGAATCCCTGTTGGGTATACTGAGGACGGTTCTGCCTAAATTGTTTTCCACTCTTCCTCCTATGCAAATGTGGGTACACTTCCCCTAAATCAAACCTGTCTTATTCCTAACACATTGGCGTAACTAATATACATGAATACAGCTTAAACAGGTAGTATGAGGTAGTGAAAAAAATAGTATTACAAACCAAATAATCTATTAATATTATGCTACTCCTTGCAAAAGATTAACCTTTCCTCCACAGTTCAACTTCCAATGAATGTTTGTAGAGGGACAACCATCCCTACGCCATTTTATTTCCTGAAATTAGCTCTTGTTATTGTAGTTATATTATATAATAAAATGAAATTTTATATTTTAAGTTCAACAAAATGCATGTATACCTAAATAATGGATAAGACAAGGGTAGCTTATTGATGATCCACCCACATTTTTGGGGGTAAAGAATGAGAAAATTAGAGCGGGAGAATAATTTTAGAAGTCCACTCATTGTGCATCTGACAAAGTCGAACCCTGAACACACCATCTATGATGACCAAATTGTAATAACCAAATAACAGTACTAATGACTAACACAACTACACGTAATAGATATAGCATGTAGTTATTTATATAAACAGGGTATACTAACGATGCAAGGTATAATAACAATTTGATTAAAAAAAGGAGTTTAATATTATGAATTGTATTTTATAATACTAAAGATTCCACACCTTATCTCAGTCATTAACATGTCTGCTTAATTAACCAAAGGTGTGTTTTTAGCAACACGTCTTACTACATGTTCAGATTACACGCATATGCACTTATTAAGATACTGAGTTAGGGATGAGGAATGTGTGATTTAGAGGAAGCGTAATCTCATTTGCGTGAAGGAATAGGGGAAAAAGATTTTTTGGAAAAGCCGCCCTCAGTACATCCTACAGGGATTCGAACCCAAATCCCCCTGTGATCAGAAGCCCAGCCAAACACGAGAGTGACGTCTTTTAGATCATGCGGCCACCGAAGCAGGTGGTCCTACCGAACATATGAATTTAGCTTATCGAATATATACCCTCTCTATCTACCTTGTAGTAATAGGCCACTGTAAAGAAATAATACGAGGAAGAAAGGGTATAATCTAATGGACATAATAAAATAGAAATAATAAATAAGAAACACGGTGCAGAGAGAATTAGAGTAAATAGTAATTTAATATATTCAAAACAACATATAATAAATAAAGTGGCCTTGACCATCCTAGTAGCAAAAGAAAATAGTAAACATTGATCGCAGGAAAACATTCTTTCAGAATAAACAAAATAGATAATAATACTTGTTTTGCAACAGGCTTTATGAGCCTAACTAACCAATTACGTACTTGTCCTAACAATGTGGACTGGGTAAACATAAAAACTTTCATTAGTAATATTAAATAGTAATTCTCACATTTTTACTGTAAATGTAAATAAGAATCTAACATTAAGTAAATAGAAAATACACCAGTTAACCCTAAACAAATATACTAGAACTTTTACAAATGCCATGACGTTACGTAACACGTGAGTTACCCATTACTATCCAAAGAATAAAGTCATTAAGTTTATTTGACAAGTTCTCAAAAAAACAATCGACGAATATTTACATTATAAGGTAATGTCCTTTTCACAGTGTCCATAGTCGCCGTCCGTCTTAAATGGCGACGAGTATTGCAGTTTCACTTTGTGGTAGTGGAGATCCATCTTGACGTCGGCAGGTTCTGTAGTCGTTGGTTGATATTAAATCCTGAGTACGGGCGTTCTTGATAGACGAGTTATAAAGAGTTACTCTATTCATGGCGGAGCCAATAACTGGACTATCATAACGGCGGAGTCAATTAAAGCACTCCTCACGGCGGAGCCAAGTCCAACACTAATCTTCAATAATCAAATAATAATAATAATAACCCCGTTCTCTTAGCAGGTTACATGTTATATAGTGATCTAACTGCGTAGCACAAAAGGGGTGGAAAGTTGCCTATTTGGTCGGTGACGTGAAGGGGGAAGGAAATCACGCCATATTCTTGGGAAGTCCAGCGCGGAGGCCTCTGGTAGGTCGCGCCGCTCAAGCCAACGGTTTCTAGTGTCGATTTTTGAATTCTCACCTAACGATTGGTCAGCGACGTCAGAGGTCTGTAGAGAGCTCCGGGCGAGGTCAGCTACGTCATCTTCACCAGGTTCATGGTGATCACAAACATGCGCTCGCCAGTTTCTTTCTTGTCGGTCCGATATACACATCTAGTGCGGGTGCACTCAGCAAGGTTGCCCCACTCGCCGACTTAGGACGTTTGCAGCCAGCTAGCTTTCTTGGGTGTCCAGGCCAACATATCCAAAGGGTACGTTCGCTAATCGAATTATTTGTAGAAGTTGAAGGAGTATTGTAAAGAAAGATATGGTTTTATTTATGGATTGTTTCTATTAGGAATTACAATAGAGAAGCTTACTATTGTATTTAACTATTTTCTGCTGTTTCTTGGAGCGGGTAGTATGACAGTTCAGCAGCACCGATAGGGATGGGGTTAAGAAGTAGTATTACATCCTTGTAATGTTACAAATATATATTATTGGGGAAATTTAGTGGCTTACCCTTAAACAGTGGTAAACCAACGATCAGAGGACTGGGTATTTTTATCCGTTATAGAGCTTCGTTAGTTTTAAGCCGTGCTGATATAATCAGTTGGTTCAGAAAGTGCATATTAAAACACCCCTTAGCCTCCACCCAGAAACCAAATTATATTAAAAATGTATTCTAAAACTAGATTAGATCTGTTGAAAATTCATTTTATATTCTAGAGTTGTATGGTTCACAAATAAAAGTTTAAAAAAAATCAAGATGACATCAAACAGTAGAAAATGAGACATTTGAAACAACTGTTTCTCATAAAGAAAATGTGAGAAGGGGAGTTGTTTCGTTAAGTACATGCCTCAATGAAACTTGCCAAACTTTCGTGCGAATTGTATGAACATCCAGTTCTGCATTAATTATACCTATTTGAAATGCATGGCAAGTATTTCATTGCTACGAACAAGCTAAAACACTAATGACATTCAAACAAGTTCCACACACACACATTTTTGTTTGAATAAATAGTAAGCTTGTGAATGGCTATAGACAAGCTCGGTTAGGTTTGAACCCATGAACATTGGGTCCTGAGCAGAGTATTTTACCCCAAGACCACCAGGTTGACTCCATCTTAGTAATCTTTAAAGTTATGTGAACATCATTGATTGTTCAAGCTGAATAAAGTAAATGTTTCAAATCAAACTGGCCCAGTTCACCCCTTCTGGTGGATATGGTATCAATCAATCATATCTCAATAGGTAGCTGATGATTTCCCCACGTCCATCACAGACTTTGCCTTAAGCTATCAGTAAAGAATGACCCTGAGCAAGGGATAAGCCCTCAATGGTATAGCCAAGCCAAGGTTCCCGTGTTCTGTTTCCGTGTACAAACTTTTTTTTTATGTAATATGATACTTGATACGGTTTATATCCTTAACTAATGAGCCTTTCCACTCTGTGAGCTACGCTGATTATGTGCTGTAAATTAAATTGAGCAAGAGTTCGCCAACTTCCACGATAAGTTGGGTTAGCTTTTCATTCATATCTGTAAACGAATTTCAGTTAAGCTTGTTCTAGATAAAACAGTAAAATCATATTCATGAAATGGGCAATAGTTTATGCGATTTTGGTCCAATTCTTTAACAGGTCAATAGAAGAGCCCAGTTGAGGAAAATGAACAGAAATTTGCCAGATTCGTGAAATGTGCAGTTTCACTAATGGGATCCAACTGATTTTTTATAAGCACCACATCTTACTACCCGTCTGGATTATATGTTTATGTACTAATTACGCTAATGGTTTTTAGAGATTATATAGGTTATATTTAAAGAAAGTGTACCTACATTTGCGTAGAGGGAGAGTGGAAAACAATTTTAGAAAGTCCACTCTCAGTATATCCAACCGAGATTCGAACCTTGATTTTCATCATCAGCAGTCTAGTCTTCTGCGAGAGTAGTGCGTTAGACCACTTGACTGCAGAAGCGGGCTATTTATAATAATATGATATAGATGTATAGGGTAGAATTGAAAGGAAACTTACCCTCATTAGCGTGGAGGGAGAATGACAAACCATTTGATAAAAAAAATAGCTTCACTCCCCCTGATATGAATTCGAACTCCAATCTCCCCATCACTGGCAATTAAGTTTAATGCAAGCGTGACTAGTTATATTATGTGACTACCAATGCCGGTGCTAACAATAATCTTCTCTCCATTATGAAATAATGTGTTCGTCTATCTCTTTTATATTATTAATTTTGTCTTTACTTTTTTTTTATGTACAGAAATATGTCCTTCAAAAAATTATGACTTTTCTCAATAAGATTTTAACTAAAAGTAGGTGACCTGGTGGTCTAGGGGTAGGTGTCAGACTTCTGTGCTGGGGTCCGGGGTTCAATCCTCGGTCCCGGCACAAATTTATCTGATTGCCTTCACCCCTGACAAGACATGTATTAATCACAACTTGTGAATGTGAGGAATTCCAGGCCTCCACCGTGGTTCAGATTCCACGTTAAACTGTAGGTCCTCCATTTCATCTCACAATCATCCTACCATTACACATTAGCGTAAGTGCGGATAACCCAATTGGGTAGTAAGACGCGGTGCTAATAATAATAACTAAAGGTATCTGTTTTAAAATAATAATCATTATATTAGATTAAAATAAGGAAGATGCGTTTTATTAACTTAAAAAAATCCACATGAATATGAAGCCTGAAACCTTAGGTTTGACAAAAATCTTCAGCCTATATTTGTAAATATCTTGGGATAATAAATACTTTTCCAGTTAAATATGAGCCTAGTGGCCGTTTTCAAGAACTTGACTAATTGGATGCTTTGTTGACACTAGCGTGGGTTTGCTTATGTCATCAAAGGTTAAAAGGTGGAGCGATAGAGTGGACTGGACCACACCATCGGTCCACTAAGCATTCACTATACGTTCTTGAATACCACCCTAGGACTAATTTATAAAATATAGAACAGGAGCATAATATTAAATATTTTGTTAAATTGTTGTAAGCTTACTTTATTACTATCGTATCAAATAAATTGAATCAAGTTTGTTGAAAATATTTTTAAATATGATATAATAAGCCCATAATTGTATGTAGAGATGGATCAAACAATAATAATAATGATCCACACAAATACATTTTAGCTTCACAAAGTTTTTTTGTTGTTGCAAAAATACAAATAAATCAAACACAAAACCACTTTTGGCGTTTTCATTTTGGGATAATGTTTGTTCATTGAGACGGAAAATGCAATTAATTGCTCTGCACTATCATATGTTCAATTAAAACCTAGTTATTTATAATTAATGGAGTTATATCCATCCAATCGATATAGCTAGTGTGTATGAATGTGGTCATTTGAGTTTAATGTCTGATACTCGATTTCCTGGGGATATTGATTCATTTTTTAAAAACGTCAAAAAATAAGTAAATCTATTAGGCTATAGTTACAAGCTTCTGGCTAATATAAACACTAAATGGCTTTTCAATATCCCAATAAGTCATAAGCCACTCAAATACAAATTATATAATTGTAATTATAAATTTAAATCAGTTATTTGGATGAAACTTGCTCCCATATTAACTACGCTCTATTCCACTAGCCATTTTGATATCAAAATAATGCGGATAGAACAATCGTAGCGCATAAAATAAAAGTACAAATTTTGGGTCGTAAAAGGAATAGTAATAGAATTCCTCATTCAACTCAGTCAAAACGCTGAATAATTTGGTTAATTTGGAATAAATATGCACAAAAAATATCATTCACAAACTTCTTTTAATATATTTTTAAAATTAATAATAATTTAAAGTTTCTACGTGGTATAATTTCAAGTGTGTTTGTGCCAATAATTGTAAACTACGTGACTATAAAAATATTTAGAGTTTAGTTCTTTAGAACAGTCATTCAACAGGATATTTTTTTTATTCCCTTATCCCATTTCAGAATTTAATACTGATGCAGTGAGTGATATATTTATTTGTTTCTTTCTTCTTTTTCACCTAATAATTAAAATAAGTATTTCAACCAGCTTACACCTCTCATGGGATATCAATTTAATTCATTTTTTTATTTTTAGGTATATCCTATATGATAAAATATTTGGCCACCTTTAACAGATGAACAAATTATAAAAAATGATCATTCTTTGATTTTTTAAATATAATTATTTAAGTCAATAAGATATATTTATAAATATATATATATACGCGTAATTATTTATCTTAGTGACGGAATGCGTGATATAGTGATCAGAGCTAATGATTGCAGATTCATAAGTCCAGGGGTTCGATCCCCGGCGCTTCCAGATTCATGTGAAGCAGTGGGTCTGAAACGGGGTCAAACTCAGCCTTGTGAGGACAAATGAGGAACTACATGAACGGAAAAGTAGCGGCTATGCTCTAAAAAACTGAAACCGTGGGGTTAGTTATGCAGACCATATCACACCATATATACGGATAAGTTGGTACCATCTTCACTAACAGACGGTGGTTGATTATTGCATACTGATGCCATGGAGTTTTTTTTCATCTTAATGAAATGTAGTGATATGGAGATTACATTTTGTTAGTCTGAATTTAAAGATATATTACATGTTCAAGAAACCAAGATAAATTCTTTAAATACATATAGGCTAAATATCCATTAAATATGTAGATTAGTATCTTAAGAGATTCACATTTTAAAGCAAAGAAAGATTCGAATCAATATCATTTGTTCATTTACATTATCGAAATTATAAATCATATAAAATAAAAAAATTGGTTTCGTGTGTGTGGCCTAAACTTGTTTAACACTTTTATATGTATTTATATATTTCCATATTTTGTTTGTGTTTTTAGATATAAATAAACATTTTAATATGAGCACTTATAATTAGTAAAGAAAATGTACACATTCTAAGAGCTACTCCTTGCTCTCTCAAAATCGCAGTTTATACAGACTAAAACTGAATATACAAAGAGCTTACATCAACACGTAAGCAAATAATTTAAAAGAGATGATCCTAGAGCACGGACTCCTCACATAAAAATTAATGAGGATATCAGGATCGATAATATAAAATGCGAATATGCAAAACTAGTATCTAATAATTAGAAAATGTGCTTTGGATAGCAGAGAATATTGATGAATTATGTTTGAATATAGAATTGTGTTTCTATGTTTGATTCACGTGTTACTGCCTTTACGAATATTATGAATATATAATTAAATACGCATTCAACACTAACTATGACCTGGCATATAAATGAATATTTACAATCCTGGATTCAGGATACTGATGTCCACAAACAGGTTGTACACCATGCAAAATGGGTTTTTTTTTTTCTTAAAAGAAAGTAGGTTTGACATTTGAATTGCATTACTTTGTGATTGGTTCTTCTACTTTTTACACTTTTCCTTTTATTTGAATGTGCACAAGTCAAAAGAAATTTTACCTTCCTTCTCCCATCCCCTCTCCCCCCCAAAAAAAAGTAGGTAAGAAAAGTAAAGATTGGGGACGAGGCTCCAACTCGTTGTAAAAAAAAAGTGAAAAGTGTGAGAATTCGATTTCTTGAGTTGGTGGTGTACGGGAATTAAAGAAACTGAGGCAATTGCAGAAGGTGTCTAAACGGAAATAAGAAAGAAAATAAGTGCCTGAAAATGGTTTAGAAAATGTCACACACTATACAACTTTTTTTTAAATGATTTTTAATGAAAAATTTTACCAGAAAACATATTGACCATGCAATAATTTAGCCATGTCTAATTTATGTTAAAATTTAAAAAAAAAGTTTTTATGATTTGTAATTGAATTAAGTTTGCAAATATACGCTAATTCTATACCTTTTTGACAAACGAGGCCATATATTTTAATTTTTTTTTGCTATGCTAAATAACATAAGTCAAAAGTGTTGAGTACACGCTGGTACTGATAGCCTGAAATTTGGTTCACAATCTAGTTGTTATAAGTATATTATTTCAATCCCCCATCCAGTTTCATAGCAATCTTTACACTCTCAAAGAGTTTATTAAAGATTTGCTTTTAATTACGTCAGTGCTGCATGATATTAGTGTTAATATCTGCATAATCCAGTTTCATAGCAATCTTTACACTCTCAAAGAGTTTATTAAAGATTTGCTTTTAATTACAACGTCAGTGCTGCATGATATTAGTGTTAATATCTGCATCGTTGATCACATGGAATAATCCACCGCACTCGTATCAGGCTGGATTGTTGGTGATTGAGGTTTGAATCCTGGCCTGGTGTAGTGATGTATTTTTTCCTAAATAGCTTCCCACTCTACCTCTAAGCACGTATAAGTTTCCTATAAATTTTACTTTCCTCATTACTACTACATTAGTATAAATATTTAGAAATTTCGGACACATATTAAGAATCATTGCATATATCACAGCCCAAAAGTGAAACTGTCCATTTCATGAATTGGGCAGATTTCATGCCCATTCCGCGAACTGGCTTATTCGCTTTACCATCTCACGAAATGGGCAAAAATTGAATTGATTATTGCCCATTACATGAACTGGAACTTTTTGTGCTTTCTAGTTCATTTAAGATATTATATCAAATCTTCCAAACCTAACTTATCTTAATCTTCCATTCTGAATTAAATTAAAAGGTAAATAAACTTAAATACCAAACCTGTTATTCGCTTGTCCATTTCACTGCCCGGGCAAAAACTCGTCCAGTTCATGAAACAGCCACTTTAGGAACTGAGCAGCACAAGCACTTCACAATTCATGAACTTTAATATTTTTTGCCCATCTAATGAAATGGTCAGGATAGGCCAATTCATGGCTTGAGCAGAAATTTGCCCGTTTCATGAACTGGGTAAATTCACGAATGGAGTGTAAGACATAGAAAAATGTGTTAGCTTTAGCTTATTTTGTTCTTCAAGTATATATCTTAGCCAATATGTATTTATAATCGTGTAGCATTGTAGTAGCATCATACATTATTATTCACTAATGTAACATCAGTAATATAACGCATCTGGTAATAAAAGTTTATACTACACATTAAGTGAGGTGCTATCTCATGTTTAAAAACATTTTTATATTGTATTAAAATTAAGTTCCTAATTCATATAGGGTTTTAAAGTGCACTTTCTGACCCAATAGATATTTCAGCATACGACTTACAAAATTACTTAATTCTAGAACAAGCAACACCAAGTCCTACAGCTGTAAATTTAACCCTGTAAAATGGGGAAACCCCAATTTTACCAACTATACACTTTTTCGACCTTGCTGGGAAGCAAGATAAGGACTATCAATAATATAGAGACTTGCTACAGACTGTCAGTCAAACTTACTACAGCATCGTTACTATAAGGATATTTTTTTATTGGTTGAAACACAAGTGTCAAAATCTTCAATAAATGTTAAAACTGTTTTTTTAAGAGCCCATCTCACCCCAAGGATAAAAATATCTTAGATGAAAGGGCTCAAACCTGATGTGGCATTGTTTTTCGATTTTATCAGTGAAAGGGATCCAAATATGAAAGGAACAGATTAATATCATGAGTACGCTTCATTTCAGAAAACAGTTGAATTGATACAAGTGAGACACTTTTAACATATAAAAAAAATAGATAATAAATTTGAGTTATACTTATTCTAAAACTAAACAAAACCCTTAAATATTAAAAACTTTAATCTTGTCAAAGGAAGAATACATAGGACTTGATACGTTTTATGGTTTGAGCTGGATCGTGGACCTAATATACCGGTTAATAAACCTTGAGATGGGCTCTTTAGGTCAAACAATCGGTAGGCCTGAATGACAGTGACTATTTTACATTTTGATAACATATAGAGTCAAAGACTAAACGCTCTTCATTACAAATGATAGTTTTTGTTTATTGAGTCAAAACTAGCTGCGTTATCTTATATCTCGCAATCATAATAATTGATCGCTCATTTAAGTATTTACGATTCCCACACGTCCATCACAGACTCAGCCTTAAAATCTGAGTGGTGAATGAACCTGGGCTGGGTACGACTCTAGGATAGCTCAGTGGTTAGAGCATTGCCCTACTAATCCAAAGGTCCCTGGTTTGATTCCCATATCCAGGTGTCATTTTTAAATTTAAAGAGTATCATATTTATATGCAGCTATAACCGTACTTAACAAATATCCAACAATATTCAAGTAAAACACGTAGATGTCACAACTTTCTTTAAAGTCAATTGAAATAGTCAAAGCTGAATATTTTCTTGGAAAAATTAAGTCAGATTTCACCTCAAGTAATAAAATAATCTTTATTAAAGATGATATAGGAACCGTAAATAACGATACTATAATTATTTTGAGGACTCAATATTGACAAGGCAACGGATCTGTCGAAACAAAGAACACCTTAAAATATAAACAACTGGACTAAAATATCTAATAACTGCACTTAATGATAACTAGCCAGCTTAGTCGAAACCATTAAGAATCAGTTTATTTTAGAGAGTATAAATGTAATTTAATATTTATGCAAAATTGTATTATATTTAAAAAAATTAAAGTCATATAATTTAAGTGGTTTTTTTTAAATAATGATTACCACGGAGGTATGATCATTTTATACGGTATTTGGAACCAATAATTTTTAAATATTTAATAAAATATTGTTTTATCACTATACGTTATTGAGCGAAACTAAAAACACAATAGATTTTTTTTAAATATTCCGTACCATCTATTGAGCTCATTATGAAGATAAAGCCACCAAATCCACAGGTTATTGCATCAGGTTGTGAAGGCTCTTATACAAATGAAGCGTATTCTTGATCCTATTCTATTCCTTTCATTTTCGGATTCCTTTCATTTTCGGAATCCTTTCACTGATAAAAGAACTTTGAAAATTCGGTGTTAAGAAAAAAGAAAAAAGCGAGCGAGAGAGAGAGCGGTGTGGCCGGATGCATCCAGCAGAGTCTGTACTAACGAACATCTCCTGGCCCACTAAGATGAGAGGGTTTGAGGGGATGGGGATGGTTTAGCGAACGAGGGGTTTGGAAGAGAGGAAGTGAAAGAGGAAGGAATTTCGCGTGCTGCATAAACTAAGAGCGCGCTGCAGTGGCGGGATTTAATCGGGGCCGATTTCACGAGCTACTGCCTGGAGCTAGAACCGACCAAGATTTGTTGGCCGCGGCCAGCCGACTAAAGAAAAGAAAATGTGTGTGTGTGTGGGAGGGAAGTGTGGAAGAAGAGTACAGATCGGTAACACTGGTACTGCTTTGGTTTGAGAGCCAAAGGAATCTGCACGTATGCCGCATAGTTTTACCGATGCCAAATTCACTTATTTTAGTGAGTCGTGAATGCCTTATGTAATAATTTTAATCCTTATTTGTGTACCTATTTTGGTTTATTTATCACGTTTTAGCTCCAGGGCAATATAATGGTTTAATCTATGGGGTTATGGAAGGGAGGGAGGTTTACAGGAAACACATCCCTTACACCTGAACACACCTGACCCAGATAAGAACTACAACCTCACCGACATTAGCTATACAATCTATTGCGAGAATAACTATTTAGACCGTGTGAAAATTAAAAGGGATCTTGGGTTCATTAATATAAAAAATAAATTGTACCACACAATTGTTACGTATTTTATCTATTATAGTATATTAAGGTTTCTCAAAACAATTTCGAAAATCAATTATTTCTAAGCTCCTTTAATAAGTTTTCCTAAACTAAAAAATAAAATTTTGATAATAATATTAAACCGGCTTTAGATAAAATACATTTATAAAAATCAATATTCAGTTATCTTAAAATATATAGCTTTTTAGAAAAACTAAAATACTATTTTATGTGAAACACTCTTAAAATACCCATTTTTAATAAAAATGAGAAGTTTTCAAAAAACTGCTAATTTTCGAATATTAGTAGTCAGTTAAATATTGTTAAATGTTTTAAATTGAAAAACCACTATACTGTTTTATTAGGTATATCAAACAAATACATCCCATTTACACAATATCACTATAGCGATTTAAAAAAAAAAATCTAATATATTAGTCATTTGTAAACTAACCTTAATTTGAGGGTTAAATAGAAAATAGAAAAACTCCTTGAAGTATCACCATCATCATATAACATAGTAAATATGGAATTTGAAAAAAAATCCCACATAATGTTTTGGCTGTATCTTCGGAAAAAGATAGACAAGACAAAATTGTAAGAACCAAATTTTGGAGTTGGGAGTATCATAAAACGTCAAGATACATGGAAATTTCAAGCTAAAATTTGTTCACGATATCAATATTTTTTCTTTTAGAGAAAGTAAAACGAGAGCGGATGACACGTAAAAAATGGCGTGAAACATCGATTAGGCTAGTTTTAACTAATGTGATCTTAGACACCCTGGCTTGCTAACTTCATTCTGAAAGATTAAATGATAAAAATAAAAAGTAGCAGGGGGGTGGGGTTAGGAGGGTTGAGGGGGGAGCCGTTAAGTCAGAGTGTTCATTTTATGATGTGCCACATAGTAAATGTTTGATATGTTCTAGATACTTTTATCCTTTTTTAATAAGTAATTTTATGTTTACTAACTTTTTTAAGTTTATTTATATTACCAAACTATATTATATAAAGAAATAGTATGTCTTATTTGGTAATCATAAGTTGATAAACAAGTTATATTTAAAAATAGACGAATTTTACCTTTATCTTTGAAAAAATACTGTAGGTTTCAATTCCATAAATAATTTTACTAAAACTTTTTATATTAAATTAAATCTAACGATACTAAGATAAAGGACACAAAAGGCAAACTAAATTATTATTTAGAGAATGTTGGATTTCCCTATAACGATATAGCTATATAATTAACGAATGAATTATGGCTGTGTAAGAAACGCTCATAAACATTTATAATAAACACTTTCACTGCTTTGGTGGCCACATGGTCTAAGGCACTACTCTTGCAATAGACTAGACTGCCGACGACTGAGATCATGGTTTTATCCCAGTTTGGTGTACTGAGGGTGGTTTTCTCTTAATTATTTCCCACTCTTCACTCAAATGCGGGTAAATTTCCTCTAAATTTAACCTTCTCTTCCCTAACCCATTAACGTGATTAGTACTTAAGCGTATAACCCAAATATATATTAAGATGCGGTGTTTAAGAAAATCGTTTAGTATTTAATTAGGTAATTATGTCAAATAAAATTTTAAAAACTAAAAAAAAGAACTAAATATATATATACATTTAGTAAAGTATAAATACATAAAGTATAAATGTAGGCCTATATTAATTTTAAACCAAATTTTAATTCATATATAAATTTTAATTTTCCTTATGAAACTCAGTAAAATATCAATGTGTGAAATATTCACACAAAAGAAAGAAGCTTAATATAAAAATGATTTCTCACAAATAATCTAATTTGTTATGTTCGTATTTTACGTGTCTGTTCTATTCGTAGTTGTAGGTTTGATCAGCCGTAAATTGGATGTGATACGTGAGCTGGTTTAGACATCTCCTTACATTAATTTTGTTTAGAATAAGTACATAAATTCAAAACAAGAAAGGAAGTATTTCACTGGTAGGTTTTACAAACTTGCTGAAAATCCCACATTCAAATGGAAATCACAAAGTCAATTTGCGTGCTCGGCGACAATTTAACGATGCTATCATTGTTAGGAACTAAGAAAATGAAAGAAAAGAAAAGACTTGTTTCTATAATCTTGATTTATAGTAGTCTTCTTAATGAATTCGTTCTGTTCTACTCGTTTAAGAAGCTTTTCATTTTGCCAGGGTATATTTTTGGCATTCTTACAACTGTATAGGCTTACCGCGGCAAAATCCTATCCACACTTTCTCTTTTCTTTGAACTCACACCACTTTTCTAAGAAAATGTTTTATCGCGCCTTCTCTTCAATTCTCTGTTTCTTTCATTCCATTGATTTTCATAGCGTTTGCTTGTAGCCATTCATCTTATTCTCTATTTCACTTTTTTTTTTTGCTTCGCTTTTGTTTTACGTCAAGCCGGTTTTCTAGACAGGCGTAAACAGTGATGCGACACAGCACTTGACATACAGTTGTTTTCTTGATTATACTATTTCCATTGTTGCATGTTTCATACATATGCAAATTCCTGAAAAAATTTTAAAAGCGAACATTTCAACTTGAAAAATGTAAGTTTTCATATTCTCTGACTTTCTCATTAGTGTAATATGTATCTGTACTTAAATATAACAAATTCAGGAATAGATCAAGCGTGATTCTATGTAGCTAGATATATTATTACTAAGAATTTGTTAAATGATAAATGAAAGTCATAACGTATATTATAATTCTTTAGAAATATTTAAAATTAAATTTACATATCGACATTTATATTTTTTACGTCTATAATGGATTTATTTTTATCACAGTAATTTATTAAACAAGTATCACAAGCTAAGCAAAAGAGGTGGAATGGTGGACTACCAGTGGCCCGGGACTACAAATATGGCGGCACTTAACATACATTCATAAATATCAGTGAAGATAGGTTTCCGTGTAAGCTGAAGTGGTGAGGTGAAGTATCTATATTTTTATTATTACTAAATTTAATCCTTGGATCATTTCAGCTACATCATCAATAGTTGAGTAAAATCAGTTTTTACTTTCTACTGTATGTTGTATGAATATCAACCCAAAAGGTAGGTTGGTTCCTCGACAGTTCCACCGTCAGTTGTAAAGCATAGGCAGTATTGAAGAGGCGTACTAGGGAAATGGGGAGCGAGGTAGTTTCCCTTTTCTTTCCTCACCGAACCAGAAAGTACTATTGCACAGCAGTCCGCCAAGCCCACGGAAATGCATACACCAACTGAATCTACAAGCGACACCTTCACACCTTGCATCACGAGGACTGGTTGTATATGGAATGTTATTACTAGTATCGTTCATACATCTGCCAGTTTAATTTTGTCAGAACCATAAGTGAGATTGATACAGCTCAATGAAAGATACAACTTGCTCCAGTCCATACCAGAAGATATAGTGCTTTGTAAACAATATATCTGACCAGAGATGGATTTGAGCTAATGTTCTACTTATATGAGCAAAAATTCCTCTAAAGTAGAAAATACTTTGAAGTTTACTATTAAAGTATCCAATTTTGTTAGACTATCAGTCGGTATTTAGTAAGTAAACGCTTTTAAGTTTAGCTTAAGAATTATTTTTGAAGTACATGATGATTTTGTAATAAGGGAGCAATATCATCTTACTTTTTAGAATTCAATATAAAATATTTGGTGTGATAAAATATATGAGAAAGTACTAAAGTGAAATTATAGAATTTGTACTATATTAAGTTTATATAAATTAATAAGGATGATTATCTTAGAGTTTAATTATGTTAAATTGTTTATGTTTTAGTTATAATTTTACTTTTAACATGTTGTGACCTTGACTCACATTTTAATGTGTTAATTTATTATGTCCTGATATCTTTTTAATCAAATGTGTGTAAATAATTACTTCTGTTTTAATCAATTTATTTACAGAATGAATTAAAATGTAATTTATATTTATGTTCTGATATCAAATATCATATATGTATTGATCAAATTAACCATCCTTATTAATTTATATAAACTTAATATAGTACAAAGTCTATAATTTCACTTTAGTTCTTTCTCATATATTTTATCACACCAAATATTTTATATTGAATTCTAAAAAGTAAGTTAAGAATTATTATTTTCCTGACAACAAGAAACAATCAACAGGACGGTATTTCATTTAATACCATTGTATATTTTCAAATGATGTTTTATGGGCTTTCTCAGACTTACTCACTGAAAATTTTATTACAATTTAATTAAAACAATCATTTATAATTTGAGCGTATAATTTTATTTTAGTTTAAAGTATTTGAGGCAGCTCAAATAAAAACGGCCCATCGGTATACTTCTCCTGGTGTCCCGGCAGCCTATTCAACCGCTTCTAAAAAAAAGTAAAATTAATTTGATATATTCATAAGTCAAATAAAATTTTCTAAAGTGGTAGTTTTTTTTATAGGTATTGTCAATATATAATGGTGATAAAATAATATTAATACAATACAATAGTTAAATGTTTACAATTTAAACTTTGCTATAAATATAGTTATTATTGTTATTATTTCGGATTATCTTTAAAATGTAACTTTGTTTAGTGATACTACTACTGAAAATTAAAGTCTTTAGATTTAATTAAGTATATATTTCTTGATTTGAAATACCTGTTTCCGAAAGCAGCGGGAAGTTGTCAATCGTTATTTTACCGTCAAAAAAGTGTGTCTCATTTACATTGAAATTTAATTTTGAATAATTTGATTTGATTCTATAGAAACACATTAAGACAAATTATAGAATATATGTTGCTAAGTATGATTCACAAGATTACAACACAATCAAATTGTAACCAATATTTAGTCAGACCTGTATTAAACCCTAGCATTCCATTGGTCTTTAAAATATAGAATTGCTTTCACACGAGCTAACACGTCGTTCATCAATCGAGATTAAGGTGGAATGGAAGGGGACGCGAGAAAAGGCCAATGTTTTTGTAGTTTTTATGGTAAATTTTTTTTGGACAAAATAAATAAAATATTGCTACAGTACAAACATAGAATTTAATTTTCTTCAAATGGTTACCTCGACATTTTTTTAATATCTATCAAGGGTGTCCTGGAATTTAATGACAACTTTTTCTCTTCATTTAAAAAGTTTGTTGAATAATTTCACCATGTTCAAGATAGATATTCAACAACTGTCATATCACCATGTGAATAAAATTAAACTCTTATGTTTGTACTGAGGCAATATTTTTTTTGTTTTGGCCAAAAAGATAATTTTCAATAAAAACTTCAAACACACTGGCCTTTTTTCGCGTACCCTTTCATTACATCTTAACCAAATAATTTAATTGGTTTAGCCACGTAATGTCTTCTCCTCCGAAAAATAACCTTAAATATAAATTATAGGTGCAAAGTTTTGGAAACAAAGCAACATTCTTTGATATCACCAAACATAATTAAAATAAATTATTTTATTTTTTAATTCGTTTGTACTAAGACTTAAATAGCGAGTCTTTTTATATATAATTACATTTTATGATACTTTGTTTATAAGTAATGTCGTACACCTATTGATACCTAAATTACAACTAAATTTTTTTAAATTGAAACTAAAAATTTTTAATTAAATTGTATATTGTAATTTCCAAAATCAAATCATTGTAAACATTCTCAGAGAATCCAGAAGAGATTCTAACTTCTAACAGTTTGTCAATGGTGAGCCAGTCTATTATAATATTGATATCTTAGACCAGGTCTTTCCAACTTACAGCCCACAGCACCTTTTTTTTCTGAGTTCTACGGAATTTCTTGAAAAATTAACCTACTGTAGAAAAACTTATGTTTTTTGCCAAGAAACTGAAAGTTTTTACCTGCAACTTGTATGGGGAAAATCCACGAAAGCTCCCAATTATGTTCATTCTGTAATAAACTTAATTTCATTCACAGCCAAACATTTATTCTCTTTGTTTGCATAACTTAGACAAAAATTAGCCGATTATGATGTGGTCCCACCTAAAGACTCGTGGATTCAATTGGGGCTTTCGGGGACTGTATAAAGTTGGAAACCCCAGATTTAGACGATGTCCCCTGGTCGGTTGTACCGAGGGTAGTTGCTCCTAGATGGTTTACCAGTCTCCCTCTATGCGATTTTTTAAATTCTACGTTCCTCATCCCGAACCCATAGCGAAAATTTGTGGGAAACCAAACCGATTCGTAAAACATAGTGCGCCAAAGATGAAATATGTTCTGAACCGTCACACTATATCCTCTTCAACGTAAGTAGTTTTAGTCTTCAAGATTCCTGGAGTCATTCCAACAGGACCTTTGAGTTCCTTTTCTTAAACTCAATCCACGTGATGGTCAGAACGTTCCTTTTTACAATATCCTCCCTTACCCCCGATTACCACGTTTACCCCATTTCAACGCCTTAGCTTTTCCTCGAGTATTCCAGTAGGTGAAGTTTGGCAAAGTTGAATATCTCAAGTCATCATCGGTTCAATGATCCATGCATACATTGGAAGGTGAACGAATATGGATTCTACTTTTTATACCTTTTTTTATTTCAATTCAGCCCTACCTTCTCCTTTTTACCCATTCCCTCAAGAGTGAAAATGGGGTTCTTATTTCCATACAGATGGGGAGATAGTTACACTTGACTTCAAAAAATATCTTTCTTTTCTTTTTAATAGAAGAGTTAAAACCTTGATCATTGCTTAATTTTGGGAAGTGTCCCTTTGTTAGCCATCATGATCACTTGTAAAGGGCAACTTTTCTTTTTTAAACTATGAATGAAAAAAAGGTTTAATACCATCTTTAGCTCATTGATTAAAACATGAATAAAGAACAATTTTTAATTTACTAATGAATTGTCTTCGAATGTTTTAACATTGAAAAATACTTTTAAAAAAGTTACATTTTATTTCTGTGTAGCTTATTTTAGCAATAAAACTTTTATTCTGTGCTCTCACTGTCTAAGGCGTGAAACTTGAAAAATATACTATATAACCAAGTAGAGAATGTTGACGTTCGAATCTAGGTAGGTTACACTGAAGGAGGTTTTCGAACAGATATTTTAATTCATATGGTTGTATATTATGACCAATATTAAACGTACAATGAAAGCTATGTGGTTTACAAATGGGCTTTTAATGAATTAATTCAATAATTAAACGGGTTGTGACGAGAAAGTTCGATTAAAGTAAATATAACTTACCTATAATGTACTTAGATAAATAATCGTACATTTCCCAGTATCCCTACCTTCTTGTTTTTTGTCAAAAAGTAATGTGAGAGTTTAGCACTTTAGACCGCTAAGCCCTGTCTACGGGTAGAAAAGTTTCGAGTAGCTTGGAACTCAAAACGTTGATAAATCATATACATTTTGGGATTAACAACTCATTTATAATAATTAATAACAGTGCTCACAAATTTTAAACTATATATATATATATATATTTAGTATGAGGGTTCAAAAAATTATCAATTAAATTATTTATTTTGATTTTTTTGAACTTTAATTAGAACAATGTTCCGAAACAGCAAAACTAAATGCTAGTACATTTTATCGTAACTTTTTGAAAACAGCAAAACTAAACGTTCTGTACATTTTCTCGCAAAGGTTTGTCCGTACCAGTGTTGCTTAAAGTATTGCGAAACCTAAATTTTCCAGACAACTAAAATAAACTGTGTGTAACTTTCCTTACCTAATACACGATCCATTTTGTTCGGTGAGCGAGGTAAAGAAAAATGGGTGGAGGCAAGTGATAGAGAAGAGAAGCCACAACAGCAGTAGTAGCACCCACCCTTCCCTCCCTAAAACCCTTTCTGTAACCAAGATTGGACGCCATAGAGTTTTAAGGTCCTCCACAGTGCACGGGCGAAGGAACGGGTGAGTCCTATCTAACCTCTCCTTCTCTGTTGCTGAATCACCTGCTTTGCTGCGTCTTCCATTAGCTAAAGGAGGGGCCGCGAAGGAAGGGATGTAGAAGGGGTGAAGAGAGAGTGAGAGGGTTGAGTAGGACCTGATCAGGGGAATACAAACTCTGGTTGGGAGTGGGGGAGACTTAGTTTACGACTCGTGTAGCTCTCTTTTTAACAATCCATTGGTGACTAGAACCACGTCTGAGAACTATATACAGAAAAAACAACAAATGTAATGAAACTATAAATTAGTCACACCTTTGGAGAAAAAAACCTCCATAGTGTCAGCCCACAAGCGAGCTGGGCTGACCAAGCAATGTTGGCGAAGATAGTGCCAACATTTGCGAATAGAGGGTGGCGTATAGTCAGCACAACGAACCTTTCAGCCGTTAATCCCAATTTTATAAACCTATTTAAATATAATAATCATATTGTTCAACACCTCCTAGTGTCTGTTGATTGTGCTTACACTATCTTTTTTTCTTTTTAGCACCGCGTCTTACTACCCTTTCGGGTTATATGCTTATGCACTAATTACGCTAGTAGTCTTAGGGGTTAGGAAGGTTATATTTATAGGAAGCCTTAGACCATGCGTCCACCTAAGCAGGTATTACACTATTTAATACGCTAATGGAAAAAGGATGAGGAAGGTATAAGCTTAGAATAAATGTGCTCGAATATTTTTGAGGAGGGAGAGTGTAAAACCATTAAGGTTAGACCAACTTCAATAAACCCGGCCGGGATTAGAACCCCGATATCACCGGTGATCTGGTCCAACAAGAGTGACGCGTTGGGCCAATGTGACCACCGGTGCGAGTCTAAGGCCCCGGGTACGATACGAGCGGCGAGCGGTAAAGGTGTACAGCAGCAAAGTGGTAATTTCCCACATTTCAAAGCGGTACTCTCGTCCAGTTGCCAGCATGGAGTCAAGTTGATTGATGATACAACCACATTCCACAGATTCCTAGTTATGACAGTGTTTTTTAAATCGCAGTGATAATCATTTCACAAGTATGGCTTCAACTGTACCTTTGAAATCAAGACTTCTATTTCAATGTCCATCAATTTATGAGAGGATTTGATTTTTTTCTGTTTATGTTTTTTTGATAAGATTAGCACTTCACCAGTTAACATTATCACTTCAGATGACACTTGCACTTCACCAGACTTCAATTTACTTTTCTTACAAGATTTCCTTTTTTTTTTGAGGACACATCGTTCACTGATGACATCTCGAACTGGACTGAAACCAAAGTGGCACCCGAAATTTAAATGTCTTGAACATGCGGTGAGCAAACAGTACAAACAAAAACTTGAGCGGCGCCATTCTACCACTCACCACTCGTATCGTAGCCGAGGCCTTACACAATAGGATTCAAGGAAACGTGCTGACGACGGGTAACTTTCAGACATTGAAGGTACATTCTATTATTATTAGCACCGCGTCTTACAAACCGTTCGGGTTATACGCACTTAAGCTAATGTGTAATGTTAAGGTGATTGTGAGATGAAATGGAGGACCTACAGTTTAACGTGGAATCCGAACCACGGTGGAGGCCTGGCACTCCTCACATTCACAAGTTGTGATTAATACACGTCTTGTCAGAGGTGAAGGAAGGGTTTGGTATTTAGATAAATCTGTGCCGGAACCGAGGATTGAACCCCGGATCCTCAGCACAGAAGTCTGACACCTTACCCCTAGACCACCAGGTCACCAAGGTACATTCTAGCTACGACTATGATCAAAAACTTAGATCGGTCTCTTGGTCTAACAGTCAGCACTCCTGGCTAGTGATAGAGGTCCCGTGTTCGATTTTCGGTAGCAACGCATGTGTATTTCCCTAAAGGAGAATACTATACCTACGGTCATTATGGTGCTGTTAATTAGGCTCAAGTTAGGTTAAAGGTTTCTGCTATCCCCACACCTTCATAATCAGTATCATTACATCATCTCATTGCGGGTATGACGTTTACACAACCTCCAAGGTACACCCTGGGCAACATTCTGTTCCTACAGAACGGCTAAAAGTTCACATATACGGTGACCGGATAGATACTGCATCCATCACGGTCAAGTAACCGAACTAAAGAATAGCACGATAACAGGTGTATGAAGGAATTCGGTGTCAAACAAACACAAATTAAATATAAGTTCCGACTAGGTATGTTCATTAGTAATACGCTATTGTATAAATAATGCGTTAAATTACAGAACTATTATTTTATTCGTGTAAAACAAGCTTTGTATTTTAAATTAGTTGGATGCAAACATATTGTACGCCGGTTAAAACGTAATGTCGGATAGTCGAGGGCCAGATAGTTGATACTTTACTATAGTAGCAACCCCAATTTCATTAGGGTCGTGGAAAACATTTAGATGATCAAGGTTATCAAGATCAAACAATTACAATATTGAAGCGAGTTAGCCCAATTAAGAGGCCGTATCACCCCACAGATTTAACAAAGTTTAGTTAAATAATAAAGTTTAGAACTGGCTTCGAATTTTGGTGCAGTTTGCATTATAGTCTTATTTTTTTTAAATACTTATTTTAAATGGATAAAAGTATTTACTTGATTCCAATTACACTGTATTGTCAAGAGAAGATTAAAAAAAAGCACATTGATGGTAATTATGGCTCAAGCGTATTTAATCCCCTGGTTACTCGACCGTCAGATGAGATTTAAGTAAAATAGTCCTTGTTTCGTGTAGCTGGCATAGAAAACGCTCTCTAAATTCGTTCTAGACAATTTACATTATAACTATAAATTATAATCACTTAACACTGTTGCTGATTTCACAAACAAACGAATATAAACTGACTTGAGTGTGATTAATATGAGAATGCAGCTTAGCGTAAATGCACCAACATTAGCGTGGTGTGAGGATAGTAAAATCACTTGGTGACAACTGACCAGCATCCTCAGAACATCTGGCTGAAATTCGAACCTCAGCTTCCACATTAACGCCAATCCAATGTTTTTAGCCCAGTACCTTAGTTCATGTGGCCATGAGTGTTAGAGTGTTAGAGTGTTAGAGTGTTAGAGTGTGTATTTACACACATGTATATTTAGACACATTTAGACATATAGTTTGTATACGCTTTAGGGCCACAGGGTTCGTTGAGCAGAACACATGACATTCTGTATCCGCAGAACTATACACTATATTCACCAACATATGTTAGCTGCTCGGTCCATATGACTAGATTTCTGACTAACGACATGGAATTAGATTTATATACATATATATACAATTATATTTATTATTCATTTTATTATATATTTATTTAATTTATTTTAATCCATATATATGGAGTAAAATCAAAATTAAGCTTCTGCGTGTATCTATGATATATTTGATAATACTACATTTGAGATCAATATTGAGATTAACTTCTATAGAAGTTAAATTTCGATATAGATCCAAATTTAGTTTTATTCTTTTTAATTCAAGTAATGAGAAAGTAGGCCTAAGAAAGGGAAAGGTTTCGTGTGAATTTGCCATATACTATATACAAGAAATAAACAGTATAAAGTTCGTAAAACGTAGGGATGAAAATGACCCAGAAGAAGTGAGAAACTCTGGGACGTGTTCCCTTTTTGGCTGATGGGTTGTATTCCCCATGGTTCGTTTGTCCCAATAAATCTAATTTTTGTCCTTTTCTTTAAACTAACACGAATACATTTTAAAAACCAATCGAAACAAACAGTTTTTAGTGCTCAACACTTGGGGGAATGTATTTTGAAACCAATGGAGGTTTTACTAAATCTGAGAGAATAGAGAGAAAGAGAGAAATACAACTAAAGATTTTGAAAAAGAAAAAAGAAACTAAAAAAACGCGGGCAGAAAATACGGAAGACTTTTTTATTTTACAGAGACGAGTTTAAGCCGGATTACTTGAGAGTGTTCAGTGGTCCAAGCCTTACTTCTGACACAGCCACAAGAATTTCTCCTTTCTCTCTTTATATATCTCTTTGCCTCCATTTATTTTTTTGTTTTCCTCTCTTGGTGCGATTACTTATTTGTTTAGTAGCCTAAAGTGCCATTACTGGTTATCAAAGACTTAAGGCTGCTAACTAACAAAGAACAAGATTAAGAGGCTGGAAACGACAGTTGTGTGTGAGAAGGAGAAAGTGGGGAACTATATGTCAGAATCATCTTGTTTTCCACTGGTGGGAGGTCATGGTTTAGCTCCCGGATTGATGTAATGGGGAAGAGTTTTTTTTCTCTAAATGGTTTTCCACTTTATCTCCACGTAAATGTGGATACATTTCTTATACATACAAATTTCCTCATCCCTACGTATTTAGTGTAATTAGTGTGCTTTTACCCAGAATAAGTGAATAAAGTTCTTTTTGAGGGATTGAGGGCGGTGAGAAACTGAAAAGAGGGTAATTTTATTTTATGAAATACACCATTATACTCGTGGAAATATTTAGTGAAAATAAACACATGTATGCAAATAGAGGAAGTGTACCCACATGTGTGTAGAGTAGAAAACCAGTTTGTAAAAACCACCATCAGTACACCCGACCGAGATTTGAACCACAATCTCCCCATCGTCGATATTCTAGTCTACTGCGAGTGTGATGCCGAGGACCATGTTACCATCGAAGTGTGCCCTTGCGTCTTAACACAAAGTTAAGTACACTAGTACTCAACTGACTATCTTATTGATTTGTATTTACTAAAAATAAATCTCAGTAAATAAATATATAAATAAAAAATAGAGAATCCAGACATTTGTTTTAACTTTTAAATTTAACCATAAAAAATACTTTTAATGTGACAAAAAGGCTTTAATATGATACTTTTTTCACTATCCTCTAGCCTCTCAGGCTATACGCATTTAACTATAACCATGGAGTAGCCATGAGGAAGGTAAAAATTAAAGGAAATCTGTCTGCATTTGCGTGAAGGCAAGGTGAGAATCCATTTAGAAGAGTAGACTTACAATACCAAACAGAGATTCAAACCCTGACCTCCTTGTCACTGGTAAACCAAACTATATGAAGATGGTATTTAGTACGCGTGTCCAGCCAGCAATACACGTGAAAATCAATATAATAAAATCTTAATCTACTCTCATTAGATCACTTCTGTTAACTTTATTCGTTTTGGTTTATATTCTTTACTCTGATTACTTTTATTAAACCTTTACTTAACATTTATTTCAATTGTAATTGTATGTATATCTAGACCAAATATGAAAAAAATCTTCGAAGAATTAATGAGGCTAAGTAAAACACTAGAATAGAGCTCTCAATCGATGAAAAAGATGCTTAGGTTTGCTTAAAGATTTTTCTACTAGTAGAGGAGATGGGAATTAAAGAACTTGTGTTTGAGGACGGGCGGGAATCTCCTCTGAGCCATTAAACCGCCACAAAACTTGAACAAAAGGGGTGCAGAACTCGCTTTCTACAACGTAAAGAGCAAGCCAATTTCCTTCTAGAGTAGAAAACAAAGTGGTGGAGATATACCGAACATGTGAATAGCTTTCTTTAAAGAAGAGATGATGTGATATATATTATGTTTATATAAACGCTATATGTATAGTTATATATCTAGATATTACTATATGTATGGTTATATATCAATATATTTAATATAATTTGTATCGTCAAACTTTTTTTAAACTATATAATAAATAACCAATTTTTTTATTTGAGGTATTTAACGTGCACTTTCTGAACTGTCTGATATCAACACACGAGAGTTTCTATGAGCGAGAGTGAAAGGGACCACCAATTTTGTTGTCAAAGAGATTTTCACATAGGTTCCAGGGTACTTTTACTTTCCACAACCAACATGGGACAGACTGCTCTACTTCCCCTCCGAATTAAGTCATGGAACGGATTTTTACCATCTAAGAAAAATCCAATCAACCCCGGCTGGATTTGAACCCACGAACATTGGGTCTTGAGCTGAGAACTCTACCCTAAGACAACCAAGGTCGTAAATAACTAATTGAAAATATACATTGACAAAAGCTTAGTATAGCTTAGTATTAAACTTAAAAAAGCAACTTTGAACCTCAAATTTATTTTGGACAAACTCAATTAATTGGATTAGTTTTTAAGTGGAGACATTATAATTCGATATGTATAATTGAAAACATTTCTGTAATTCAGAGGTTTTCTTGAAAAGATTTACCCGTGTCACAATAGATATAATTTAGTTAGTTTAGGCTAGGTTCAGTTAACTTAATTTAAAACAATTCAGGTTTGTTTATATTAGGTGAAGCTTTGTCAGTGTTACCTACGTTTTAAAACGTTAGTTTGTCAAATATTAACCCCAAGATAATTTTAGAGTAAATTAACCAATCAAACTTTATTTGAACCTTAACCTATCCCTCAGTTATAGTTAAATCTTTATTGTGAAAAAAGATTTACATCAAGTTCAGTTAAATATAATCTTTGGATGCAGCAACTGAAATCAAGGTCAAAGGTAATGTAATTTTAGGACACCCATACCATCCGTATGTCTGTATTTACTAATAAAAATATACATTATTTTTTCTAGTATAAAATGCTTCAATTTATTTATTTTAGTGCAACGTATCTTGCAATCCGCGTTTAACTACACTAATGAATTTAAAATGAGGGGAGTAGATCTTAGAGGAAATTTATCTTAAATTTTGTGTAGGAGGTGTTAAAATAATTTAGGAAAAGGCGCTCTCAGTACACCTGGTTGGGATTCGAATCCTAAGCTTCCAGGCGCCAGCAATCCAGACTAAACGAGCTGTATGTTCAGACCACATTCTCACTAATGCTGGTAGCCAACTTATTACAGACAGCAAAAGGAGTGAATGGACTTTGTTTGATCCATTTTTGAATCACAATTTTCAAAATATAGAACCAAATAGTTTAAATTAATGTTCACTTTGTATTATTTTATTTATCTAGAATATACGTTTGCTGACACATTCTTAAATTAACTATACGTTTGCTTGTATTGATATTTAAATAGATTGGCAAATACTCTGACATATTTTAACCAATTTTGTCATATATTTTCGATTCCTGGGGGTTACATGGTCTCTTATTTTAATATTTAAGGAGAGGTGGAAGGGGACGCAAGCAAAGGCTAGTGATTTTGCAGTTTTTATAGCAAAACATTTATTTGTCCAAAATAAATAAAAATTGTTTCAGTAGCAACGTTTAGTTTAACTTTCTTCTCACAGTTATATCAACAGGTTGTTAAATATCTGTCAAGGAAGTCCTGAAATTTGATGACAACTTTTTCCCTTCATTCAAAAAGTTTCTCATCTAATGCCGCTATGCTTATGATAGATATTCAACAACTGTTTGTATCACCTTGTGAAGAAAATTAAACTAAACGTTGCTACTGGAAAAATATCTTTTTTATTTTGGCCAAAAGAATGTTTTGCTAAAAAAAACCTGCAAAAACACTGACATTTCATCGCGGCATCTACATCCCCACCTTAAGTTGACTTCTGTATTGCTAGCGCATTGGAACGTCTGCTCTGTTTTGACTATGGGTATATGTTTTTACTTTCTCCTATCAAGAGAAAGTATTGTAATCTCGAAATTTTTCAACTTCGAGATGATGATTAATATNGTTAATTTTACCATTCTGCCCGTCCATCTGCCTGTCCCTGGCCACAGATCTGGCTACGAGAAACTAGATGGTCAGTATTTGGGCAAGCTATAGAAAAGAGTTGGGTCAGCCACACAATCAACTTTAGATAAATTACGCTAATGTGTTATGGATAAGGAAGGTTGAATTAATAGAAGGTATAAATGTAATTACATGGAGAGAGAGAATGGAAAACAATTTAGGTAAAACCATCCTCAGGCGGCCTTACACCAAGGCAAAAGAGGCAACATGTTGTATGTGGGGGAGAACACAGCTCCTTGCGATGTCTGTATCATGCTGCAAAGCATCTACACCAAAGCAACAAAATTGCCTCTGTTTCCAATCGCCAGTCAACTACAAAGATTTTATCGAAAACGATGATTGTGGCCACGGATTATCTTATTCTTGCAGAAGAGGTAAAGAATCGGAGGAGACGAAGAAGGTGGTGGAATAGACAATTGTTTGTAGGACGAAATTTATCCCAATAAGATTTCGTATCACAACAAGTTGCGATTGTCCAGAAGTGGTTTTTGTTTGGCCTTTGTGTTCGCGATGAAATTGGGTACGGTATGAATACTATTTATGTTCTTCTTTAAACTAGGGACGTCACATTCATTCTAATAATACTTATTCATTTATTGAATTAATTATTTTGGATATTCCAATAAGATATTACATTAACTAATACTATCTCTCAATTCACATAGAAAGTTTATTCACCATGAATATCACTAAGTTACAATTAATATGCAGCCATGAAAACAAGTTGAAACACATTCTACTTTTACTTTTACACTAAAATCATTTAGAAAGGGATTTATTGACCAAATGATTGTAATATTTAATTCTAATCTGATAAATTAACTTATTGCAACATGCAATTTAATTACTTCAGATTTTTTCATATGGATACTAATTTGTAATATACTATTCATGGTTCTCCGAATTTTTTTAGAAAATAGCCACCTTTTTGTTGTTTTTATAATCAATTAATCGGTGATCCCAAAGTATGTCATGACTCCTATACTCTTCAATAAACTTCAGAGTTTTCTCATTTGACCAATCCATTTCCAAACACTGAAACTATGCACTAGAAAAAATTTAAAAAAACTCTTAATAAGGGCACAGAATACAACGAACAACACGCTAAGTCGCACGGTTTTGTTGCCTCTGAATCCACTGCCGGCGTGGCAACAAGCAACTTTTTTAGCAAGGTCGCATGCGGCAGAGGAAACAGAAAGCAATATGTAGCATGCTACATTATCGCATGCTACATATTGCCTCTTGTTGCCTCACTGTAAGGCCGCCTAGATCATTCGACCAGAGAAGCGGTTATCTAATCATTTACAGTATAAAAGTATTTTTTATTCTTTGCACATTTATTAATATGCTTCTGAGCTATCTACGCTTTTAACAATTACACTAATGAACGGTTTGGTTGAAATTTAATCACACTTGCGTGGAGGAAACGTGAGATAACAATTGAAGGAAAAAAAACTATCCTCAGTACCTCCGAGTGGGGTTCAAACCTCTACCACATAATCACCTAAAAAGAAAAACTATAAGAGCTTTACGTTTAGTCTACGTGCCTCCCGATTTGGTATAAAGTTGCGTTGAAATTGATTATTTGTATCAATATATGTTTATATATTTACATTTATTTCAATGTACTTAGTTCATTTACTCTCTCTCCTGTCCATAGAAAATATGATGGTGAGTGTGTGTTAAATGTTAAAGAGAAAATAAATTTTGGTGTATTTTAAAGATACAAAGTAATAGCAAACATTATGTGCATTCAAAAAAAAAGTGATAAAAACCTTTCAAAATACGCCTACACTCATTTTTTCTTTGGTATATACAAACGCATTATGTTTACATACAATCTACGTTCAATGCATGAGAGGGACAATGCTCATCTCAACTCTTCTTATCCAGGTGCGGGTTGAAGAAGGGGGGTGGGCAGGGTTGTTTGCGAAAAGAATAGATTATATACCGACTAGGTCAATGGAAAAGTTTGGACTTCATGAATATGTAGCCTCGGGCGAATTTGGGATGCCATATCTCAGAATGATTTATTCTTGTTGTTATATCAAGAAGAGGGTAGTTTAATATTCCAACTCACAGTGGACACGTATTTCTATGTAAACGTCTCGTAGGTTACTTTATCTTTTTTAAAGATTTTTTTATAATTTAATGTTAAGTTTAATATTTTATGAGCTATAAAATTGTAGTGGATTGTTTTATTAGAAAGCAGAAGAAATTTTTTTCAAAGACACTCAAATTAAGGTTTGTTTTACCAATCATCCTACACAAACTCTGGTACAATTCCTCCAAATATTGCCTTCATAATCCTTAAAAACCCCTATCGTAATTAATACATAAGCGTATAAACTGAACGGGTTGTAAGACGAGGTGCTGAAAAAAAAGTTATTAGATAAGGTCTTACTAATGTGTGCTTTTGCCTTAAATATGTTAGGTAAGCCACCAAATAGTTCACTTAATTTCCCTTGAAAGGTAGCAGTCTTACCTTGACGGATTAGACTATGACCATACCTTATAAGCTTTACCATAGTAGAATTATTTAAGGTAAGCTTGCTATCTTACAGTACAAATGAAGGGTACACTCCGTGTATCATGATAGATAGCAGATGGACTACACTATGGTCCTATCTTATAATCTGCGTCATAGTGTTTACAACTTAAATATGTTTACGCAGTAAGTCTATAATTTAATTAAAATAACCATTAGACGTTGATAAACGATGACTTATGATAATGTTATTCCAATTTCGGTTTTATCTCGGTACGTTAAGTAAATGTGGACCAATCATTGATATGGCCCGTCGTGTGTGTAATGGCACGCGCGTAATATAATGGTACATAAAGTGTATTAGCCAGATGCGACAGTGTGTGATGGAGGGACCTAATACATTGTGATCCTCTAGAGCCATTACTTGAAATCAATTACTCTGTAATGCATGTCAACGGAAAGAAATGATTAGAAAAAAAAACCTCTTGGTAAATGTAATACATCATGATAATAATGTAACAACAGATGGGGCTTTGTTAAATAATGGTAAGGAAAGTTAGATAATTAGGATGGAGTGGGGTAAATTTATTGGTGTGAATTTAAAATAGGCTCTAGTAACATTTTTAATTTAAATTCCGTAGCAAGTATGATGTAAAGTATATTTCAGTGGTTTCTTCTCCTGTAAAGAAACAAAATATTTTTGATAAAATTAGAATTATTAATATTTCTATTCCTTGAGATACATATACATATATATAATATTACATACTATATGCAACGAGTTATCTGATTGTGAGAGTACTAGTAAATTAAATGGTATAATGGTTTTCATAAGATTTTTAAAAATCTGTCAAAATTGACCAAAAATAGATTAATTATTAGTGTTTATAAGCAGGCCTATGGATAAAATATGTAAAAATGGACAGATGATGAACATATTAAAGTAGCTAAAGCAATATTAGCAGTATGATTAGTACAATTTTTATAAAGTGCGTCAAAAGTGACCACCGAAGAACGTATGAAATTAGTTTAAGGTAACGTTAGTAGTTTCCATAAATGTGTCTTCGTTAGAAAATTACACTATACGCGATATAAAAATTATGTAAGCATAATATGTATACATCCAAACAACTTGAATAGGTCAAATAACTAATATTATACTTAAGATTAGAATATATGGTAAGAAAGTGCATTAGTTTTGATGAGGTTAGCGTATATAAAACCATATTTAAAAAAAATCCTTGCTTGTTAAGACATACTTCTTCAATAGCATATTTATGTATGTTAAGAATCTAGTAGGAAAGATATGTTAGTAAATACAAATTTATTTTTTCCTGGACAACATTGATTTTATTCTACAATATTTTTGGTCATATCAAATATATTATTATTCAAGAGGGACCACTACAGATCATATGACTTAATGTGTGAGTATTTTAAAATTGTTTTAGTAACTTTTAAAGTTGTCAAAAATGTGTCCTCTCTAAAGCAAAGTATACCTTATTCATAATTAAATATACATGTAGAATTTGTTGAAGGTCTCGCATGACTCAAATTCAGCATATATGAGCACGCGGACTAAATGTTAGGCCCATATAAATTACCTCACCATGGTTCGAATTATAACTAGGCTTTTTGTACATATTTTTACCGTCCTCCCTCTACGCAAGTGCTGTTACATTTCCTATAACTTATCATACTCATCTCTACCCTACTAGCATAGATAAATGCGGAGAGCTCCGACGGGTAGTAAGACGCGATGGGTGAGGAAGGGGAAAACCTGACACGTGTGATTTCCTATCTTTATTGGTAGTAGTAGTAGTAGTAGTAGTAGTAGTAGTAGTAGTAGTAGTAGTAGTAGTAGTAGTAGTAGTAGTAGTAGTAGTAGTAGTAGTAGTAGTAGTAGTAGTAGTAGTAGTAGTAGTAGTAGTAGTAGTAGTAGTAGTAGTAGTAGTAGTAGTAGTAGTAGTAGTAGTAGTAGTAGTAGTAGTAGTAGTAGTAGTAGTAGTAGTAGTAGTAGTAGTAGTAGTAGTAGTAGTAGTAGTAGTAGTAGTAGTAGTAGTAGTAGTAGTAGTAGTAGTAGTAGTAGTAGTAGTAGTAGTAGTAGTAGTAGTAGTAGTAGTAGTAGTAGTAGTAGTAGTAGTAGTAGTAGTAGTAGTAGTAGTAGTAGTAGTAGTAGTAGTAGTAGTAGTAGTAGTAGTAGTAGTAGTAGTAGTAGTAGTAGTAGTAGTAGTAGTAGTAGTAGTAGTAGTAGTAGTAGTAGTAGTAGTAGTAGTAGTAGTAGTAGTAGTAGTAGTAGTAGTAGTAGTAGTAGTAGTAGTAGTAGTAGTAGTAGTAGTAGTAGTAGTAGTAGTAGTAGTAGTAGTAGTAGTAGTAGTAGTAGTAGTAGTAGTAGTAGTAGTAGTAGTAGTAGTAGTAGTAGTAGTAGTAGTAGTAGTAGTAGTAGTAGTAGTAGTAGTAGTAGTAGTAGTAGTAGTAGTAGTAGTAGTAGTAGTAGTAGTAGTAGT
>CABFWB010000315.1:67760-128063 GCA_902151455.1 Timema bartmani
CTTGACGAGCACTATAGGCAATATTGTGTCCAATGCAACTTGACGAGTACTATAGGCAGTATTGTTCCGAATGCAACTTGACAAGCACTATAGGCAATATTGTGTCCAATGCAACTTGACGAGTACTATAGGCAGTATTGTTCCGAATGCAACTTGACAAGCACTATAGGTAGTATTGTTTCTAAAGAACCTTGGCGATAACTATAGGCAGTGTTGTTTCCCCCCAAAGTGAAGGAAGGCTGGATGTAGAAAGAGACGCTTGCAGTTGTATGCAGAACCAGGACAGCCAGGCACGTCCCTTCATACGTCAACACCCTGAAGCAGATCTGTGCCTCTATCATGTCTTGAGCTGGGTGCTAGACCCACCCCTTCACCCTTCTTTATCCCTTTCTGAACCCCACCTCTGGCTCTGTTTACACTGCCAAGTGGAATCTGCACTGCTTTATGATTGTTCTACTTGGACCCAGTAGAAAAACGAGGTATGTAACCTCTCGGCTCATGTATGTGCACAAGAGGAAATTATACAGTTTTTTTTTAAATTAATAAAGGTGCTTAAATTGTTGCTCTAAATGAAAGGTTTAGTTTCAAAAAATATAATTTTATCTTAGTTAAAATAAATTAAACAACAAACATTAGCCCAAGAGTAATAAAACTATTAAACGGTTTATTTTTGCAATGATAAAATGCTTGTTAACAAGAATGAATTAATATATCCCTTACAGTAGAAAAAATACGTTAATTATATAGATTTTAAACAAACTCAACCAAATTAAATTGCAGAAATAAAACCAGGTGGCCATAAAGTTTGGTAGCATAGGCAAAAACACTTACACATATATACGTCCTGATAAATTTTTTATACCTAAGAATAATATTAGGACATTAAATAACATTACATTAAATGTTAAATTCAAAGTTAACCTTTGTGAGTAGAATTATTATAAACTCCGTCCATTAGATCTGCATACTCATTAATCCTCAAACAGCCCTCCATGATGCGTTGCTTTTAATTCATCCCTGTATCTGATATTCACTAAGTACACTTTGTGTTTGGTGCCATCCCTCCCTTTAGACTGTGTGTCCAGACTTTATGGCCACCTAGTATATTAAGAGCTAAAACTATTTTTATAATTTTTTTTAAATTATCAAATAAATAATTAATTTTTCATACTTTTACTATTTCATACCAAGAACTAGGGAATTACTTTTGAAAATAGTTTCTTAATATCAAACGACTTAGAAAATAAATGTGTCAAAGACAGTGAAATTAGCTTCAACTCTTAGGTATAGTTATTAAAAATGTATACGTTGGAAACTAAAACGACCCACTTAAGGTACATATAAGTGTAGGGGACACTAGTCGGTGCTTTCGCAGTTTTTATAGCAAAACCGTTATTTGACCAAAATAAATAAAATATTTATCAAACATAAACAAAGATTAATTTTCATCACATCAATGTAGCATTAATTAATCTACAATGAACAAAAAAATATAAAATATGAATAATAAGGAAACATCAATTTAGGTTGTCACTCACCAAATACTCCATTCAATCCCTCTCTATACAAGCACTCGATCTAAAGACGATCCAACCACACCTTTCCGCGACAAGAGTTGAGTTTTTACTAGCGAGCTACAGTTAAGTTGGAACCAACGTGCCACGTCATAGGTGTTCTCCAATGTTAGAAGGATGTTATGACGTCACATCCATACCTAGAGCTTTCTAAATGTTCGATACAATTCATTAAATAATACATGTTAATATTTAGAATCTTTTTGTTAAAATTACTTTTCGATTCATACTTTATTATTTACGTCAAATTCATTTTTTAAGTATAAAAAAAGATGGACATTTATTGAAGTTTATTAATTGCTTCGGTGGCGTAGTTAGCTAACGCGCCATTTATGTTGAGCTAGACCACCAAGGACGGGGAGATTGAGGTTCGAATCTCGGTCGGGTGAACTGGGGTGGTTTGTCCTAAATGGTTTTCCTCCCTCCCTCCACGCAAATGCGGATTCACTTCCCAATTCCTAATCCATTAGTGTAATTAGCACTTAAGCGTATAACCCGAATGAATAGTAAGACGCGTTGCTAAATAATAATAATAATATTGAAATTTATAAATATGTACTTATTGTACGGTTTCAGATAAGGCCTTTTTGTTCGAGCCTTTGTTCATGTAAGAGTGTGTAAAACATTCAATTGTTGTTCTCAGTCCCTCTTGGATTTATGAAATATGTGAATTTGAGGACCTTAACATTCTTATGAGAATAGTGGCGATATATAATTGCTAGCGAGATTAATGTTATTGAATAGTTTCTGTGTTTATAGCCTCGTACACACCAGCGAGCGGAATGACGAACCGAACAGCGAACCGTACGCCGAACACTGACGGGTGGTGGGGGTGTTCGGTTCGCTGTTTCTTCGTGAGTGTCATCCAAACCCAAGGAGAATAATACGTATCAACAAGAATCTACAGCCGCATATATTTGCATCAATCTTGCCTTTAAGAAGCAAAATAAAACAAGACATCTGTGCAGAGATTTATTCTTTTATTAATATTATGGTCTATAAACTACTCTGGTTTAGTAAATATTCTTAATAATTACTTTGTATTAGATTTTATAAAATAAGTGATAACTTTTTTTTAGAATAATAAGCCTTCCCCCTCCCTCCCACCCCACCTTACTGTTCCGCCAACTCTGCCTGAAGATATTTATGTTTCAAATTTACCTTTTTAAATTCTCGAAACATTACTCAATGAAACGTACATCAAAAATAAGGTGTTTTTTTTTTTCATCTCTAGGTTGAAGTAAAATTTATGTTCGTCAAAATGTTCGCTTAACCATCCACACTGTTGAAATACGTTCTCGCACCTCTCTTTGATGGTTCGTCGAAATACCGACATTGGGTGGATCGGGGGAATTCGCGTGGTTTTGTTACAGGTTTGTTGAAATGTTGCATCAATTTGCGTGGTTCAGCGTTCGGCTCGACATTCCGATTGCCGGTGTGTACGAGGCCTTAGACTAGAGGCTTATTTATTTATTTAGCACAGCGTCTTACTACCCGTTCGGGTTATAAGCTTAAATACTAATTACGCAAATGGGTTAGAGATTGTGAAGGTTGAATCTAGATAAAGTGAACCCGCATTTGTATGGAGGGAGAGTGGAAAACCATTTTGGAAGCCAGCCCCCCCTCCCCCAGTTCACCCGAGTGAGATTCGAACCTCTATCTCCCCGTCTTCGGCAGTCTGTCTCAACACTAAACTAGCGCTTTAGCCAACTACGCCACCGAGGCGGGTGACTTGTGTTTTATTGTGTTCTAGGTAACTTAAAATATGTATGGGAGTGTAATTATTTTCTTTATTTCTGATTTGGTTAATAATATTAATGCGAATTAGATGGAAGCTAAATATGGATTTAGCTTTAACTGTACTTTAAATGTTGATAAACTATTTGTCTTTATGAGCACTCAGGAAAGAGAGAATTGCGTGTCCTCTTTTAAATTATTCAATTATTATTTATGTACCTACAGTGCATCCTTTACATGGTCCGGTCTTCTTTAGTAAGGCCGTTGATGTTTGTTTTCCATTTTGGAATGTTTCTCGGTTAATGTAGGCCTATATAAATGTTTACTCTATTAAAACTATTTCTGAACTACTTAAAAATAATAATTTATCACTAAAAAATAAAACCATCCCAGTTTAATGACAGACAGAACTATATCAAATAAGATTAACAGTTTCTAAAATGTTATACTACTAACTAATATTGCTCTACATCTTGAATTCTTGTTTGTTAATATTAACTTCTGTAGTGGTGGGGCTACCGCAAGCTAATTCTTTCTTTGGGGTTTTGGACCCAAGATACTAAAAATATATTACTCGCCTACACTGCTTTCTGTATTTTTGTTCTCCTAGTGCGTCTTTTTATCACCACGTCTTACTACTCTTTCAGGTTTTCCTTGTTCCATTTGTATACTCCCAAAATGTCATTTTCTATAATACTTATATAAAAAAAAGTGCTACATGGTGATATCAACAGTTGTTGAATATCTATCATGAGCATAGCGGCATTAGTTGACAAGTTTTTTTAACATAAGAGAAAAAGGTTGTCATTACATTCAAGGACATCCTTGACAGCTATTCAAATACTGCTGAGTTCAACATGTGGAGAAAATTAACTCTATATTTTACCTGAAGCAATATTTGGTTTAGTTTAAACGAAAAAATGTTTTGGCATAAAAATTGCAAAAACACTGACCTTTACTCGCATCCCCTACACTTCCACCGAAAGTAATATAAGTATTGTACATTAATTTAACCCTGACGTGTTACACTATGAACTTATTTTATAAGCTTCATTATAGTAAAATCGGTCAAAATAGGTTTACTACTTTTAGATTAAATTGGGGTTTCTTCCGTTAGGACTGTATTATTTATAAATTGACTCGTCTTCAACCATTAGTAAGTGGGATGAACCTAACAAAAACTTTTGGATTATTTTTTACTTATGTGAGGTATTTAACGTGAACTTTTTGAAACGACTGATTATATCAACACACAACTTATAAACTAACTTAAATTTAGAACAGAGACAGCCTCCAGTACTCGACCGTTAATTCATCGCCGTGAAAGGGTAAACTCACATTCCACCGATGATAAATTTTTCGGCAATAACAGAAATTGAACCCTAGTCCATTAGTTCAGTAAACAGACACTCTACCGACTGAGTTAAAATGTCAGAATTAACAAAAGCAAATGAAAGGAAATAATACATTTTAATGAAATATGTATTTTTTTATTTGATCTACGTCTTACTACCCGTTTGGGGTGTAAGCACTCAATTACTTCAAAAGAGTAGGTATGAAGTAGATATAAATTATAAGAAACGTACCTGCATTCGCATGTAGAGAGAAAGGGGAAAACATTTTAGGAAAAAATCATTCAGTACACCCGGCTGGGATTCAATACCCGACCTCTCTCTCACCAGTTAAACATAAGCCTGAGATTTAGTCTACGTGCCCATCGGTGTTAGTAACAACAATGTAGAGTCCTTTTTTGTAAAAAATATTGTTTGCAACACTTAATAGAAAGATCAATGGCTGTCGACTCATAAATACAAACTGCTTTTGGACGTGTATATTAATATTGATCATCTTGGAGTAATAATTATATAAACATTATCACATTTTAAATTTACTCAAGAGTTTCTCAAGATATAAACATTAACTTTATTAAAAATGCAATATAAGAACTGTGCTCTCTGGTAAGACATTAAAGAAATGTCGGGGAAGATAAATTTACATGGTTTGTGTCTTAGGTGTTTTTTTAATCATCTCCACACAAAAAAACACATAACTTTGGAAGTGTTGGTTGAAATGAAATGCCTATTTCTTAGATTCGATGGAATATAATTTATTATGTATATTTTTGGTAAGGCCTGTGTATTAAGCACGCAATTTTTTCACTAACTTACATTACAGCTACTTAAGACCACATTACCGGCCCCGAGGAATAGTGGTCAGTGCACCCTGGCTACAAACCTAGGTTATCCCGGATTCAATTCCCGGTTCGTACCATGGGTACTTTTCACGAAAGGGAAATTATCCTAACGGTCACCAGGGCTAATTGGGCCTGAGATAGGGTTTAAGATCACTCCTGGCTCCACGCCTTCATAACCACTATCATCATATTATCTCATTGCGGATACGACATGTAGACAACCTCCATATGTGTACCCTTGGTGATGTTCGGTGTCACTAGAGCAGCTTAAAGTGCACGCACAAAGGTGACCGGACCTACCTCTCTCGGTCAAAGATGACATTCGAAAAAAAAATCCCCTTATAAGACTAATAAATTGAAAAGTATACATACCCTTTGTCTATCCTGAAGGATAGTAAGCTTACAGTAGCCCCATGGCATCTTTGGTGCTGACAGCTGACAGCTTTGAAAAGCTACCGGACCAAATTATGTATCCCTACGCCGAACCATATGATCTGCAAAAAACATGTGTTTAGTAGCTGTCACTTCTGACAGTCAAAATTTAGGTATATATTTAACTGTTGACTGTCAGAAGTCAGCTGTGAACTGTCAGTCAGCACCAAAGAAGCCATGGGGCTACTGTACCTTTCATTATTTCCCTATGGTGTAGCTTATAATATAGAGTCATAGTATAGACCGTCAACGTTGTCTGCTATATTTCAGGGAAAGCAGGATATACACTTTAACTGATGAGAAAACTGCTTTCAACGCTCAGCGTTTTTGGAGATTAAATTTAAATGTAAACACACAAATTAATTTAGTAATTTTTAAAAGGTTATATCCACTGTTGTCTAAGCTGTTAGACTCGCACTACACATAATCGTTGTTAAAAAGAAAATTTGTTATTAAATCCCGAACGAGCTTGATGGGGTAGTTTTATTAAGATCTCTGTGCTATTACTATTGCAATTCTTGTAAATGAACATACTCGTCCATTGTATCATGTCAAACACATTCATATAACTTGTTTTGAATGTATAAAAGCATTAGGCCTACCAGCAAATATAGAGTTTCTCAGTTTCATTGTAATGAAATTGTGCTTATTTTATTCAAATCTAGTATGCTGTATTTCAGTATTTGTTTCATGCTACACGACTCATAAAGAGACACAAGAAATGTTCTTAGGGAAGCGCATTAAACTAGTACCAGGTGGAAACAAAGTAAATTAGATCACTTTGACCCGGAAAGTAGGCAACCGTGCAATAACAAGAAAACCGTGTTTTCACGTGTAAGGTGCGACGGGAATGAAACTAGAAGATGCGCAAGAGATGTTACATGTTGTGGCAGATTGCATAAACATGCGGACTGTGTTGGTATGAAAAAGGGGGAGGAGGGGACTGTAATCCCTCCCAGGTCTCGTTATACCCTCCCCTCCCCTAGGGCTGCCACCCTTAGCTCGCTGACTGAAAAGGAACGCGATGACGTGACAGGAATGTTTGTTCTGGTAAAGTGGCTATACTGTGTCTTGGTTCTCTTGAGGCAAGTTCTAACAAGTGGGCCGTGTTACGCCTTGGGATGAAGCAGTTGCCGTTTGGGGTTTGTTTTTTTATGAGTCGTTTCATTTCTGCTAGTAGAAATTCGTATTCTTGTTCCTTTGATCAACCCTAGATGTGAGGAATTAGCTACCAACTTTACACATCAATTATAATTAAATAATTAGTTAGGTTATATTCCACCTCGGTGCTCGAATGATCTTAGTTCAGCGTCACAATGGATAAAAGGTAAGCCGCGTATTCTCGGCGACGGAACGCTGATACATTTCTTTTGATCTAAACCCTTATATTGTGCCACATTGTACGGAAGATCCATCAATCCCATCGTGCGTAATTTGTCAATACACCGACATGAGTATATGTTCGGTTTAAACAGGCTGATGATCCATTGGTCGGAGAGTCGGTCACGTTGCAACTATCTAATTTCAAGGGTGAGGTGATTCTTGGCACAATGTCAGAGAAGTGACTGAATTGAATGCTTGCTGTCAAATCTACTGTGTGCAAGAAAGAAAGAGAAAATATTAAAACAAAAACGGGGAATAGCAAGATGGCTAGAGGTAAGACTGAGATGTTTATTGATATATATACATATATATATGTATATGTAGAGTCTTGAAAACTCGACCTAATGTGGACTGAGATGGTGTCGAGTTATTTAAATGTCGAGTTTTACGAATGAACTTGCATAAGATGCATGTTTACTAAACAAGGATGAATCACAGTACAGTATCGAATATTATAGGTACAGTTGTACTTTACTGTAGTATTGTAAGGTAGAGTATCAGTAATATACATACAGTACAATATATTAATTGTTAATATAGTGGTGTATATACATACGTGTAATATACAGAAATGCAGTACAGTACTGCACATTTAATATTGTATTAATTCGAATAACACGTTACTGACTTGGAAAACTAGCAAACACAGCACTTGTAAGAACACCACAGCACGAGTGTCATCGTTAATTTAACAAGCGATTTTTTTTTTCATTTACATTATAGCTTTAAAAATTACTCTTGGACGTGAGAATCAAAAATGCTGGTCAGGGGTGATTTTTCATTTATATTTTGAATAAATTTCTATAAATGGCATTATATCCATTACGAGGGATAATTTTAACCAACTGTAAATATTTATGGATTAGGCTTAAAATTAATACTTACAAATTACTTTGATAAATTATTTAGCATAATATTATCAAAAGCACTTAAATATATATATATATATATATTTGCAGAATGTTCACATTATTCATAGTTTTTAATAAAAATGCAAACAGAATTGTTTAAAAAAAGTAAGGGTTTTTTCAATCAATTTAACAATCTAGATATTTCTAAAAAGTATTCATAATAATACTTTTAACTATTCAAGTTCCGTAATTGTTGTTATTCAACATTTATAGCAAGTCAGTAGCTATGTTCTATTTAAAAACCATAAAATGCTAAAATTAAACATGTTATAAAATCGAATTTAAAATCACATTTAAAAATATCCTTCCCTTAACAATTCTATATAAAAAAAAAGGCAATCTTGTTCCCTGCACTTAATTCTGCCAATTTCTATGGCTCCACATGTACTGCGCTTACTTCCAATCAGTTCTTGTATCTTTGAGCTATTTCTTATACTACCGGCTCTTCTTCCTGAATCTCAATTCATCCTCTTCTCCTGATTCCCATTTCCGTAATTGGGTTATCAGTCTTACCACGTAATTGATTTATTTTCGTTACTCCTTTTCATCTGCACTTAAATGGACGTCTTGATCAGGATCCAGTTTGTTTCAAGAATTTCCAAGAGTATCGATAAAGTGGTTGGACGAAATTGTATTTAATAATATATTTTAAATGTTATTCGCTTGCATTTACTTATTTAATCACAATATGATTAGTCTTATATAAATTTTAATAAAAGAAAGATAAATGTAAAGACTGTGCCTGTTTGAATGCAGAGCTTTAAAAAAAATAATTAAAGGACCGACTTTTATCAAACTTGGTAGCTCTTGATTGCTTAGACAAATATATGTAATATCTTCATTCAATATAATTTTAAGAACTCCCAAATATATATACCAACCTTCAACCTACAAACAGATAAAAAAAAACGGGCAACATAATAATTTTGATTATTACTAAACTAGATTCAAAATCATCTAGATATTTTAATAAATTTATCCCAAATTATTTTGACTCGTAATTTGTAAACATACAAAACATTTAACTCTGATATACTAGTCTGATATGTTAATTCTTTTCAGGTAAGTAATGTATATTTACATAATACCCTAGATTGTTTTATATCTTTATATATTTATGTATATGTTTTTATATAATACACGAGTATTCTTACATAAAACATTATCTTAATAGTTAGTGTTCAGATACCACTACAATCGCAGACACAGTCACTTATTAGCACGCTCTGATGTGCCCTGAAGGGGAGCACGAGAGCAAATTCCAACACGTACTAACAATTGGTCACACCTTGTGGTTTCGGATACTAAACAAACGGATTGTCGCATTTCGAAGTTTCTGAAACAAAGAAAAACATATTATTAATATTGGCGGGGGAAAAAGAGTATATTGGGAAACCGAATAAGGGTTTTTAGAGTTAGGTGTGGAGACACTACTTTATGGGTGGTTGGGTGAGAGCCTCCCAAACCATAGTTTGACACTTCTCGCTTAATCAAGCAGGGCTTTGGGACGTCGGTGGCATCCACTACAATTAGGAGGTCTAAGATACCAATATCCCAATAAAAGGAAAGATAATCTCATTACTAAACACAATAAAATAACTTTATCGTATAAATTTGATCTAACAAATAAAAGGATCTTGAAATGTATGTAAACGTACCAAAATAACGGAATTAAAGTTTTGTGATGTGACTAAACTTCCTAACACTCCCATGACGTTACAACGTCTAAAACATTATCATATATCATATTTGTGCTACCAAACACAATCGTTGTTTTGCATTGGAACTCAACTTGACGTTTCTCAACCCCACTCTCCTTTATTCTCCCTCCTTCTACCACCGCCGATATTACCAAAACTTGTGTTACGCATCGCACCCTCTTTTATCCTCAGTACCATAAACCTTTGGTGCCTTAGAGGAAGGAATAAGGACGATATGAAACCAAAGAGTTTCATAATCGACAGTAGAGGGAACTGTGTTGGTATTATACTTTATGTTAGTTATATTTTGAATGGTGAGGTTTAGGACACTGTTACGAATAAAGCTCAGTTTTCGTTTTAGATTTCGTCAAGTACCATCAGATTATTTTAATATGTTTGTAGAATGGTTAGAAGTGAAACTATTTACCTAAGGCCAAGTATCAAATTTAATATTACTAAATCTGTAATTTGAGAATTATTGTTCTCTAACTGAGACTAGAGTAAAACCAATCGTAAAATATTGGAGGTAATTTAAAGATCTTAAAACTGTAATGTAAGCTTATTGTTTATGATTCATTAAAATATTGCCTTCTTAAAGCTAATTGTATTATTATTATCTGAACCAAATAAGAGCTAAGGATTCCCCATTTTCTTGTTCTTCGGCTGTGGCGGCAGCAGTCGCCGTAATACCAGCTGACGTTCTGCCTTCCGCACGCCTCATTCCTTCTAATGCTTTATTACGGAAAACCCCCATGAATAATTTTCCTCCAAATTCTCTGAAGAAGCTCCATCTTAGTAAGGCAGGAGCAAGCAACCGAACTAAGAAGGAGGAAATCTTGGCAGCATCTGTGTACAGATAGTGTAAGAGGTACATCCTATCTTAAAAGGATTTATGTGTGTTCCAAAATGTGCGTCTCTTGAATTAAAAGAGTACCTGACCTTTATGGTGTTGAGAAATGAGGTATTACACTTTGAAAATTAGATCTCACAATTATTATACATACAGCTTGGTTTACTTAATTCAACGCTCTTGTTGGCGTAGATCAACATTTTTTTTTTTTTAAGTTTAAGGCAAACAGGAATACAAGCAATGTATTTTCGTTTACTTTATAGTAATGGAGAAGGATTGAGCGGACAATTTATTAAGCGTTACTATTAACATAAATGAATTATTCAAGTCTACCTGATAAGCAAAATGAATCCCTTAACTACACCCCGTTTACCCTAAAACGTCAATCATTCCTTAACGGAGTTCACTATGGCTACTCCATGGTGGAAACTTTCAAGGTAAAATTTCTAACTTTCAGGTTAAACGGAGTGTATTAATAGCTTGTAATAAATATTAGTAGCATGTGAATATAGTAAACGATGAAAATAAACCACCTAAAAAAGTGCACTTACTTTCTTATAACCGTAATTATCAACTAATAAGCATACAAGATCAAACATTTGTGGCTCATGTTTAGATAGAAAAATCCAAAGTACGAGCAACAAAGTAAATAAACTAGTGTGTGATTAGAATAAACGTAACTTAACGTAACCACTAGAAAAAAAAATAGACAATGGATTTGAAATGTATGAAAACAAATTGATTACTAAAATAAACCCAATCATGTAGGGCTGATTATGCTACAAATACCTGTAATAGAAGCTTTACTGCTCATAAGTTATACAGAATAAAGTGTAACAAGAGGCAAACATTAGTTTGGAGTTCGCGATAACGATGATATCTGCATTTCATAAACAAACATATAAAATATTAAACAGCCGTGTTGATGTGGCTCGTCATGTGATTGGCTGGCAATAGCACGTGGTACCCTCATTTTAAGTTCACGTTACATGAAAGATCTCCACTTGACAAATCTTAAAGAGTGAACGTTAAGTGATTGTTAGGTGACCATAAAGTTAACTATTCCATGATGGGTTCCAATTAAAAACATGAGAGCCTTTACGAGACATTACGTTAAGTTACGTGAAAGTTAAATGAACATTAAGTGAACGTTCACGTAAATTTCAATTAATGTAAAGAAACTAATGTGTGATCAGTATTCACGTAACTCAACAATTCGAAAAAAACACAGATAAAGAACGTGGAATGTTTGAAAAAAAAAATGTTGACTAAAATGTGAGCAGAGCATTTAGGGCTGATTAGACTACAAGTACTTGCGTAAAGTCATTCCTCAGTCGCCGGTGGCTTTAATAAATGATAATTATATAGGTAGCCAATGATTTCCACACGTCTTTCACAGACTCTGCCTTAAGCTAAAAGTCAAAAATGAACCTGAAAATGGGAAGAATCCTGGGTAGATTGGTAGAAGATCATTCATTGGCACATCTCTAGTTCGATTCCCGTGTCCAGGTGTCATTTTTCCAAATTTACGAATTGACATTTGGTGAAACAGAACAACCACAAACCCGCTTCGGTGGCCGCGTAGTCTAACACGCTAATCTCGTGTTGGAATAGGTTGCCGAAGACGGGGAGATAGGTGTTCGATCCCGATCAGGTGAAAATGAAGGTGGTTTTACCCAAATTGTTGTTCACTCTACCTCCACGTAAATGATGGTGCATTTCCTCTAAATTAAGCCTTCCTAATCCCTAACCCATCAGTGTAATTAGTACGGAGGAGTATAACCTGAACAGGTAATAAGACGTGGTGCTAAAAAAAACACAACTTCATATTATATATATGTATATAAGATATATACGTAATATATAATACCACCATACTAAGGTATCAGGGCACAATAATTAATTATTTATTATTTTATCACCTCTTCTTACTACATGTTCAGACTACACGCATATGTGATAATTAGTCTAATGGGGTTAGAAATGAGGAAGGCAGCATTTTATAGGTAATATACCTTAATTTGCGTGTAAAGGGAGAGGGAAACCATTTAGGAAAAAACCACCCTTAGTAGACCCGACCAGGATTTGAACCCAGATCTCCCCATCGTCAGCAGGCCTGTCCAATACGAAAGAGACGCCTTAGACTGTTTGGCCACTCAAGCAAGTGGAGCCATAATTAATGTGTAACCTGTTTGTAAAGAGGGGTCGAACATATTTTATTGTGAACATGAAATCTAAACTTTGCCGGCTTCGAGTGCCCCCTCAAAAACTCGGCGACTCAGCACTTGTAATGAGAAATGATGCCTCGTTAAGCAAAGCCACCACCCTGAATCAAGAGACTAGCAAAGTTTGTAACCTCCATGAAGGTAGACTCTACCTACTACTATGCTTTCAGCTATCCAACAAGAGATTCTAAAATGATGACGTGCACTAGAAACTCCTTCCTGCGTGCAATGAATCAGTGCGGACACAATTGTAAAGCGCTCTATGGTGCTAGCGAGAGGGAAGGGAGTAGAGTCCAATTTTCAAGTAAAGGTTCTGTTTGAAAGTATGAACTTTTTCTGTTTCATAAAATATATTTAAATGTTTATAGTATATTGGTATCAAAAGGAATTGTTTATAGAACCTAAATTAGATACCACTGAATATACTATGCCTGACCCGACGTATGATTACGTGACACTAAATCTAATAACTTTTCAAGAACTCATATAAGGTATTCTTAAAATTGAAAAATGACACCTGGACACGGGAATCGAACCCATGACCTTTGGCTAAGTACGTTAATGCTCTAACCACTGAGCTATCCAGGATTCGTCCCGTGCTCAGGGTCATTCTTCACTCATATTTTAAGGCAGAGTCTATGATGGACTGGGGAAATCGTCGGCTACAAGTATGTGATTATATTAATATCATGAGCTATCAGATAACGCAGCCATCTTCGACTCGGTAGTTGGCTTACTGCAGCCATTTGTACAATTATTATAACTGTACGGGATTGCATATTAAGAATCAAATAGCCAAAGCTATTATTTATGCTTTTAGTGGGAATTACTCCATCTCCATTTTTTCAATTTTCAGATGGAGTAGTTCTCACTAAAAGCATAAATAATAGCTTTGGCTATTTAATTCATATAAGGGCCTCTATGTTAAAATATGACTCTATGAATGAGATAAGAGCTAGGAACTAACACTTATTTGAACAGATATTCTTAATTATATGAGCTTATGCTTTATCCTTGTTACTCACTTTCATGATTGTATAGTGTCATTTGTACAAAGGGAAATCACATACTCCAACATAAGTGAGGTATGATCCTAAACATGAGATAAATCCTGGATAGCACAGTGGTAGAGCATTGGTGCAGTAACCCAAGGGTCCTGGGACCGATTCTAGTGTCCAGGTGTGGTTTTTCAATGCTTACTAAAAGTTATCTTAGGATTATTAATGTATTAACTTTATAATTTATTGCTGGAATTAGTGTAAGCTCAGTTTACATCAGTAACTGTTTTAACATTATTTAATTACACTATTGCCTCATCCTTATAAGGTGCGCTAAGAAAGGTAGGCATGTTAGCTGTTAGGTTAGTCATTTTAAGGACTTCCCCTAGTTATATCTTCAAAAGTTTAAACATGAAATATATATTTATTTAATTTATTTTTTTAGCACTGGGTATTACTTACTACCCGTTCGAGTTGTACGCCTATGTACCAATTATACTGATGGTCGATGTATTAAAAATGTTGAATTCCGAAGAAGTGTACCTGCATTTGCGTAGAAGGAGAGTGGAAAACCATTTAGGAAAATCCACCTCACTATACCTGACTGGGATCGAACCCCATCTCCCCATCTTCCACTGTCTTATTATATTGCGAGAATAGCGCAATGAGACCAAACGACCAATGAAGCGGGTAACATTAAATATTAAAACTTGTGTTGGAAAATACAATTTGTCCACCCTTATGTATAAAGTAGAGATTTTACGTTAGTACAATTTGGTAATAATTGAATTTACTTTAAATGATAAAGTAGAATACAGATAAAATATCTATATTTATGACATAGATATTCAATGTATTTATTTAAATACTTGTTATTAATTTCAGATTACAGTTTTGAGGTGTTCAAACTTTTAATTTAAACTTATCTTAGTTGATCAACAGATTTTGTTCAAAGTTTCTTAATAAAAAAATGAATTACGGACCTAACTCATGATCTATGACTAAACCAAAATTGTAATGTAAACCATTATAATTAATAGAATGTTTGGACATTAAACATGAATTAAGGTAAGAAAGGCGTAAAATCTACTCAAAACTGTTTGTTTATAACAGGAACGTTTCAAGAGAATATATAACTTATTTAAAAACTTTTTTATAAGAAAGCATACACGTGAATAACTAATATTTTAAAATAAAAAGACTCAGTAAGTTATAAGAGCCCTAGCACATAAATTATTGAAAAAATCCTATAGTTAGAATATTATTTTATTTTAATAATTTCTTGAAAAGTATGTACATCGATGGGGCTATTGATCTAATTTAAATGTTCCACAATATCTTACTACGCGTCTGGATTATAAGCACTATTCATATAATAAAAGTAGAATTTAAAGGAGTGGCAAAGTTTTTAACGATATACCATCCATAGTTCACCCAGCCGGGATTCTAGCTTCTACCTTGTTAGCAGAAAATCGGATTAGATGGTGACATTTTATATCCCTTTCCCACTGATGGGTTGATAATTAATGAAACTGTTGATATAATATGTTATTTATTTATTTTTACTCTTTTTAATTTATATTTACCGGTTGTACTCTATGGATGTGAAACGTGGTCTCTTACCTTACACGATGGAAAAAAAATTAGATTCCTCGGAAACAAGATGCTTAGGAAGATGTTTGGTCCAAAAATGGATGAGGAGACTGAATATTGGAGGAGGTCGCATAATGGTGAGTTGCATACCCTGTACTCATAACAAGACATTGTAGGATAATCAAATCTCGTAGATTAAGGTGGGCAGGATATACAACGTGAATGAAAGAATCTAGAACCATGTAAATGGTATTGTTTGGATATTTTAATGGGAAGAGAACATTGGTATACGACCTAGACGCAGATGAGAGTACAATATTAGAATGCAACTGAAAGAGATAGGGTGTAATGAGGTGGACTGGATAGAACTAGCTCAAGATAGGGATAGGTGGAATACTTTTTCCTTGTTTTCGAGTTCCTAATGCCATAGAGTAGAGTAAGTATTGATATAATCTTAAATCAAAAGCTATGTTATATTTACCTATCAGTGAATTTAATTTATTTTATCGGTATACTGTGGCACACAGTGAGCTTAGATTGAAATTATTTTTTGTTCATTTAAAAAAATAATATGGATATGGTAACAGATGTTTTGTAAATTCTATACTCTTATCTAATCAATAAACGATCCATTTTAGCCCTGTCAAACAAGCAATTCTCCATTCACTACTTAAAGCAACCCTAACTTTATAAAATTAATGATCTATAAAGTTAAATATATATTATCAACTAATTTTACTATTTCAGGGTTTACTTAGCTCAATAAACACCAAGAACTATTTTATAAAACCAATTTATTTATAGTTCCAATTTCTTTATAGTTAAATATTTAAATATATTTTTTTTAATTTATTAGTGTACAGTAATTTATTTTATTTAAATAATTTCATTAATTTTTTTTAACATCGCGACATACTACCTGTTCTGGTTATACGCATTTATGATAATTATCCTACCCTAGGGGGGGAGGGATGAGGAAGGAAGCATTTTAGTGTTAATTTACCCGCATTTGCGTGGAAGGTGAGTTGGAAATCATTTAGAGAAAACTACCCTCAGTAGACCTGAGCGGGATTTGAGCCCCAACCTCTCCCTATTCAGCAGTCCAGTCTAATATTATAGTAACGCCTCAGGCCACTGAAGCGGGCACCAGTATCAAGCAAGTTAACACATCAAACAACACTTTTAAACATTGTGAATATTGGATATGAGCTAGAATAAAATATAAGCTGTTAATTAAACATAATTTCTAATTTCGAGATATGTATTTAAATTGGTGGGTGAACAATCTGTACTCTATAAAACAATTTTAATTAAATGTCAAAGCCCACACACTGATATAATTATAAACATTTAAATTTGAAAAATAGAATTGCTGGGAATGGAAATAGTTCTACAAACATTTAGTAGAAATTAGGTTTTAGATGGACATAAATAAACAACAGTAAGGGTAATTTAACTCACGTAGATAGTTTTTAATGAATAGTTAATTATACATTTATTAACTTTAAAAGCAAATTAAATTCCTTTTTATTTTTGTACAGTATGATCTATCCAACTATAGCTTTACTTAATTTAAATTTTATTAGCTTAATTCATATTTAAGTGTATTATATGAATATGTTAATAAAAGGAAGAGTGTGTGTGTGTCTGTCATGAGCTTTGCACAATATATATGCCACATAGAGATAGGAAATTTAAAAAGTAATAGCCCATGTGAGATGGAAAACTTGGCAGTAAGGTAAAGAGACTACTACATATGAATAGGAAAATCTTATAACAGAATATTTTAAATTGGGTAGGGAGTGGGGGGCTTTAAATAAAAAAAATTTTTTAGATGAAGCAGAAAATTAAAATTTGGTAGGGAGGTAAAGGCATCACTCCAAATAATCATAAAAGTCTGAAAATATTAAAATTCAAAATGGTATTTCGTGAAAAAGGGAGGGTCTGTAATCAGAAAAATATATGTTAAAAGTGGTACAAAAACTAAATTTGGCAGCCAGTTAAAAGGAAATCTCCAGATAACAACTAAATAAAAATATAAATTTCTAAGAGGGAATTGAAAAATGCAGAGGGTAGGGAAGAAGCACATTTCCAAAATTAATACAAACTACTGCTCTGTGTGGGATAAAACTGAAATTTGGCAAGGGAATTAGGCACTATTAGGGTCTACCAATAAACTTAAAATTTGGAAAATTTTAAATTTCAAAATGAAACTCTGAAATATGAGAAGAATAGGAGAGGTGATGATAGATAAGTAAAAAAAAAATTTAGGGTAGTAGGGAACTAAATTTGTAAGTGGGGAATGGTGAAATGGGAAGGCTTCAAAATTTTCAAAACTAAAAGAATTAACTATTCATCAGTGTGGCAGAAGATTTAAATTTGTCAGGCAGGTGTGATGACAACCCCAAACTGCAATAGTAGTTTTAACATCCTTAAATTTTAAAATAAATTCCAGAAAATGGAAAGGTGCTCCCATCAAAGTTTAGATAAAATATAAAATTATTCTTGGAATAGTATATAATTAAATTTTTTTTACTGAATGTAAAAGATAAAACCTATATAACCAGAAAAATTTGAACATTTAAAATTTAAATTGTGTTACAGGAAATGTCAGGACTGGAAATTTTCAAAACTAAATTTATTAACCCCTTATCGGTGTGATTAAAAAATCTAAATTTGGCTAGATGGTGAATAGAACATCCCAAAAGCAAAACATTTTTAAAATTTGAAACTAAAAATGATAAAAATTGAGATTAAATAGGGAATAAGAAGAAATATTAAAACTTAGAAAACATCATCTTTCGATATTTTAGAAGATAGAAATCTCGCAGATAACTAGAAAAGTATGATTTAAAAAAAATCAAGATTTTGTTGAAGGAGAGCTAGGAATTTAAAAAGTTATAGAAAAAACCTCTCCAAGCTGGGTACAAAATTTAAATACTTTGAAGCAGTTAAGTCAACCCACCCCAAATGATAAAAAAAATTAAAAATAGTGAGAATTTGAAATTTTAAAATTGGTTTTAAGAAATGGGGGCTCACAATTTAATAAAATACTATCAAACACTTATTTATGTGGAATAAAATTAAAATGTTCATGTAAGTAAATATACCTTATCGGATAATTGATTGATATTCGAATAAATGGAATTTCAAAATTGAAAACCGAGAAATTTAATATCTCGAAAATTTATACCACTATTTTCGGTGTGGTTGGAAATCGAAATCTCGCAGGCACGTAAAAGAACTATATCAGACAACCAAATACGCGTTCAAATTTCAAATTTGGAATGTGGGAACCAAAAAGGGTGGGGAGAAGTGGGTAGATTAGCTTGAAATCCCACCAAAGCTTTTCGAAAATCTACATTTCACTGTGAAAGAAAATTTAAATTTGGCAATTTGTTTAAAAAAAAATCAATCACACAAGATAACATAAAAATGGGAAAGTGTGAAATTTAACACTAGGAATACATGAAATGTATGAAAGGTGGGGGAGGAGTGGATTCTAAATTGTTTAGCTATTAAAAAAAACTGTGTCGAGCTTAGGAAATAAATGCGTTCAGTTTGGGTGTTAGGATTTTATCCAAATTTTTAATCTATTAGTTTCAATAATTACCTTAGAATTGCCATAGTTAGTTCAAGATTGTACAAGGTGGAACTTTAAAATTGTTGATCGCCAGATGTTGAACGTCCTACTTTGATACAATTTTGATGTGGCTTACCGTGCGAAGAACAAGTCAAACAGTTAGTCTTACATATAATTTGATAAGCTTGTTTCCGGTAATTGAAATTACGAGAAAATGGACCAACTGGTTTTGTCATACCGGCACTCATTTTAGAGGTTAGGTGTCTAGGATGTTAGCAAAAATATTAGCCTAAAACTTAAAATCATTTTCCCAAAGGAATTTTTAATCTTTTCATTCTGTGTGGGCAGTACAATCATACTTTGTTTACATCACCATGGAAACCTTGATTTGTTTATAAATGTACATCGATAAATAAAATATTTGTCTTTGGTTAAAAATAATAATACTTTGGTTCTTACTTCAGCGGTATTGTGCAACGAATAGTTACAGGGAAAAGAGTTATCGTTTCAAAGTTCTCATCGTGACGTGAGAGGGAAAAATATAGGTTTTGATTAAAATTAAACGCCGAAAGCTAAAAATCTATGTAGAGTTGATAGCCTTTGACGAGTAAACGTTTAACTAATAAGTCAAGTGAGGGCTTATTATATAGACCATTTCCTAATAAAAAAAAGTGCAATAATACGCAGCCATTACTCCAACGATCCACCAGTATGTATTTAAATTTGATTATGTCAAAGAAAGAGTTATTTATATAAAGAGAACATCTACTTTATATCAACTTCTGAAAATAAAAACTTTCTGACGTCATCTTTATTTCAAAATATACTCCAACCAAGAAATTCTTTTCGTCTGAAGACATTATTCACCATCATTGAAAATCTGCTGCGAGGCTTTATTTTTCTACGCCTACAATGCGGTCACCCTCACCCCCACCTTCCTGTATTTTGCTTCACCGCTTCAAGTGGCTAGAAAGCTCATTTTGAAGTTGCAGTTTAGCCCAAGGCGACCTTGGGGATTGTTCCGCTTAGACTACGGAGGCTGGAACCTTTACAAAGAAAGAGTGTTAGCTCGGAAGGATTTCTTTAGAAGATAACGTTTGTTCAAGACCTGACTGGTCTTTTCTTACACCACTGTTTCCTCTAGGGGAAAAAAAAATCAAGAATAAAACGGCGTAGTCATTGTCATGAAAATATCGGAAAATGTATGTTGTGTAAAAAAAACTTGTGAGAATTTAAAACCAAGAAAGGGAAAGAGACAAAAAAATACAGTAAGATAAAAATATCAAAATTAATTGTTAGGCTTATGCTATGCACACTGCTCGGGTAATTATAAATATGTGTGAATGTGTCTGATAAACTCATTTCTGAGTTATAAAAACACAGTTGATCATCTTTATATATTAATTTTTAATTCTAAGAAATACATCCTATTTTGCATGTAATAATCAAAATGAAATTAAACTCTTAGTTCCATCAAAAATAAATACTACCTGTATACTAATTTATTGAAGTAAAAAAATACCTTACACTTACAAACCAGGTGTACTAGACTATTTCTTATAAGAAAATGGTTAGTTAATATTTTCAAAAAAATAGGAGATTTAAACCTTCAAATTTCACAGTGTTTATTTAAAAAAATATATATTAATTTCACGAATACAATTTTTGTTATTGTATTTCGAGAATGTATGAATATAATATTATTATTACTAATCATAATTTTTATTTTTCTCAACCAAATTTTTAAAACGTCTAACAGTGTAATAAGCCCCCCTAAACCAAATGGTCAAAGTTCAATCTCTGCTGGCTACGTACACTTCATTTACCATAAAAGTTAGCCGGAATTTACTTTGGTACCATTGTATAATTTACACCATAGTGGAGCAACTTAAGGTAAGCTTGCTATCTTTCTGTGTAAACAAAGGTTACATTAAGTTTTCATTTAAATTAATATACTTTTTTATTCAAACTAATTCAGGTGCGTTAATTTTTAGCAGTCACATCTTTACCTCTTTAAATTCATGTTTGTCGGGTTTTTCACAGCATTTCACTATCCGTTAGGGATCTATGCATATATTAATTACACTGTTGAAATAGGGTTGAGAAAGCAAAAATGTATAAGAAATGAACTCATTTGAGAGTAGGAAGAACGCGAAACTGTTAAGGAAAAAACATCCTCTGTAAGCATCACAGAGATACGAACCTCAATCTCCTCGTCACGGCCGGCAGTATATTGCGAGATCGATACCGGCTTAGAGAATACCACTATACCATCGAAGAGAGTAAACTTGTATTAAAATTAATTAATAAACAAAAAGGTTTTTTGTTGTTAAAATGAAATACACACACCGTCCTTTAAGATTTGCTGGGGAGGTATTTGTAAATTCCACCAAGCCAACAGAAGGGTGAAAGAGGTTTCATTAAATTAACTTCGTGCGCTTTTGGTAAGTAAAACCTAGCCCCTGAGTCACATAAAAATACATTAATTAAGTTAAATGTATACATATATTTTTAGCACCACGTCTTACCACTAGCTTGGTGTCATACGCCTATTTACTAACTACATTCTAATGTGTTAGGGGCTAGGAGTATTAAATTTGGAGGGTGTGCACCTGAATTTGCGTGAAGGGAGAGTGGAAAACCATTTAGGAAAGACATACCCTTAGTACTCCAGACTGGGATCGAGCCCCGGTCTCCTCGTCTTCAGCAGTCTAACCTATTACTAGAGTAGTTCCTTAGACCATGTGGCCACCGAAGCAGGTTTTGTTTTAGTCACAGTTGGATTTAATTAATAGCTTTGAGCTATTAATATCTAAATTCATGAGAGTAAAACCAGGCTCTTCATCCACTATTGTCGTCACTGACATTTTTTTTGTTTCGTTCAGACTCCCTAGTAATGCATATTCCTATAGAACAATGGGTATCGTTCTTGGTTCCCAACTTGGTCGAATAATTAAACATTGGTGAAATTAAAGTTTACTCATTCACAGTGATGAATTAACGACAGTGAGCTATGGTGTTGTGTTTATTCTTGAGTTAAATCGGTTGGGAAATATTTTCCTTACTGTTGATTTTGCCAGTCCGTTCAGACACGATCAGGGGTGGTCTGGCAGATTCCAAGCGGCCTGTGACTACAAAATATGATGGTTCCTAACATACACTCAGAAATATTAGGTTTCAGTATAATCTGAAACGAGGATGTAAAGTAATTAATATTAGTAAGTGAAATCCCGAAGACATTTTAGCTACATTATCAATATTTACGTCACCCGCCTCAGTGGCCACGTGGTCTAACGCGCAACTCTCGCAGTAGGCTAGACTGCCGATGACAGGGAGCTCGAGGCTTGAATCTTGGTCTGATGTACTGAGGCAAATTTTTTTCAAAATAGTTTTCCACTTCTCCTTCTGCGCAAATGTGGGTACACTTCCATTAAATATAACCTCCCTAATGACTTAACCATTAGTGTAATTAGTACATAAGCATATATGTCCTAAATGGGTAGTAAGACGCGGTGCTAGAAAATAAAATTCAAAAATATCACTATTCAGTCCCCTTAAAACATGTGTTTGTAATTTATATAAAATGATCAGAAATGCTTATAAATTGTTATACAATAGAAAGGAGTGTATTTTTGATATATTTAAATTTATAAAATGATGCTACACCCACTTATTGTGTAACTTACAAAACGTGTAATGGTCAGTATTCACTAAATACATTATTTAAATTTGGCTTGGTAAGTGTTTATAAATAACTACCAGAAACAACAAATTGGACAATTTAACATACTTTAATGCCGTCGTATATCTCTCTCAAATTATATAAGTTGCGCACCCTCAAACTTACTCTATAGAACTGTTGATTAAAATTCAATAAAAACAATCATTTAGAAGTAAATGGATAGCTTTAGTTTAGATTTAAGTAGTTGCATCAGCCCAAATCAAATCGGCCCACCGGGCTATGAATATGTTCCTGTGTCCTGTCCACTCTTGGGTACGGTACGAACACTAAATAATTAATAATAGTTTCCTATCATATACTGCCAACATTTTAAATAGTAGGTTACAAAGAAGATGTTTTGAGAAATATGTGGCTAAAATAAAAACCATAATTAGTCTTAATTTACAGAAGATTATTATTGATGCAGGGCAAATTATAGTTTTTAACATATACTCAGCTGTGAACGTCGTTTTGGCTAACCAGATTTTATAATAAATGTAACAATCTTTGGGCTGAAGTCTGTCCATTATAATTACTCAATTACAGGGTGGGCCATAACTTTAAGGCTGAAGGTCCAATTTAAACTCAAATTGAATCAGTGCTGCCATTTGTTGGAAAATAAAGATACCTTTCTAATGCACTTTAGATTATGGTCAAAAATAGGTCTCTGTTATATTTAAATTAATGGTTTCGAAAAAAGTTTTTTTTCTGTGGTCCTTGCGGAGTTTGAGATATAAAAGTTGTTCTATTGAAAAATGTATGTGATGTGAATTCCCCCCTCCCCCTGATCCTTCTAGTAACCTCGATATATTTTGCTGTCAACATTAATAACATTTTACTATATTATTAGTGTTATTGTATAGGTATTGATAATATCTATCAATAATGAAAGTTACAGATCACATGAAATATATATTTTGCTGTAAACATTAATAACATTTTACTATATCATTAGTGTTATTGTATAGGTATTGATAATATCTATCAATAATGAAAGTTACAGATCACATGAAATGATGTACGTTTACAGAAGAGTAGTTTTGAAGATACAAAAACACAAATCCCCTTTTATTTTAAAAAAAATCACGTAATTCAAATATTATATTTAACGTCTTTTAAATATACTTTATATTATATTACATTCATTTTAAAATTGAATTAATATCTCAACAGCTTATTTTATATTTAAATGTCTCATTTTGTTGAAGCTTTTTTTGTGTGTGTTTACATAACCAGTTATAATGTAACGTACGTTCTTTTCACATTTCAGTGAAATGAATAATTCATTTTGTTTTCCTTGACGTCAGAATGGCATCAAATATTTAAAAGCGTATTATTTTTTAACTCATACGTTGAGGATTAACAGAGGGAATTAGAGAAAGGAAGAGCGAGATTTAAAAAAAAACACAAGCAAAACAAGGTCAGCCCACCATATCTGTAACATGAAAAATAAAATTCGGCCGTTCTTGTGCTTGTGTGTGCAGGTTTAAACGTGCTCTGTTTTTATAAAGTAAAGACTGTCTTAAAACTAAGCATATTTCTGGAGTTTCACTTTTGTTTATATTTTATGTTAAAGACTAATTTGACCTGAAGTACGTTCAAACTAACCGCTATTTTATGTATCATAGAATAGCTTATATTGTATGCAAATCTTTTTTTTAAAGAAAATCTTAAAAACATGTATCGTTCTTGAAAATATTTGAAAATATTTTTTTAGGTACCAACTCTGCTTAGCGCTACGTTACAAACACTAATCATATCTACAAAATAAAACAAATCATACGTTAAAGTGTGGATTATGATTAATCTGTTGTTAAAAGAGTTGTTGTGCCAGTTGAATTCATTTTGGCTCTCCTGATGCTGTACTAATATGTTTAAAACATTACATTTACTTTTTAGCACCGCGTCTTACTAACCATCTGGACTATACGCCTATGTATTAAATTACGTTAATGGGTTTAGGGATAAGGAATGTTATATTTTGATGAAGTGTACCCTCATTTGCGTGGAGTGAGTGTAGAAAACTATTTTGGAAAAAAAACCACACCTCAATACACCCGACCTAGATTTGAACCTCGATCTTCCCGTCACGTTAGACCACGTGGCCACCTAATCGGGTCATTATTGACTACTTTGGATTGTTGGGATATGATCAATAGCTTCCAATAAATATTTACCAGCCATTTATAGTATTTAAATATATTGTTTAGTATTTATCTCTGAAGAATACGTTTTAGTAGGCTTAGCCAAATAACTGCCTAGCGGACGCTATCTTTTTACTTTCTCGCCATCTTAGAGGTAGAGAAAATATTGTGATTGTCAAAAAAAATTTAACTCGATATTTTGATGAATCTCGTTATTTCATAACCCCCCCGAATCCGAAAAAGTGTTTTTTGTAATTCCGTCTGTTTGTACCTCCAACTAGAGCCTAAACTATTTTACCGACCGGGCTCAATCTTGGTACCTAGGGTTTTGATAGGGTTGCCTCTAATGTTTTTTGGAATTGTATATCTAACTCTAAAACTAAGGGTAGTTTATTGAAGGGCAAAATGAGAAAAAACAGATTTTCTCAAAATCGGCTCTAACGATTTTGATTAAATTTCATTTCTAAACATTTATAAATATTCCAAACAAAATGGCTACTCTCAATATTTCAACAAAATTACTTTAAGGGCTCCAGTCAGATACATAAATTATCTTTTTTTTATCATATCTCCAAAACTATTTGAGATATTAAACTACTTTTCGATACAAATATGTATATCTATTTATAATACTAATATTTTATTCAAAGAATGTTTTTATAAAACCAATTCTATGCAAGCTATACGCAAATATTTATATTTTTTAACTTTTATAAAACTAAAGGTAAAGTATTGCGACCGTAAAAAAATATATAACCTGAAATGTTGATGGATATCGACGTCTCATGACCACCCCGAACCCTAAAAAGTGGTCTTTGCAATGTCGTCTGTCTGTGTGTCTTTTTAAACTTAAAATTAAGAGTAGTTTAATAAATGGCGAAGAGAGAAAAAATCGATTTTCTCAAAATCGGCTTTAACGATTTTGATACAAATTCGTATCTAGGCGTTGATTAAGATTATAAATAAACTGGGTATTCTCATTTTCCCATGAAAATGAATTTTAGGGTACTTTACAAAAGCTGAAATTTCCGTATCTTCGCAACTATTTGAGATACTATATAACTTATCATATCAAAATTGTAGTACTAATAAAAATAAAAATGTTTTATATGAAATATATTTTTATAAAACCAACAGTTTCTGATATATTGACAAATATCTTAATGCAATTTTATGAGCTTTAGTTGTAAAGAGATACTGAAGTCAACGCAATAATTCTCCAATGCCATAGAGTAATTTGATATAAGTAAGTCTCAAAAAGTTTATATTATTTCTCTTTAAACCTCTTAAAAGAAATATTTTTACAGCAATGATATATCTCTATTTTAGATTTAATAGTCAATATTTACATTTTTTATTTGTACAAAATGTATAAATGAGGAATTTAATAATAATGCAATGACATGAATATGTGCAACACCTAATGAAATGTCGAAAATTTTAACCGAAAGTCGAAATTTTAATACGAAGTGTTGAACCTTGTGGATCCAATATCGATATTCTTTTATCGGTCCAAACATACAAATGATGACATTAATTCTTTAAAAATAAAATTATAAAATTTAAAACCAGGACTCAAAAATGTTTTACATAAATATAGTGCAATTTAATGCTTGGGCTTGCTAGTGTATATTATTTCGTTTCACACATATTACGAGTTTTGAGTAAATATCTCCATTTTTAAACATTAGGGTGAGAAATTCCGTGCGGAGTTCCATACCATTTATTTTTTGCATATATTAGAAACGTTTGATTTCAAACATATACTAGATTCTAGTGGGAAACCTATACAAAATTAACATCATGACGTATGCTTTCAAATAAAATTATAATATTGGGTCGTGAAGCAAAACAAAACAAGAACGGCAACATGAGCTTTCCGGGCACTGAATCAATTTGTTTTAAAATTTGGTTGGGTATCCTAAGCTGATGGCGCACAGGAAAAGGAAAGCTGAAGTTATTTCAAGCCCCGCTAATGATGAAGTTTTGTAATTGGCTTAGAGCTCGTCAAGTGATTACATTTCTGCTCTGTTCTTGTAGTTTCGGCAAACGTGTAAATAGATCCACAGTAAGTGTGATAAAATCCTTCTGACCTCTGGCGCAGTAGGACAACAGCCACAGGGTTTAACAGCGCATCCGAGTTATAGGTGGCCAATCTGTATTTGAATGTACCCCACAGGTGTCAGGTATGAGAAGTTAAATTCACCACATCATGTGAAAACTGAAAAATTAGGTTGCTCATTTAAAACAACACACACAATTTGAACAAGTTTATTAAAACATGTACACTTTAACTACTCGGTTATAAATAACTGCCTCACACATAAATGATGAAAATGGTTCGGATTGAAAATGTAAGACAGTTTAATGGGAAATTTGATAATCCTCTTGTCTGAAGGCAGGGCTATGTCAATGACTCATTCAGAAATTGGAGGGGAGTATTGAATGGCCGGGCTGTTCAATGACTCATTCAGAAATTGGAGGGGAGTATTGGATGGCCGGGCTGTCCAATGACTCATTCAGAAAGTGGAGGGGAATATTGGATGGCAGGGCTGTATCAATGACTCATTCAGAAAGTGGAGGGGATTATTGGATGGCAAGGCTGTGTCATTGACTTATTCAGAAAGTGGAGGGGATTATTGGATGGCAAGGCTGTGTCAATGACTCACTCAGAAAGCGAAATGCTTTCAATGATATGCAGGAGATATTTAGTTATAACCAGCAAACGCAATTATGAACAAGTTTATTTTACTTTGAGAGCTAGCAAACTAAAATTCGCCACATTTGTATGGCCAATTTGCCACTTCACAACGGTTACTGATCCCTATGGATACAGTGTGGCTACTGATCCTTAAGAAAATGGATTCAGTCCAGCTGCTGATCCTTAAGAAAATGGATTCAGTGCGGCTACTGATACTTAAGAAAATGGATTCAGTGCGGCTACTGATCGCTAAGAAAATGGATTCAGTGCGGCTACTAATCCCTAAAAAAAAGGATTTAGTGCAGCTACTGATCCTTAAGAAAATGGATTCAGTCCGGCTACTGAATCTTAAAAAAATGTATTTAGTCCAGCTACTGATCCTTAAGAAAATGGATTCAGTCCGGCTACTGATACTTAAGAAAATGGATTTAGTGCGGCTACTTATCTCTAAGAGAATGGATTCAGTCCGGCTACTAATTCTTAAGAAAATGGATACAGTGCGGCTAATGATCCCTAAGAAAATGGATAAAGTCCGGCTACTGATCCTTAAGAAAATGGATTCAGTGTGGCTACTGATCCCTAAGAAAATGGATTCAGTCCGGCTGCTGATCCTTAAGAAAATGGGTTCAGTACGGCTGCTGATCCTTAAGAAAATGGATTCAGTGCGGCTACTGATACTTAAGAAAATGGATTCAGTCCGGCTACTGATCCTTAGGAAAATGGATTCATTGCGACTACTGATCCTTAAGAAAATGGTTTCAATAAGGCTGATAACAACCTCATGTAGTCAGTACGACTACCATCCTTAAGGACTTCATGCAGTCAGTACGACCACCATCCTCTAAGGACCTCATGCAGTCAGTACGACTTCCGTCCTCTAAGGACCTCATGAAGACAGTACGACTACCGTCCTCTAAGGACCTCATGCAGTTAGTACGATTACCGTCCTGTACGGGCTTCGTGTAATCAATATGCTCTTGGTCAAGTAAAATAAAGATTGCCTTCTCTTCCCTATTTTTTACCTCAGAATGAAACTAAAAGGCTTCCTTCGAGTTCTTTCTCAGACATAGATGACTTTTTCCTTCAAATATTAATAATTAAATCCTTGAGTAGTCATTCCACATATTATAATATCAAACAATGTGATCTTGTGAGCTATACTCTTTTATAAACTATACCATCCCCATCCCCATCCTTGAACCTGTCAAGGACCGTAAGTTACGTCCCTTTCTATACATGCTCTTGACACTGGCCAGGAATATAAACTGTATTCCTTTTTCCTTTCATTAAAACTCCTCTTCACCTCTCTATGATGAATCTAAGTGAAATATATTGACATTTTTGAAATTGTTGGTATATTTTACACTACTTCATATCTCTACTTGATTTGTGTTAGCTTTACAACACACAAAATGTTTATAAAATAAATAGTACTAAACAATTGTAATTACGTTTTAATTGTCAAAAATAAATAATCAGGAAACTACTCTAAAATGAATTACTCTTGGAAAATTAAAGGGACGATGCCCTCCCTTGATTTTTCTTTCTGAATAAAATTATTTAAGCACATTTTCTAAAAAACAACAATTCTTCAAAAATGTGTCATCAGGCCTTATTTTACTATGTTAAACTCTTCCCCAAATAGTTTTTTTGGAAAAAAATTAAATCAATTTTTGGAAATTGTTAGACTTTAAAAAATAATTAATTTTTTTCAAACTAACCTTAAAACAATATCCCTTTAAAAAATAAGTAATCGATGTTATTTATTACGTTAAATATTAACCAATTATAAAATTTGAACAAATTGTTAAAGTCATATAAACTTCATTTAGTTTTAGAACAAGAATCAAAATAACCAAAACATATTTTAATAGCCTCATTTTTTATATCAAGGTTAGGTAAAATTTCAAGATCCATCATGATGCAGTGGTTGAAAACTTCAATTACTACAGTACTTTATCTTTATGATAAAGTAAAAAGTAATATGCAGCATTTTTTATAGCTAAAAAATGTTTGATGGCGTGGATCTTTTAATTGTTGTAATGCACTTTTCACTTCATAATAAAGTAGCGTAAAGTTACAGTGGTAGTTAGCTTAAACGAAAAGGGTATAAAAATAAATATTAATCAGAACAGCTTATCAAACAAACAGGAGAATTGTTATAGTGGAAATAATGTAATCATAAACAATGATTCATTAATCAGGATAATCTACTTAGTATTGTTAGTTAAGCCAGAGTTATCTTATTTCCTTTTCGTCCTCAAGTTGTCTTTATTACCGGAGAGTTAAGTCATTTCAAGCGTGTATCATCTACATTCAATTAGGCATTACCGCTACATACATATTTAAGCTCATCTCTGTCGACCATAAATTGAATCGTGTAATCTAATAATGATGAGTGACAATCCATTTCTATTTGTGCATGTATAGCTGTATGGCTCGTTGCAATAGTTTATTCCCTTTTCACGTATGAGGTAACACCTAATATACATTTTAAAAATATTGACTTCAATAAAAAATAATATATTACCTGCATGATAGTGAAGAGGTCTCATGTTTAGTGAATATGTTTTTTGCTGCACATTGTAAACCTTGCATTAATGTATTGCGATAATAAGGTAGTTCAAAACGTTTAAATGTTTTTAGCTAGAAACACCAGGGCGGTCCTTAGCAGATGTAAGTCGCTGGGAAAAAAAAACTTCATTTACAGGGCCCCCAGTTATTTGCCTAAAGCCTCGTCCCCCAAATAATTATAAAACTGAATTTTTGTTTAGTGTTATTACAGTAGTTTAAACAGTTTTGCTAATTTTCAGCCGTATAAGGTATCAGGAAGTGTCCTAAAAGGTAAATACAGTAGGTCTCCCATATCCACAGGTAATACGTTCTTAGATCTACCGCGGTTACGTGAAACCGCGGATAGTACCGAACTATAATACAACGTGAAATTCATATACCATACATAAATACGGTGAAGTTTAATTGATAAATTATTCACAGAAATACATTACAAACATTAAATAAATTAGGTCTAATAATCACTGTAATGTATGATTACAGAGTTCTTACTATTTTCCATTCTTCTTGTTGTGACGATCACATGATGATGATGATGGTAATGACGGTGATGTGAAAGCACTAAGCCCACGATAAGGAGATGAAGAGGGTGAAGGTGTAGGCATTGTAACTTATAAACTATTTTTCTCTTTAATTGAAAATAAATACAATTGGGCAGCGGTAACCCGCGGATACTGAATCAGCGGATACCGCACATTTAACAATTAATGTTAGAAGCCGTGTTTTTATAAATATAAGGGTTGATATCTCCCCCAATACTTATTTTGATTTTTTTTTTCCAAAACGAAATTGATCTGCTGGCTTATAATGCTACAAAGGACGACTGCGCCAAACTTTGAATTAAATCGTTTAATGCGTTTAAAAGTTATCGTGAGACATATATACACCACAGAAATACAAATGTCATTTGGTGGAGTTAAAACTGAGAACTCGCTTCACTCGTTCAATAAATCAATACCATATGATTATGTTTTCCCCTCTATTACCTAAACAATCACGGGGCCCCCGAATTGCAGGTCCCTGTGGGGCCGCAAATTGGCACACCCCTAAGAGTGACCCTGAGCAACACATTAGATTATAGATAATAAGCTGTATTTTAATAATAATATATAATATTATACAAATGTTATTGATAAGGAAAAAGTTGTTTTTACAACATGAGTTTTGTTTCAAATTTATCATATAAAAAAATCTTACTATAAAATTTTATTATTTTTTACAAATATACGATAGTTTTTGAATCCATTGGCCTATTGTTTTTCACCTAATTTATGTGGCAAATACACTCTGGTTGGCTCGCAATTTAAAAAGTTTCAATTAAACTTATATATTTGAGTGTTAACTACAAATATTATCTTGATCTTGAGCTCAGCTCAAGAAACGTATTTAAAAGTAGTCTCATTATGTCATATTTTAAGTATGAAATTTGAAAGAAGTAAACAAAACTTGATTTTTAAAAACTTTCGTGTTGCTGCTTTTTATTCTGCTACAGATTAAGTCATTTAACTTGAGAACTTTGATACGACTTGTGAGAGGAAAGCTATAATCATAAGATACCATATCTTCGGTGTTTTACAGTCTTAATAAAAATCGAACAAATTAGTCTCATTTCTGAAACAATAAAGCTAATTAGAAATAATTAATATATCTGGTAAAGCTTTCTGTGATACAATTAATGTTATATCTGGATGAGGTCACTTTTATAATATTTATTGTTTCCTTCAAGTATCCAAATACTTCAACAAATTTCCTTAATTCAGCTAACTAGAGAACATGGACGCTAAGCACGGTAGAATACCTTTTGCTATTCTCTAGTCTCCTATTATTTCACATTACCTATTTGCCGTTTCTGAGCCAGCACCAGCTCTGTGATAAAATATATAATTTGAAGTAGTCACTTTTGTAGCAACGGCTGGTATTCTATGATTTCCTAATACTTCACAGCAAACTTTCACAACATCTAAGAGAAGCATGCATGAAAGAAATTGGCCCCATTACGTTTTGGTATAGTCAAGGTTTTTTTAGTCGTCCTGCATTTAGTGTAGGCGTACTCAGAGATAAAAATAGACTACCTTTAAAGTTCAAATTTAATGGTCTATGTTTACATAACTAGTCCATTATGCTACTTCAATTAATAATTCATCCGTGTGAAAAAATGTGTAGGTTCAATTTTTAAAGAAGGGGAACATATAGTTTGTATGATAAAGTCAATTATGTATTGCTTTAATGAAATTTAGTAAACACTTAAGCACTGATTAATAAACTAATAAACTGTTTTATTTGAATTGTTTATATCTTACTTTTTGCCACCACGTCTTACTAACCGTTCGAGATATATTTCTTATTAAAAATCAAGTTTCAAGTTTTGGTGGTATGTGCTATACTTCAGTTACCCACATGACTCATGTGTACGAAATATAGATATATGTGCATGTGAAGAAATTCTGGTTACCATGTTCCTTATAAAGGCAGTAGTGATGTAGGCCTATATACTCTAGTATCAACCGCACATAACTAAGTAAATACACACTCAGCATTATCTGGACTGTTAACCTATTTTAGTCCGCGGTTTGCGGTATAACTATTAGTAATATAATATGGGATCAACTGATGGACGTTACAAAATAAACTGAATGTGGTTTAACATCCAAAAACTTTTTTTTCAACTTTTTACACTAGAATATGCACCAAACTAGTTTGAAATATATTAGATAAATTTTACCTTTAATATATTTGAAGGGATTGGTTTATTAATATGCAATATCTCTAAATATTTAATCTGAGATATTAATATTTAAGATTTAAAAAAAACATTTATTCATAAATCCAAATAAATATACTTTTGCCCTAATTTAATATGAACTTTAAAGTTAAAAAAAATCATTACAAATAATCTTGTGAGCTGTGACACAATATAAGTAAGAAAAGGGATACAGTTGAATACCATTTACAACGTTAATATTTTTTGTATTATTATTGTGTTATTTTTTATCCAAACTTCATTAATTGTTCAAATAGGAAGTAAGTGTTGTAAAACTATATCCAGTAGGCCCTACTCATTTTATGAATTAAAAAACAAAAAGCAATGAGCTATACCAAAAACTCAATATTTTAATAGTACTGTATATGTTAGCTTAAAAGCATTCTTATATTTTTTATGATGCCATTTTATTTACAAATTTATTATTGCAGAGAAACAAAAATTTAATAGAATTGGCTACTTATTTATTAAAAACTATCACAATTCCAATTTTCATGTGAAGAACCTTATATGACAACTATAAAGACTACTAGATATAAATTTATGTATTCATAGGTCAGGTCATATACATTACCAATAGTTACAAAATAAAACTATTTAATATAAAATATTGTTTTCAAAGTTTGCTGAAAAAGTGTGTGTATTTTCTAAAATGCACTTTCTATGAAAAATTGTATTGCATGTGTTTTGGTTGTTTTTATTTGTTGAAAAGTACCATAGTAAATCAACACATGCTAAAAAATAATAATATCATGGATTTTTAATTATATATATATATATATTAAATCTCTTACATCAAGAGAAAGTATTGTGATCGGGGAAAAACTCAATCTCGAAATTATGACGGATTATTACATTTTATGTGAACACGAACCCATAAGAATGGATTTTACAATTAGGTTTCTCTGTCTACCTGTCTGCCTGTCTGGTCACGGATCCAAAACGGTTTGATGAATTTTGTTTAAACTTGATATTTAGATTTAATAGGGCTATAACACACAAGTTTTTACTTTACCATAGCAATTCAATTTGTAACATTACAAAGATGTAAGGTTACAATTTTGTCCTTCTCGACCAATTCACCTGAACAATCATACTACCCGCCCCGAGAAACTACTGAAAATAGCCAAAAACAATAGTAAACTTCTCTATTGTTATTCCAGTCCTAAAACAGTCCTTAAATTAAATTATCTCATTATGTACAATACTCCTTCAACAATATACAAATCAACTTCTACTAATATCTCAATAAATAAACGTACCCCCTGGATCTGATGTCCTGGACACCGAAGATAGCTCGCTGGTTAAATAAACGTCCTAAATCGGCGAGTTGGGGCAACTGTACCAAGTGCATCCGCATTTGATGTGTACATCATACCGTCAAGTAGAAACTGACGAACGCAAGTCATGGTCGCCAGCTGTCGGGGGAAGATGACGTCACAGACCTCGCCGGAGCTCGCTACAGACCCCTGACGTAGCAAGCCAATCGTTTGATGAGGATTCAAATTTCAAGACGGAAAACCGTTGGATCGAGCGGTTTAGCCTACCAGAGGCCTGCACGCTGAACTTCCCAAGATGTGGCGTGACTGACCAACTGGCAACTTACCACCCCCCTTTTTGTGCTACGCAACTAGACCAGTATATAACTGATATCCGCTATAGGATATGTGTTCATTCTAGAATTATTTCCGTGGAGAAAGGTTCAGTCAAGTATGTCGCTCGTGATGAGCTCAGTTCATTCTTCTATTATTTTCGTGGAGTCAATGTCATTCTAGATTATTATTTTCATGGAGTCATGTTCAAATCTACTAGTATTTTCGTGGGGTCAAGTTCAAATCAAGTATTATTTTCGTGATGTCTGGTTAAGATTTCATTATGTTGCTCGTGAAGAGTTCAGTTGATTACGATTATTACTCTCGCAAAGAATTCTGTGTTGACGAGATATGTTTTGTTAAATAAATGTGATAGACTTGACTACGCTATGGATAGAGAGACACCTTATATTAAATCTATCAAGAACGCTCGTGCTCCGTATTCTATTGCAATCTACGACTACTGCTTCTGTCAACATCCGCACGGATCTTCATTACCACTACGTGAAAATGTTGAACTCATCGCTATCGTGGATGGATTGGCAACCTTGGACACGGTAATAAGAAATTGTCTTATATTGTAAATATCCTCAAAAGTGTTTCGTTATATTGAACTTTTCAATTAAATTAATTGACTTTATTAATTGAACTATAATGGTTGACTTTCGTGTGGCTTAACGTCACGGACTCTTTAAATGTTTATTTGTGGGAATTACTTATATTATTATATCTTATTTTTGATATGAACCCAATCTATGTTGTTTAAAACTAAGAATATTTTGGAAGTAAAACTTAGAATCTCTTTTGCTAAACAAGTATGGATATTTAATATTGTTTATGGTGTATTCTGGAAGAATGTTTTCCTACTATCTATTTTCGCAACATACTTTTGCTACTAGGATGGTCGAGGCCACTATGTTCATTAAATGTTGTTTAGAAATTCATATTAAATGACTATTTTCTCAAAACTCTCTGCTTTGTGTTTCTTATTTATTTAGTTTATTTTTCATGTTTAGATTATGCCCTTTCTTACTCGTATTGTTGTTTACGGTGGCCTTAAACTACGAGGTAGAAAGAGAGGGCGTAACAAATTAAGCATAGCTTACTGATAAGTATTATTAATCCAAATTTTTAGAAAATGGCTATAACGATTTTGTTTAGAATGTATATTTAGGATTTGTTTGTCATGACAAATCTCATTATATAATTCTTTTTTTGGGCAAAATTCGTTGAAGGATAGTTTACTGAAGATTGATTTTTTTAAAAACTTGAATTATTTTACAAATGGCTATAACGATTTGGTTCCAAATGGGTATCTTGGAAGTGTTTAACGTGACTAATAACCTTGTATACTTTGTTTTATGTATACATTTTATAAAGGGTAGATTTTTATTTTTGAAATTGGCTATAACAATATTGCTTAAAATGTGGAGTTTTTGACGTAAACATAATAAATAAATCTGCATACTTGTTTATGGGGGAAATTTGGTAATGTTTAGTTTACTGAAGACATTAAATTTTTTAATTTGATAGCTAAAAAAAAAGACTTACGATTTAGTTCAAAATTGATATTAGAAGAATATTTTACAAACAAATAATATTAATTTGTTTATTGAAACGTATATTGATATGTAGACTATATTTATTCGAACACAGAATAAAAACCAAATGCTGATTTATAAATAATTTGCTTTATAATTTAAGTGTGTTGATATTGTCATGTGAAGAAAATTAAACTCTATTTGTACTGGAGCAATATTTATTTATTTTGGCCAAAAAGGTTTTGCTATAAAAACTGGGAAAACACTGACGTTAGCTCGCGTTTCCTACACTTGGTACACTATGTAGATCATATAAACATTCCTAAAAATAAAGCTTTCAACTATTCAACTATTCAAATTTGAGTATTTTTATGATTCACATACTTATTACTTAATTGAAAAAGCTGTCAGTGTTTTCATAGTAAAATATCTATAGACATTATTGAAAAACATATAGTAATTAAAATAGTTGAATTAAATATACAAAAGAAAACTTGCATTAAGTTAAGTAGACCTAAATAAACCACATATTTTTTGGTTCGTAAATAAGTGTGCATCTCAAGTGAAGAGGACATTAAATAATATACGACGTATTTATGTCGTTCAAAAGAATATTTTCTAAAAAAAAGTTGTTTCGTGGCTTATCAATTCAAATTTACCAAGTTTTATTACAGTAAATGTGTATGTGAAGGGCGCTAAAAGGGAGGAGGAGGGGGCGGGAGGGGGGGCTGTAGTTGGAGATTCGAATCCGTTGCCACAAGTTAAAATCAGCCTATGAGCACAGTAAAATTAATTGAAAAGCGCCGCAAGTTAGCGAGAGCATTAACCAGTAAATGGGGCGGGTTTGTTACCCACCCTCTCCCCTTGGGGTAGGTAAAGAAGGGAAACGAGATGGAGAGTCCTGGAGTGGGGTGTGTGTATTTATTTTTTTGAAAAAGGGGGGGAATTTATGGGAAGGGGATGGGCTCGTTGTATGTGGAGGAGGGTGTGTTTGAAATGGTGACTCCCTACCGGAATGTGTAAATGTCATCAATTTTAAAACGATGTAAAATACCCCCTGGGAGAAACTTCGTCATGTAGAAATTAGTGGTAATTATAATGTTCAGCAAGGTTTGAACAACATTAGAATTAATTATCAAACTGTTTTATAGTTGATAAACATTTACCATTTCTGAAAGTCACTAGACTGGCATGCGTTGTCACTTCCGCTATCGAGCAATCCTCCAGAGACAGAACAGGGTGTGGAAATATGCAAGTGAAGTGGGTATGTACTAAAAAACAAAACAATAGCTTTGTATTGACATGGGATTTAAATATTTAACATGCATGACACAAAATATACATAAACACATTAAATAGCCGTGCCGTAGCTATTTCAGTGAATTAGGTTTTGTAACTCGATAGTCTATTGAAATTCAGAATTCTAAAGAGGAAAATTGACCAAAAATGTATAAAATATTTAATCTTATCAATAATCTCAATTTAAATTTAATACAAAGAAATGTGTTTTATTTTGTGTTAAATTTTAGATGTATACAATACGTCCAAACAAATACATAAACATGCACAAAGATGCATTAGGTCCTCAATTAGGCGACAAACAAGTGTAGGGCATATTTATTATATTTTATTTAAAAGCTCACATAGATATTAGTGTAATGGTGTGTACACAGGTATTAAAATGCATTAAGGCCTAAATAATTAAATATTCGATATTCGCATGGTATACGTCCTATGGCGTCAGTTTCGCAATATATTGGATTGTCGGTGATTAGGAGTTCATGGTTCGAGTCCTGGCTAAATAACTAAGGGTGCTTTTATCATAAACGATTTTACACTCTCCCTCCCCGTTATCGCAGCTACATTTTATCCAAATTCTACTGTTTTGATGTTTACCATATTAGTGTAAATATTCGGGTGGCTGGCTTAAAATAATTATATTTTGACTGTTTTATTGTTTTATAAATTATTGATATGCAGATTAAATATCCATACCTCTCGAATAGGCATACTGTAAATTATTTGACCATAGACTGAGTTTTAGTGTTTTTTATGATTTTAAAATAGTTATGAATCCAAATAATAAATAAACAACCCTTAACATGTTATATTATTTAATTTTATTATTTATTAGTTGTTTTGTCTTACGACAGGCTCATTCCTTTTTTTAGCTAACTTAGACAGACCATCAATGCGCCCTGTCCTCTGCCTTTTCCTTCAGCTATCAGAATTTTCTTCTTTCAAGTCATCTAATATTGGAATCCTCCTCCTTCCTAAGCTCCTCTTTTCCTCAACCTTTCCTTCTATGACGTCGTGTAAAAGACAGTTCATCTTAAGTATGTGTCCGATTCAGTTTGCTTTGCATGACACAATCGCCCTAACGTTTTCTTATTGTGTATCATTGTTTCAAAGAACATTTTTAAAATTAGGTTTTTAGTAAACTACAATTAAATAAATTTTCCTCATAAAAACACCCATCATCTTCTTATCACAATAGTCACTGCATATGTAGATATTTTAAACCAAAATTTTTCAAATATATTTAACAAAATTCAAATTTTCAAAAATTAATTATTTTGTAAACTACCTTAAAATTGTTACTCATAAAATTAAAAACGTATTATAATTATTATTATTATTATTTATCATTAAAACCTAATCCCTGATTCCCATTTTGAATTCAATTTTCAAGGTTAATTTCCAAAATATTCAAATTTTCTTTAATTTGCTGTAATTAAACTACCCTTAAATTAAAATATTTTAGATATATATAATTATATTGATCGAGTATCTATATTAATTTTCTAGAATCTTCTATGATTGGAGAAATTCTAATATATGAATTTAATTTATCCAAAACTTCTGAACTAATTTGCTATTATTCACAGTAAAATAATGAATATTTAAATAAGCATGAAAATGGAAATTTGTAATAACGTTGCAATCATGTCAAAGCCTGTACAAAGCATGCTTAATTATTTAATTGTAAGAACATACTGATCATCCAAGATAGACAACAAAGCATTTTTTTTTTAGAATTTCAGAAAAATAATATTTTCAAAATAATATAGTAATATATTTCTTATGATTTTTTAAGTTATATGTAATTTGGTTTTGAATTTATGTTACACTAATATTCAGCGAAATTGAATTAAAATATGAAATCAAATTTGCATTACACGCTCCATAACTCATTTTCATAAAACTGTATAGTTTTGTAATAAACACCTCAGACAGTTTTATATGCTTATACTGTACTAAAGGTACCTTACATATTTAAAAAATCAAACAAAACTAGTATTTGTACGAAACAAAATGACGAATTTCTATCTTCTTTAATTGCACACTATCTATTGCATAAACGGAATAGACTATTTTCTTTATACGTATCTATTATTTATCTGTGTATCTTACCATATATAGAACTACTCTGATACGTCGATACTGGTGGTCTTGAAGTAAAGTGCTCACCTCAGGACCTGATGTTCGTGGGTTTAAACCCGGCTGGAGTCAACGGATTTTTCTTGTTCTATAAAAATCCATGGCACAACTTCCTTTAGAGGGTAAGTATAGGCGTCGCCCCCATGTATTGCGGCATATAATTAACCCTGAAAAGTATGTGAAAATACCTTTCCCAGAAAAATTGATAGGCCCTTTTGCTCTCGCTCATAGAAATTATTGTGTGCTGGTATAATCAGTCTGTTCAGAAAGTACACGTTAAATACCTTGAATAAATAACTACCATTAGAATCCTAGTTACAAAATGAGTCAAATTATGGATAGTTAAAGACGCTGAAATAAGTATGCTTAAGTTGTTTACTCAGTACCTAGGGACAAACAAAAAATATTTTTATATTTCTTTTATTAGAAAGAGTAGTTTTCTTTTATGAAGAACTTTGAAATGGAAAATTATTTTTAAGGCGGGGTAGGACTAAAAAAAAATCTTTTTATGTCTCTTTCTCGTATCTTTTCTCATTTCTCATACACATTATTGGTGACTTTTGCCTCTTTTTTTTCCCTAAAAGGTAATGCACACGTTTAAGTTCATCTCTTATCACTGAATCTTTAATTTCCTTTTTGCATATCGTTGGAAGCAATTCACCGAAAATCCATCATTCCACGATAAGAGAGCAAGAGAATGAAGCCGAAATGACCCGGCAAGCACGTCGCGAAATGGAGGGATTAATCAAATGCTAACTTCCCCTCCTTTGGGATTCACCCTCCTCTTATATACACCCTGCATCCACAATCTCGATCAAAATGACACTTCAAAATCTTGAAGAAAACGAGAGAATAGAATAAATAAAATTGAAGTAATGTGTGTAATTTTGTTCGTATAAAATTATGGACAGTAGTTTATTGTTTGTGGTCCACCCCACTTAATTATAAATATGCATCAATTTATGAGCGGAATAATAAAGGAATCAAAGTTTAGGTATAAAGAACATTAGCCTTAGCCACCCTCTAAATAGAATGGATTGACGGTAATAGGAAGATCGGGACTTGAGTTCTAGTCGGGTGTAATGAGGGTGATTTTTATTAAATAGTTCCTCATTTCAAGGCAAATGTGGTTATATTTCCTCTCAATTCTACCTTCATCACCCTATAATATTAGTGTTTGTATGTGAATAAACTGGACGGGTAGTAATACGCTATGCACAAAATGAAATGAAAATAAATTATATTCAATCACAACTGGATTGATAAAATAAATAGTATCAGCCAGTTCCAAAGATAATAGGTTATATTGCGATTCCCGGCAAGTGTGAGATTAATTAATCCACTATTCTAGTCAGTGGTCACGCGAAATAAACTTGTAGCTCAACAAGTCTGATTTAACGGTGAGGGAAAGTCGGGCTTCGTATCTCAACAGGTTTTACCGAGATAAGTTTTTACCCACAGGTTTTTTCACTTTCTCTCTACGCAATTTCGCGTGCATTTCCTTTAAATTTGTGTGCTCTAAGTCCTTCTCCACTAGTTTAATCAATGACGAATGGGTCAAGGAGACACAAAACAATAAGTACTCTGTCCTATGTAAATCAAGCTATGGGTCATATGTTGAAATAGTCATGCGTTTGAAAATACATGTTAAATATTATTAATTACATAATTATATAGTGAGTCATTTTAAGTTGGAATGGAAGGGATTGATAGCTATGCTCCTTATTTTTTCATTTCTTATAATATATAAAAACTTTTTTTTAAAAAAACAAATAAAATATTGCTTTATAGATACTTTTAATTTAATTTTCTACACATTCTACAGTTTTTTGTTGTGAGTAATGGATATTATGTATTTTAACCAAGACCTTTTCTTTTCGTTTAAAAAGTGTCTGGGTCAAATGCAGCGATTTTCATACCAATATTGTTTATTGTTTTATAAAATAAAACACCCTTTTGTTATATAGGTGCAGGGAGATGGAGATAAGAGGGTGGGGGCTTGAAAAACCTCCAAAGATTATTTCCCCAGCCTTCCTTTTTGAATTGACGTAGTGAGGGTTCCACATAAACGTAAACAAACTTAAATAATGTATGAATCTTTGTATGTATGTTATTTTTTTAGCACCGTGTTTTATTACCCGTTCATGTTATACGCATATTATGTACTAATTACGCTAATGGGTTAGGGATGAGGAAGGTTAAATTCAGAGGAAATGTGCCCATATTTGCGTGGAATAGGAGTGGTGAACCATTTAGGGAAAACCACCCTCAGTACACCCCACCTGGATTTGAACCCCATTTTCGGTGTCATTGGTAGTCTAGTCCATTGCAAGAGTGATGCCTTAGACCATGCGGCCACCAAAGCAGGTATTATGTATATCATTCAACATTGAAACACATAAATCTTTGTTGGAAAATTATACTTGGGTGCAGGCACATATCCAGAGGGGGGTTCGTGGGGCTGAAGCCTCCACTCCCCCCAAAATCTAAACAAAAATTAAAATTTATTATAAAAATATCAAACAATTATAGAATTATCTTGTAATAATATCTTGTCTTGTTGTATTATTATTATTATTATTATTATTATCACCGCGTCTTAATACCCGTTCGGGCTATACGCACTTACGCTAATGTATAATGGTAGGGTGATTGTGAAATGAAATGGAGGACCTACAGTTTAACGTGGAATCCGAAACCACGTTGGATGCCTGGCATTCCACGCATTCACAAATTGTGATTAATACACGTCCTGTCAGAGGTGAAGAAAGGTTTTGGTAATCAGATAAAACTGTGCCGGGACTGAGGATTGAACCCCGGACCTTCAGAACAGAAGTCCGACACCTTACCCCTAGACCACCAGGTCACTCGTATTGTTGTAATAAATTCCTAATTAAAATTACAGTAGTAATTAGTATGTTTCACTTTATTAACCGGACTAAATAGCGTTAGTAATAAGATTTAATAGACTCATGAATTCCTCCACACACGGAAATAAAAATGTCAACATTTCACAGAAAAAAAAAAAGTTGACCCATTCTTGCATTCACTAATAATCAATATTATTTTTATTACTTTTAATAGAAAAGTTAATAGTTTTTTATAAAAATGTATGTAAAATTATTATATTTTCCATCAAAATTCATAAAAAGTCTACCACTTATTAGTGAATGCAAGAATAGATCTACTTCAATATATTTTTGTACGAAAATTTGATATATTTTTCTTTCCGTGCAGGTCATATTCATCCGCCACCCTTCCCCCATTATTTAGTCTTAAGATGATCGTCGTCATAAAGCAATATTTAAAGAATGAGCCCCCACCCACACCCCCGAAAGAAAATTCTAGGCACGTGCCTGTTTGGGTGTGAAACATATCAAGGATTTCAGATTCTATTAAGTTTTATTATTTTTATATTCAATGGTCCCATTTAATTTGGTGCATTAATCATAATAGTATGCAACTCAAAAACCCTCCACACACGTATTTAAAAATCTACCTTACCCCTGATTTGCATATAAAGTTAAATAAAAACATTATATACATGTTACATTAACATTCTATTGGAACCCTCCAAGAATAATTAGCTTTTTACTCCCTTGGGTTTTTTGTGAAATTTAGTTATTCTAAATATTTTTCAATGTTTTTTTATCATCACGATTTGATTCTGATTATATATTCATTTGAAATTGAAACCATCTAGTTCCCCATTTAAATGGTAGTTATATGCATATCAAACTGATTATAAAACATAGTAACATCTCCTCTGCAAATAGAGATTAGGGAATGAAAGCTTTGGGCCCTTGGGGAGCAGACTATTTACTGACCAGTCCAGGTTTGCGATCCTCTAAGGCCTTAATGCCACTTAACTCGGCTTTATACTGAAGAGTTTGTCGTGTGTTTTGCTCTAGTTTTGGAGGCCAGGTGGAGTGTGAATCAAGAGCACGACGCCTGGAACCCCGACGCCGTTCGGAACGTGTTAGGCGAGAGAGCGAAATCATGTTCCCTTCCTCTGAGATTGTGCTTCTGTCCGGCCACAATTCTGGCTTTTACCCCTTCCCCTCAAACTTCCCTTCTCTCTCTCACTCCTCCCGTTTCCCCCTTCCCCTCTTGAACCCTGCTTCTCCTTTTCATGCCAGAAGCTTCCATCCCCTCCCCTCTAACACAACCCTAACCCTCCCGGACTCTAATCAGTTGAGAATAAACTGTCACAACTCGATTAATTAGATCTAGTGTTCTTGCTTTGAAGTTTTGGATTGTATTTAGTGCCAGGATGGTGTGTTTAGAGGCACTTAACACATTTAGGTTAATTACTAGAGTATGGGTTCTCCTGATTATGAGAATCTTTAAGACCCTTTTTTCGTCGAACACTTTAGCTTTAGTGGTAAAAATATTTAACAATGATTAAATAAGAAATTGACTATATTACATCCTGTTCCTAAGAAATGAAATGTTTTAATTCTCACATTGAGATATCTTGTTTGCTGTATTCAAAAGGGTTTTATTTCATCAGCAATATTAAATTCTCATTTTTTAAAATAAACAAAGCATTTGTCCATAAATCTATTCAATATTAATTTAAATTACAGCAATAATATGGTACAATATTCATAGAAAGGGCTTTAAATCAAAAACAAACAACTTTTGCTTTTTAAATTATTTTGTTTACCATACGTTATTTTATAGGTAATGATAATATTTAAATTGACAGATTAATATCACATGACCTTACGTATAAATATATGTAAAGTAACTTTGCTAGCTGTCAAATAAGGCCCTTCCTATGAAAATTGGACTGTTGATAGGCTCTACTCTACTACATATATACGTCATATGTGAATGTATTCTTTTTATACCTGGACAAAGTGTTTTACTGACTAATAAAAACAATCAACAAGTCAAAATAAACTCTGCTTACTCAAACAACATGCCACTCCACTGATTGAGAATAATAGTTGTCAAATTAAAACCATAAAAAAGCATTATTGGTGCCGTCAACATTCTAAAACTGTTTATACGAAAATAATATCTTCTGTGTTTTTATATTAGTTTGATTCTTGACTTAACATTGGGAGAAAGCCTTATGCAAGCATCTGTTCTAACTTGTTCGTTATTTACATTGTTAGTTGGTGGATTTGTAACCCACGCACTTAAAACTCTGAGTTCGATTCTAAAAGGGTATAGGTATGCCAACTGTAGCATTTAATTAATCTACAAGGTTGAACAATCAAATTAGTCCCAATATTTGAATCTAATAGGAGAATTATCTACAAGAATTTAATACCAAATTAAATAACTAATAGAATGAGCTACTGTAAAGAGGTAGAACTTACTTAGTCAGCCAATCTGCCCCGGTTTCCCACAACTGACTTGGCATCAACACACGACATGTCCAGTTAAAAAGCGAGGTACGACTTGCGTAGGAATGTTCCAATACTAGTGATATATCAGTATCGATACAAACCTTTCGATATTTCACTAATAAAAGTACTTTATAGCCAGTATCGAAGGATTTTACTTTACCTCTATCAAAAATGAGTTTTTATTATTTAATTAAAATTTTTGAACACGTACGTGAATCTTTTTTTTTTTAATGTGAACCAATAAGGATTTTTTTCCGGTGTTTCGATTGATGTATTGACATACTCTCCATAGTATCGCTTATCGGTATATCATATCGTTTTAAATAAGTTTGTGAAATCTAACCAAAGAAAAATCGATAACGATCGCTATATTTAAGAAATCTTGTTTCGCCTTCGAAAGCAATTTCACTCTAAGTTTGGCACAGCATGAAAGTAGCTATTTAAAAATGACCAGATGTATTATTTGTCCATTGTAGCAATGTCGGTTCTTTCAGAGCACCTGTTCTCCAAAACAGGAGCCATTTATAGAGACATTTATAAGCTTTTGGGTAAAAGAATGAACGAACTGCTATTAATAATATTATTCTGCTTGTCAAAATTTCGTTTCTACTAAAGTTTATATTACATCTCAACGACCGATATAATTATCGATTAAAATGTCTAATCCTATCTTGCAAGATTGTTAATTGCTGCGGACTGCCCCTATAGCACTTGTTATATTTGTTCTGGTCATAGATAATCATATCAGCTAGTATGGATCGATTTCTTTTAGGATGTGAATTTCTCGAGCTTATACGCACTATCTTTGCTTGGAAAATGGATAATTATATACATTTAGATCATAATTCTTTGAGTATTTGGTCCCTACCACTACTGTAATATGTACGTAGACTTTTGATTGTGATAACAGTGGCGGAGCCTGATCTTTATTTTTGATGGGGACAGGTTGAAGCTTACCGGTAATGATTTTTTTCTCACCGCGTGTTAAAATATTAAATTAAGTTCATTTAAATTTTCCTAATTTTTAAAAATAACTAAGCAAGTCTTCAAACAGAAAGAATAAAAGAACACAGGTTTTTAACTAAACTTAACAAGTGATGATGTTACTTATACAACAGTTAGGAGAGAGTGTCTCTTAATGCCAGTTCATGAGTACCATAGTATTTTTAAGCATTCTATTAATCTGCCTAACATATGCCTATTTTTTGACACCTGTTCGTTGTGTTTTTGGACTGAAATTTTGACCGCGGAATCTATCTGTGATGCAATACTTACTTTTCCAAATGTTTTAAACTTAAATGCATTTTCCAAATGAATGTTTACAGCTTACCGTTGTCCACAACCCTTCACCACCAAATAATAAATATTAAAAACAAAATAAGCTATGTTTTTCTTCACTCACAGTTAACCACAATATGGTTTACCAAACAGAGCATTATAATAAGTTCATTTGTTCTTGCCATCCACCTGCATTAATGTAAAGTCATTAAGCTGATGTGCTCCTAACAGTTTAATTTCTAGTTTTTCTGGAAGTTTTAGTGAAGAAAACGGTGTTTTTAATAAATAATTAATCTACGTTAATCATTTTCACGTGTCAACTTACTTCTTGGGTATAATACATACTAAAACACAGACACATAAACGTAAAAACAAACTATAGACCAACTTTATCATATAAATAGCCCACTCGGGCTAGCCCCATTCGCTGGTGTAAAGCTGGCACCGGAATGGTAGGGGGAATGACCTTGAGAGACAGCTTACACTCTCAGAAAGGGCCTGTTAGAGCTGGCCCTGCTCAGATTCTACAATTACATTCTCAGAAAGGGCCTGTTAGAGCTGGCCCTGCTCAGATTCTACATTCAGTTACTAGAGCGCTGGTACAGTCACCACGTGACGTTTGGAGCAAAGGATGAATAATCTTGACTTTAATACTGTATAACGAATTCAATAATTCACTGCGGGAAGAGAAAAGGGCTCCACTTCATATTTAATGTTTTTCCCAAAATATTGTATATATAAAAAAGAAAGTTTAAAAAATTTTTGGTGGGCTCTGATCCCTATGGCCTTTAAGGGTGGGCCCTTGTGTGATAGATTGATATTACAAGTGATTTGAATATTGTTTTATGTATGTGAAGCGTGGGTTTTTCAGGAGAAACACAAGAGCAAGGTGAATGCGGTTGTAATGAGATATCTAGGAAATGTATGTGGACAACTCGTTTGGACAGTCAGTAATGAATGGGTGCTAATGGATTGCGGTTTGAAAGGGAATCCAACAGGTCAATGTGAAAGAAGCGTGTTATATTGGTTTGGGAATGTCAAGAGTATGAGTTCCGAAGCAAATATATAAAGGTAGAGTGTGTGGATCGAAAGGAAGGGGTAGGTCTTATAAGACTTTGCTAAATGTTTCAGACGAATGTGGGAAAAAGAGAAATATTAAGAGTTTTAAGAATAAAAGAGCATGTATGACTCGGTGTATGGATGTAGTTAAAGCGGAGGTAGTATGCAAGGATAGAGAAGTGTGGAGAAAGTTAATGAGGACGGATTAAGTAGGAAGTAGTCGATTTGTAGTTATATGCACAGTTTCTTGCCTATACCGTAAGGGAACAGCGTGATTAGGTAAGTTTATTCTCGAATCTTAATGTTTCCTTGGAGTTTAATTATTCGTAATGAGTTATTTTATTGATGTAAAATATATTTAGGATCTTTCAACTCCTATTATTTTAATCTATCTTAATATAAAAAGCGATATAATCTATGATGACGCAAGCTGAGTACAAAGTAATGTCTTGTGGGAAATTGGATGAGAGCATGTTTAGGATTTAAGTCAAAAAAGTCTATTCTCATTTTGGTGAGATAGATATTCTGATGGCGCGTATTATCAATTTTCTTATGACTGTGTCTTGTCCACTTATTAGACAATTTATATCTTTGTATTATTTATGCCATGATTTGTTAAAATACTTAAGTGATAGATTGATTTCATGAGCTCTATCATTATATTAAAATGTTTAATTTAATTTTAACACCGCGTCTTACTACCCGTTCGGGTTATATACTTAAGTACTAATTATGCTAATGGGTTAGCCATTGTGAAGGTTGAATTTAGAGGAATTGAGCCCAAATTTGCGTGGAAGGAGAGTGGAAAACCATTTAGGGAAAACCACCCCAGTCCACCCGACCGAGATTTGAACTTCGATCTACCCGTTCTCTCCAGTCTAGCTCAACACGAAACAAGCGCATTAGCTAACCACACCACCGAGGCAGGTATATATTAAAATTACATATTTATGATTACATAACTTAAAAGATGCTATCATGGAGATTTTTTAATAACATTCCTTTCGAATGAGCAATTTATTCTATATGATTATGAAAACCTATTTAATTTATTCATGAACTAGTTTTTTCTTTCTGCATATTCAATAAATGTACTTAATTTTTGTATTTTCACTATTCTTTTGGGAAGAGGATATTATCAATCACTTACTCGAATGCCACTTTGTCCTTCCTATTGTCATTTATTTCTAAGTGCTAGGATTCCACCCTTGTTCAATACGTATTTAAAGGGGAACTTCACGCTAATCTATAATACAGCATGGTGCAAAAAACTAAGTAATCAAAATTAATTTAGTTGAATTTATAAAAACAAAGTCAGTTTTAAGATTTGAAAGAAAAGTTATATATATATATATATATATTAGTGACGTAGCCGAGGGGTGGTAGACGGTCCCGTTCCCTAGGAACTCTGCTCAAAGGCCAAGCTTTAACAAGTTACTTAAGCTTGTTCTTTCATTTCATTTTGAACTTTTAGTTATGTTCTTTTTGTATGTTTTTAGTTTGAATAAATAATATTTTTTACTTTTTTCAGTAGTGTATATCTTCTTTAAAATATTCTATAACCTACAGTCTTACCAATAACATGGTATGCTTGTTTTGAGTTTAGTGAGCCGTGATATAACACTATTTCAATGTGTACTTACTTACACGGAGAAGGGGGAATAGGTATGGTTGCGCTGGGTTACGATCAAGCCAGTAAATGGGGGAAGGAGAAAGTTTCCTTTGGAATACCTCCCCCCTCCCCTTTCCCCCTATATGATCCTGGCTACGTCTTTGTATAAATAATAAATGTTTTATTTTGAAATTTTGATTTAGCTCAGCCTTATTTTATTATATAAGAAACCTTATCACCAAATCCCAGATTATAAGATTACCAACTGAATTCATACTTTAATTGATTATATAAGAATAAAAATAATTAATATCAACAAAATCTCAATTTAAAATAAAAAGTTATGTTTTCTAAGTTTCATATTTGGACTAAAACTTTTATTAATAAGCTAAAGATTCGTATTCAAGAAAAACTGGATTTGAACCAATTCTAATGTTTACTACAACATACTACTCAATGTCAGTCAACCTTGGTGGTATTGGGGTAAATTTCTCACCTTACGACCTTACGAACGGTGTTCATGGCTTTAAGCCAAGCCGAGGTTGATATATTTTCATCGATAACTGAAAATTCGTAGCACAACTTTCTTCAGAGGGTTATAGTAATCGGTCCCATTTTGATTAAGGTATGTAAAAGATCCCTGAAAAGCATGATATAAAATATATTTCTGGAAAAATCATTATTTACCTTCGTTCTATTCCAAATATGTGTTATTCAAAAATGAGATAGGGGCTTGGTATATTAATTGTACATTTTGGGTTGTCAATTGTAATAAATGTAAGTGTATTTCCATTTGTAACTGTGGCTCATTTCTTTGTGTTTTATATAATATGTGTAAAGTCCAAGCGATTAGCTAATTCGGTAGCGTGTCTGAATACTGATCTAAGAGTCTCAGGTTCGATTCCCAGCATGGCCGAAAATTTTATCATTGATGAAAATATGGGTTTCACATTGATAAACTAATGGCTGAGACTGGAAGTTGTGCATGTCCTAGTCTTAAGTTAGATTATAAGTCATATTATGAAGCTACGACAGGTCCAACCAGCCGGTAGTGGAAAATATATGGCTTGAATAAAAAACAGACACAGGCCGCCGGTTGGAAACAGTAATGAATGTAAAGTAAACTAGTGGATCATTGCAGCGATTTCTGCAAATTATTGAACTAAAATGTATTCTAAACTTTTTATTGGGAAAAGATCTCTATTAAAAGCATTAACTCGACTTTCTAGCTAATAGTTTACTCGTCAAAGGCTATACACTTTACATAGATCTTTTGGTGTCTAATTTGAATCAAAACTTTTATTTGCCCCCTTCGAACCACGATGAAAACTTTAAAACGACCCCTCTTCCAACTCTCTATCTAATTGTGGCACCAAAACACTCAAGTAAAAATTAGTTATTACTTTTAGCTAAAGGCAAACATTTTAGCTATCCATTTTTTATAACTATACACAAATCATGGTTTCCATGGTGATGTACACAAATAATGATTATACAGATGGGCCCTTGCGTACACAGAATGAAAAGATGGAAAATTCGCTAGAAAGTTCGGATTTTTGTTTTAAGCTACTATTTTTGCCGAGATTCCAGACCCATAACGTTTAAAATGAGTGGACGTTTGTCAAAATCGGTTCAACCATTTTCTCGCAATTTCACTTACCGGAAAAGGGCTTATCAAATTACACATAAGACCAGAAGTAAACATTCAAAGACAAAGAAGAGGAAGGATAAAAATCAACCATGCTTTATCTATATAAATAATCTGATATTGATTTGTTTGATAAATATATAAATAACTGCCGTAATCTTTCCATTTGTTGCACTATATCACTACAGTAAGAAATTAGTTGGTATTATTTGTAACCAGAGATAAATATTTTATCTACATAGATACACTCATACACAAAGCAGGGTTTCCATGGTGATGTAAACAAAGAATTAAAAGCTGAAAATACTCTGAGAAAGTCAGCTTTTTGTTGGAAACTACTATATTTCCCTACATCCTAGATCCCTAACCTTTAAAATGAAAGGTCTTTTTTCAAAATTAGTTCAGCCATTTCCTAGCTAATTTTTACTACCGCAAACGGGCTTATCAAATTAGAGTACGAGAGAGAGTTAGCGATTGAGTTTAAGAGAGAGAGTTAGAGAGAGGATTTGAAAGAGTGAGTTTGAGGGAGAGTGCATTTGGTAAAGAGAGAGTGTTTGAGAGAAAGCTTAAGAGAAAGAGTATAATAAAGATAATGTGAGAGAAATTGTGTGGTAGTGAGTGTATGTGAGGGTAGACAGTGTATGAGAAAGAGGGATGAAGTGTCAGAGAGAGAGAGAGAGAATGCGAGAATATTATATGAGTGTGATATAGAGTGCGTTTGTGCGAGTGTGTGTGTGTGTGTGCTTGTACCCTTGAGAAAGAATGTCAGATAGAAAGAGATAAAGTGAAAATATAGATGTTGTGCACAAAACATTACAGTTCTTTGAAATAGCCTTCCCTCAAAATTAAGTATCAACATGGAAACATAACTGAACTTATTGTATTTGTAAGAATGAAAATGGCTTAACTTATACATTTGTATTGTGCTACTATTTACAAAAGTGAACATCAAAACCCTTTATTTGAATAAAATAAACATTAAAACCCATTATTTGAAGAAAAAATTGAACACCAAAACGCATACTTAAATAGTTAAAATTGCTATTTTTAAATGTTATTCAAAATCATTTTATCGTTTTTGAGCTTATAATACCTACCAAAACATATTTAAAAATCATATCATGCGCGAAACAAAACGTAGAAAATATTTCCATGAACTTAACAACTTAACCTTTTAATTTTCGAATTATGTTCAATATTATTGATTTAAATGTGAAATAACGACAAACACATTCGAATTAAAATTTAAAGCTTCGCCATTTTAGGCATCTCCAATTAAATGTGTTATGACCAGCATCCAAAGAGAAATATACATCCAGAGAGAAAATTGTGATGTGTTCGGACCAACAAATAAAGATTGAGTTAAATAGAGATATTTTATCTAGAGATTTACAGCCATGCAGCAAATAAAGGTTTCCATAGTGACTAAAGAAAGAATGAAAAACTGAAAATTCTCTGTGAAAATCGGGTTTTTGTGGAAAACTACTATTTTTCCAGATATCCCGGACTCCTAACCGTTAAAATTAGAGTTCATTTGTCAAAATCTGTTCAGTCATATCCTTGTAATTCCTATTACAGGAAATGGGCTTATTAAAGTATATATTACAAGGATAATGTGTGCAATCTTTTGATAAATGAATATTTTCGGAAATTTAATATGTAGGTGTAGTGCGAGTTGAATGTGTGAATAATACAAAAGGGAAAATTTAAAAATAATAAGATAGTTTTGCTTGTGTATACATCCATTACTGTTTCCAGCATGTGTCCCGGGTAAGTTTTTTATTCCAGCCACAGTTTTTCCACTACCGGCTGGCTAGGTCTGTCATAGCTTCATATGCCCTATATTCTAAATTAAGACAAGGACAGCTACAACATCCAGTCCCCAACCGTTTCATCACTGTGAAAGGGTAAACCCCCATTTCACCAATAATACATTTTTCGGCTATGCTGGGAATTAAACCCAGGACTTTTAGCTCAGAAGACATAAATGCTACCGACTGAGCTAATGTTTTGGATTCTAACACAAATAAGTTGTTCATATTATCATTGAAAATTTTGAACCCATCTTATCATTTCACAAACACCCCCCACCCCCACCCTCTCACTTAGAAATTCCAAATTTTAACTTATTTGGCTATCTTAAGTGTTCTCTGGTCCTGCCTGCCAGATTTCAATTTACTACTAGCCCTAAGATTTTTTTTTTTCTATTTATAGACCCCCAGTTCCCTGAGCCCTATTTTTAAATTTTACATTTATAGACTTTTATAGTCTTATGGTGTGATTTTTCTGCTTGCCAAATTTCAGATAGTGGGAGGTTTAAAATTTTTCAAACATTTCATGTGGAAGGAAAGACATGCATATTGCCTTTTATCCATACAGATTTAATCTTTAATTGTGTTTCCTAAAATATTATAATTAATTACATTGTAGCCTAAATTCTTTAGTTTAATATCATGGGAGATAAGTGGGTGTGGGGGGACCCCTATTGAGTCTATTCTAACATTACTCATTAAATACTTACAATAATATTCAATATACTTGTTTCATATGAACATTAGCATAAATTAAAGATTTTAGTTGCACCACCAATCAATTAGGTCCAAATATTTTCTCAATTGTTTTATCAGTATTAAAAAATATCTAGGCACAAACCCACTTACAAGAGTGAATTTAATTATATGTCATATAATTAGCACCTAATTTTATTTGAATAAACATTTATGCTCTAGATAGTGTGGCTAGTAGAATATGTGATAGTATGTATTTTAAATTAGTACTCATAAATTTTAACTGATATTTATATAGGCCTAACAATTATAGAACTGCAAATCAATGTATTATTTATTCAAGAGCAGGTTCCTTCTAGTAAAAAAAAAATCCTTAAATACAGACATATTAAAACACTTGAGGAAAATGATCTTTTATATCATTGGCATATTATGTTCAACACGATAAAAATATTATCTGTAAAGTCAAAAATATATTTAAAAACAGTCAAGAGTGGTCACAATAGTAGGCATTATTAAGTTTCTATTGTCCATTTAATTCTAGTAACTGCACAAAATATTTCAAGTACGTTGCCTACCTGTAACGTTTCGGAAGATTAAGATAGCTGCTCTCATGTTAATAAATTTACATTTTATTCAGAGAGTTTTAAATATACAACGTTGAAACAAAAACATAAATTCTTTAATAACTCTATAAATAGTCCTACAGCGGCAGATTTTTTTATCTTGTAGTTTTTTCATTAACTTATTTGTTCAGACAGGATAGTGCTTAAACTAGTTAAGTGCGTCGAATTATGATGCAGCCCACTTCGCAAAATAGTTTTGAAATCTCTAAGTAAGCAGCGTCATTAAAACAAATGATGTGTGAATTTACACCACTAATATCATTATTTTAATTTAAATCAAATAAACTAGCCACGCTCAACTCAACTTTACTTGAATTTTAATTTAAATAAACCAAACTTGATAAGCTCTACCTAAATCAACTCAATCTAAGAAACCAAACAAAATATTATATTAGGTTGACGACTTTTTCTTCTCCTTTTTCAAAGTGTGTTGATGCTGATTTTGTCTGCTATCTAACGCTACAGTTTTTATTTACTAAGTCTTGCATCAAGAATGTCAACCTATATAGAAAAAAAAAACCTTTTCTTAATATTTCAAGCTAAACTTTTAATGTAGGCTATTATATAGTGCTTAAATATGGTGATATTTATAAAATTCTGCAGAAAGTATAAGAAATGTGTTTTAATTCATAACAAATTGTTTGATTCCATTTAATACTAATCTCATTTTTATACTTATTTCCAAACTATAATGTACAGTAGAAAAAAATATAAATAAACAATTAAATATGTTTTACCAACGCGATGGTCATGTGAAAGGCATATTTAAAATATATGATTTTATCGTGCTGATCATATTTAGCCCTATTTTCACCTATAATGAAAAATATAAATTGCACTTGATATTTTCGCTTGTAATCAACATAGACCTATACAGGTATATTTGAAGATGTGATAATCTATCCTTCAAATAAATCTTTGCAATTTATATTAAGATATACAGTTATATTGTTTGTGTGTTAACTGTTAATAAATATCCTGAGATTAAAATCAACTAGTCAAAATAACCATTTTTCAGCCTGACGATTGATTACATTATAAAAATATATTGTCATTCAAAAAAATTAAAACTAAAACTTTGATTTATTTTAAGAACAGCACAAATTTTATTACAAATACCAATATAAGTCAAAATTTTGTTTTCGGTTTTTACCGATAGGTCTATTAGATAAACTAGGTTATTTTAGGTGTTGGAATCACATGCTTAGGCTTTAAAAAAGAATTATAAATCTTAACCAAGATCATACATAGGTCTTCTGGTGAAATTTAAATATAGGCCTACTCTTAGTACTGGTAGTTTGCAGGAACCAAGAAAATATGTAAATTAGATAAATGGATGCATATATACAATGAATTCACTTGCCTGAACTTCATTTAACTCGTTTCTGTTTATTGTAGTATGGTATTCCATAGTCACAATTCACTTTAACTTAAGATGTACTGAACACAAGAAGTTGCACCAAACAATTCTTTCAAAAGAATTCTAATGATTGGTACAGTTCAACCAATCCAACTCACTACTACAATACAATAAAGCAGATAATAAAATTCTGTACATTATAGGGTATTATTACAGGTCACATTTATACAAAGATTATTTACATGATTACAAGACAAAAATTCTCTCATGTCAAAGTGATATGATTTTTGCAGAGATTGAACAAAAATAATATAAAGTAGTTCCCAATAACAAATGTAAGAAATTATTTTTTTTTACTCTAAACATTTGTAATCTTTTGAAGACTCATAATTTGATTTGAGGCACCTATTATGTAACAATATTTACATTTTGTAATTGTATCAATTTACTTTACACTAACAATCAATCCTTTAATGGTAGACAGCAAATTAAATATTTCAATTTAATGTTGTGCTTATAAATTATTTAATTATAGTAGGTACTTTATACTGGCAATGTTTATTTGAAGAATTATTCACTAAGGAGAGTGGCAAATAAATTGCATCATTTTTCTTCTCTTCCTATTATAGTAAACAAATATACAGTAGAATCTTGATGGTCCGAACCTTTAGTAATCTGAACTTAAGTAAAATATGCCAAAATATATATGTATGAAATGTAGAAAATGAGAAGCAATGCTATTTAAAATAAAAGTTTTACCAAGCAAAGTTAGTGGGCCCACTGCAATAATTATTTTAATTAATGATTTTTTCGAGAAATTTTTTTATGATAATCAATTAATGATTGGAATTTTTTTTATCAAAATATTGCACAGTCTATCTTTTTGTGTCTTAATCCTCCACATTGGTAAATAAAATATTTAAAAAACAATTATTGTACTGTACCTTATTATATTGTATTTGTCTTGTCTATAAAATAAAATACATAGGCCTATTTGCTAATGCAAACAAATTGATAATCCGAACCACCCCCGAACCCAATTAGTTTGGATTATCAAGGTTCTACTGTAAAATAAAATGACATCACAGAATAATAATTATAATAAACATATTTTACAATTCCAACTTTATTAAATAATATAATTTAAAATAATAGTAAAATAGTTTTAATTTTATACTAGACAATTTGGATTATATGTTCCAAATAATTGTTGTTCCTAATATTAGGTAAGACAATAGAAACTGTCTAAAAAAAATCTCCCCTAAGAATATATCAGTGGCGTAGTTAGTATTTTAAAGCAGGGGACACTAAGGTGATAAATAAAATTGTCTTGCTTTATTTATTTTTTATAAATTATCTCTAAATGACTGTTCTTCTAAGTAAATACATCAATCACTCATTTCTGTTTATAGATTGAGACAAAGTTTAAAATAACACTATCAACAAGACATTATGTCAGTTTTTCTCTCTCCATTTTAAAACTATAGTGAAATTAAATAGCTTTAATAAAATAATGTGAACAATAACATTAGGTACAATAAACAATGTCTTCAGTGTTACCTACAATTAGATAACTAACTTTTATAAACATAATGCTTTAGCATCCAAGCAGAAAATCCATCCCAAATTCCAACTTTTTTACTAAGACACTAGTATTTAAAAGAACATTAGTTATACTAGCCCACTTGTATTATAAGTGAAATAAATCTAAACACAATCCTATATAGAGTGCTTTATATTTGATTTTAACATAAACAGTAGTTCCATTGAATATTTTAGCTAGGTTAATACATTTTATTAGAAAGTTATTAATAAGGTTAACTTTTCTAATCGCAATTGTAGGGCAAGGTGTATCATGCCTAATTAATTAGCTGGTGCTAATGTTAATAATCATAAATGCCTTTTATTTCCTATCCCAACCCCCTTCGTCAAGCCAACCTCTTCCCTTGTCATAACCTAGTTACAGTCAACATTTAAAAACACAATGTTGCCAAACATAAAAATAAAGTTAGTATAACATTTAGCATTAATTTAATAAATTAGTATTTATAAATTGAAAATCATTATTGTAGTATTATTTAAAATATAACTGTTCGAATGTATACATAACACTGTATTATGTTAACCCCACACTTGTATTCAATTTGAAATCTTTTTGAGACTAGTTTCTTCTCGAGGCTAAGAAGAAGGTATGGAGGGGAAGGGATCTCGAAGGGCTGATTACAGTTAAAAAATATTTATTTTCTATTTGCAAACAGAATTTATTTCAGTTTCATCACTTTGGAAGTTGTTTTTAGCTTGCAATGAATGGAACTTAAACTTTTGGTATAATTTTTATATATGTCCAAGAAGGCTTGGTGAGAATTTGTCTATAATCTACCCTGATGCTATGTATGTGAAAGTCATACTGTCTGATGAACCCATAATGTTTTGTTTTGTAGTCTTGCTTCCTAAAATTAAGCAGGCTATGCCCACAAGATGATGTGGTAGGCTTACCTTAGTATTTAAATGATTTGTTACAATTTATAACGTATGGTACATACATTAGAATCATGATGGTATAAGAATTAGCTGCAGGGGGTCAAAACCCAAATTGAAAACTGATGAATACCATTTGAAAATAGTTAGTCGGTCAAGGTGGGGTTTGCAAACATATGTATAAAATCTTAAACCAGCTTTTTTTAATTTTTACTATAGTAAAACCTCGTTGGACTTAACATAGGTAGTATAAAGTTCTGGATAATCCGAAGACAATTTTTGGGAGATAGATATTGGAGCAAGAGAAAACCAAACTAAGTCAATTGAAATATATTTTATTGATAACAAACTCAAAATTAAAAGAGAATTGTAAGAAATTGGTGATAAGAAATGCCAAATATTTATTTTTTGTAGTCAACACAATGTGTTTTTCTGTAACTAAAAATAGCAGAAATTTAAAATTTGTGAAATAATGTTTGTGTTTCGGTCGAATTTTCACTAATCTGAACAAGCTTTGCTCTTAGTTTATATTAATGAGTTTGACTGTATTTATTTTTAATTATCATCAGCCAAATGATTAATCAATGTTTTATTACAACCCCAAAAAATGCATGCCTTAAAACTTCCTATTTTAAACCTAGCTTTGTCAACATTTACAGTCAAAAACTATTTTTGGTACATCTAACATAGTATTAAAAAACAAATGATGTTTCTTAGAACCACACCATTTAGTGGGAAAAGAAAAAACATGAATCTAGTCTCAATTGTACTAAAGGAATCAACAGATTGATTAATCACCTTAGATAAAATAACAACCATTAGAAACGAGGTAGCTTTCATATGTAAGCTTATTCCACTACCCAAGTTCTTAAGTCTCCCATGTGGAATATTTCTTAATATTCAACAACAAAAAACATTGTTTAAATAATACAATTGGGTATTAGGCATAGTGTTAAAAAGATTCTATTAAACCTTTATATTTTTACTATTCAATGGTCTCATTTAATTAAGATTTTAATAATAAAATATCTTCTCCCCCTTACACACACACACATACCCCTATCTACTTTCATTTATAAAAATTAATATAAAAACAATATTGATATGCTACATACACTTTAAAGTTGACCTTCCCCCTGGGAAATAAATTAGATTTCTATGCCCCTGATTATAATTCATGATTCTAAATATATATATATTTCTTATAACCTAGGGATAGAAGGAGGAAAGACTTTTTGTATGGTACTTTCATTACCCATGGATATTTCATTTACCAAAATTTCCTGTAACTATTTCTAGCACAATAGACAGATCAATTTTCATAGAAAAGATCTTTTAGAAAATGCAAATTTTTTTTTTTTACAACAAATTAGATAATATTTTATAATGTTACTAGTATTTTTTATAAGTATTTATAATAATTATATATCAAAAGAGACAACTGGAGATGTCATACTTGATATACGAATATTTGAAAAAAGGTCCAGTAACTCTTTGTGCTGTCAGCTAAAGCCGGCTCCAGAATATGCGTCCAGCGTTAGTTCCAATGTTGGCTCCAATATTGGCCCCAGACGTTTGTTTGGATACATTTGCCAAACTACCCCTTCTATACTATGCGTCCAACATTGTAGCCAGTGTTGGTTCAAATATTTGTCAATTATTTCTGGCCAGTCGTTTGGAATCCATCATGGAGTATGATTCTCCCCTTGTAGCTGCACTCAACCATCAATTAACCTATTATGGTTTTTATGATCAGAATTATTTGGATCCCAAAGGACTGGTTATTTTACATAGGCACTAACGAACTCCAAAATCTGTTCATTACTCTACTCCATGTCTCACCTTTTGAAGCTAAAATAAATTAAAGAATCGGTCTCTAGAAGTGTGTAACTATGCCCGGGAAGAACTACTAGTGCACTGTTGAAGAGTCGAGTGACAGATGCAAAGTGAATGATGAAACATTTATCATTGGGCGCATAGTCTAGCCGGCCCACAAATGTGATAACGGCACATTCCAACGTTGGAAGGCCCCTTTGACGCGGGACAAAAACACCGACAACAACCCGAATGTCCTTGAATGCCAACGTCAGAGGCTTGACACTTGGTGCATGCAACTTGTTTATTCTCCAGACTATGTGTACAGTGTTGGAAGGCATTTGACGCATAGTCTGGAGCTGGCTTAAGACCCTTTCTAGGAAAATTGGACTGTAACATTTGGTGAATTGAGAACACCATAACGGTTAAAACCAATATTGTTTTAAGTAAAAACTTAACAGACAAGCTGATATAAGATAGGTAGCCTTTAATATCAGAAGAAATGTTATAATAGTTTGGTTTTACCATTTTTAAAAGCTAAATTAGAATTATCAGCCAAATCCAAAGATAATAATATTTAAGTCTATGTTGAGTGTTGGTACATTGATAATCATTATTTAAAGCAGTTTCAGATTAATTTTTAAACAAATCAACTTTTAAAATTTAGTTTGACTGTAATAACGGGACATCAAGTTTACCACAGTAGACAAATAACAAGAACTTGTATCTTTCGGAAGGGCTCGGTCTGATTGGCCCAGTTGTGTAATCAAAAGAGAAACTATTTGTCATAAATAAACATAGATAAAACTACAAATGTATATGGATTATCACTCATTAAGCTCTATCACAGAAGAAATATTTACCACCCACCAAGAGAAATCTAAAAAAAAAAAAAAAAAAAA
>CABFWB010000315.1:128115-157802 GCA_902151455.1 Timema bartmani
AAAAAAAAAAAAAAAAAGATTATGAATGGAATCGCAGTTTTGTAAACAGTGGTTTGAATTTATTTTATTATTGTCTTCACTATAAGTTAGCATCAATGTTAGTGGCTACATACCTACTAAACACACTTTTCAAGAGCAAGTCTCACTCATTTAGAAAGTAACTTAAATAGGCAATTAAGCTGAAACCAGATATTGCTTTGTAGTGTTTAGAGCTGGATTTACATATGTTAGGGAACTTAAAAACCAAGCATCTGTTTGGTTAATGAATAATCAATAAAGACTTTCCTCATAAATCTTTAAAGTATTTGCAGGATTTTTATTTTAAATTCAAACTGTACACCCATCAATATGTTCTACATAATTATTCCCTGTAAGAAGAAAATTATTGTAGACACAAAATAAGAAGGCATCTACAATATAAAATTAAAGTTAATGTTTTCTTTCTTGTGGGGGTTTGCAGGGGCCCCTGTCTGTGAGGGGCGTTGGGTGATCCAATCCCCCACCCATTTAAATCAGACTGACTTAACACTTAAGAAAGCTACCTTCTGGAGCATTGAAACTCAAATTCAAATGTTCAGGTGTCTGGCAATATTTACACTGTGGTTTGTTATATCAAAACCTGGTTTATCCCAAAATGACATTTAAAGATGCCAACAATGCTATGCTTCAGCCATGTCAAATATGCTTTTTCACAATTATATGTGGCTCAAGGACACTATGGTAATTCAACATACAATGCAAGAAGATTAGTTTTTTTTTTATAAAACTTGTGGAAATACATCTTGTCCCATTTAATTGAATCAAATTCAAAACATTTCACAGAGTGTCAAATTTCTAAACAATAATTGATCAACATTGAAAAAATTGCATCTAAGTTCTTATTCTAATATATAAGGGGTCAGCAAGCTCAATTTTTTTTATCCAAGTTGATCTCGAGTGAGCTACCAAGACGTATTGAGCAGTTGAACTTGATTTGAATAAATATTTATTTCAAAACATTATATTTAAATAAAAAACAAAAGTGTGTTATAATTATTTTAATGTTTTTTAATGAAATAAGACTCATATTAAAATATGTTTAAAAATCTTAGATTGTTTATTTTAAAATAAATAAGTCTTAATAAATTATAAGATTAAATTTTTAATTTGACGTGATAAGACCGAGAAATTAATCATGATTCAATTTAATGTTCCCAAGGAAATTAAAAAAAAAAGAGCATTCATGAAACTATGTTTGGGTATGAAGATTTAACAATAATGAAATGATTTTTTATAAACGAAGAGATTTTAGACTTTTTTTTTTATTTTAAAATCTCAGAAAGTGTGGCATCTCGGAAAGTTTTAGGAGAGATACAAATTTTTCAGGAAGAGTGGCATGGTTTTGGTAGGTTTAATTTACATTCGAATTCTTAGTAACCTATGCTTCACATATCACTTTCACTTCCACCTTGCTCTAGACAATTCTCTTTCGAAGAACTTAATTGGACCTTTTATTGGTTGGCCCGGTCATGTGAATAAGGATACAGACTGTGTAGATGTGATTTATATGTTTAGAGACTATGCGGAATGGGAGCTTACGAACTATGTAGACAAGGCTTAAAACTCTTATCAGCACTAAACACATTCCAAGAAATAACTTTTTTTCAGGGAGCTCCAAATTGTGAACCCATTAATCTTTAGAGCCTGAGCTAGAATATCTATGCAAAGCTTGGTTCAAAGCTCGAAATCTGAGTATTCACAGAGCCCTATTTTATATTTTATATTTATATTTATAAAATGGGTTTATTTTTGATTATGAGGTTGCCAATATTGTATTATATTAAAATGTGGCTCACTCAATGTTATACATTTTCAAAGTGGGCCTTATGTCCAAATAGATTTGACATGACACCTTAAAAAGATTTACACATTGAGCTGAGTAGATTAAAAAATTTAATTTGAAAATCCATGTACTTGAAAATTTATTAATATCTCATTTTCTATGACAATTTTTCTAATTGTTTCAGTTCTTTGATTAAGATGAAGGATATAAGAAACCATGTTTGGCCTTCCTTAATTAAATGCAGTTATTTTTTATCAAAATCACAACAGAATATTCTAAATGGATTTGAGGATTCTTTTTAGTGGTTTTAAAGTGTAAAAGCCGAATTTTCGAAACATCACAGTGTAAGTATTCTTAGCTTCAGGGATGTGATGTCTTTAACTAGAAGGAAAGCGTTATTTAGATGATGTAATACATTCTAATAATTAAACTATACTAATATAAATACATTATATTGAAAACATTATTTTACTCAAAAAAAACCCTAACTAAATGCAATATCTGGTTGGAGCATTAATATATGCACTATCTCATTTACAAAACTAACCAGTTGTGATACAGGATATTAAGTGTTTTATCATATGTAAATTTGTTTTTATAAGCACAATCATTCATTGATAGTAATTAATAATGCTACAGATAAGTCAAGGGAAGATAATGCAGTCAAACAAGCTACACAATATTTTCAGATTAACCAACTTTTTAATCTGATGATATCGGTTAAATATGTTTGACTCTAAGAGAAAAGGCACAGTGATTGCTTCTTAACTAGTCATCGGGGTTAGCGAAGAACACACTCAAGCAATAGTTTTTTGTTGTAACAAACCGCAGTTCAAGTTTTCAGAAATCAAGCTTTTAAAACATAAAGGATGAATCCAGAGGATGATTATTTGAAGACAATATGTAACATAAATGTTTGATATTTATCATTTCCCACTCTGTGAGGGGCAACATTAGGTAAACAAAAGCAATTTAAGTTATTTTATAAAAAAATATACCAATTTGTAGCCAATAAATTGATATAAATATTAAGGTACTTAGTTTGTAACAATTTCTCAACTGGATATTTTGCCAAGTCATTTGTGTGTCTCATACTATTTATTCATTTTAAAATATTTTTTTTTTTAAATATTTGTACATTCTTTCAAGTAAGTAAGACTCTTGCAGCTATAATTTTAAAATATATATACCTACCTAAAATAATTTATCATTGAATAAATAGTGCATTTTCCAAAAATGTTTCCAAATAGAAAACATTTGCCAGAAATATTTATTCTAGTAATTTCATAAAAAATTTTGTATAGTTTCAAACTAAGACTACAAATATCATAGATGATTTAAGTTAAATTTGTAAATACGTTTATATATTATGTAATTTATGTAATTTCTATAATTTTGAATATCAACATTATTAAATTAAAAATGGTATTCAAAAATAGGGTTTTGTGGGCTTTAATATAAAAGAAACAACCAAATAAATATTGATATAAATGTCTAGCTTCTTCATTGTTATAGAAGTCAAAATTTTTCCAAAGCTTATTTTTTTTATGGTTAATTGGTTCTGTTAGTTATCATTAGCATGGTATAATCTTATTACATTTCCTTCCTTCAAATCCCTTTTGGATCCACCCTTGTTCATCTTGAAAACATCTATTTGCAGGGTCAAGGCAATTTAATTTATTATATTTATATATGTTAATATGCGATAAACTATTTTATTCTCACAAAGAAATTGTTTTATGAATATATATAATTATTGTTTCTGTTTGAACTAGATTGACACCAATGAGGCACACTTTCCTAGTCTCTTTAATAGAAGGAACTACCTTACGACAACACTTAGAAACGTTTCAATTAGACTTACATGTCTGATTTAGACATAACTATGCTAGTTGTTACTCTTAATTACTTTTTGTAAATATTGTCTTTGCCTTCGAGTTTTTTTTATAATAACTTATCAGAAAGTATTATTTTATGAAAAATGAAATGTAAAAATAAAACGTCTATAAATATTTCTTCATAGTAATATTATGAATATATCATAAAATTATTTTTTATTTTTTTGCTAACATTTAGTTCCTCTACAGTCAGTCAGTTTTATTTGGTAGAATTATTTCTTGAATATATCTATCACAATAAATGAAATGCACTGGCTACATTTGCAAAGAAATTAGCAATAAAGCCTCACAAATAGAAATGAAAACATATCAAAGTAGAAAAATTTCAATCCATTCCTGGTTTGTAGCCAAGATTTTTTCTTTGGAGAAACAGGTGGATCTCTCTGAAGTTAGGCCTTTTGTTTCGTTGCCAACATTCACACATAAGGTCATAGATTTCCTTAGGGCAGTTGATGGGCAACGGGAGTAATATCTGTAAACAACAATCAAATAAGTTGATATCTTTAGTGAATTAAAATTATTGTGACACATGAACTAGAACTCAGTACGCCCAACCAGGATTTAAACCCTAATCTACCCAACATGAGTGTGATGTATCAAGACTGTGCAACCACAGAGGTGATTTATGTGTGCATATGCCAAGTACAGTAGTGTGCCTGACAGCTCTCACATTTGGCAGATGATTTACTTTTTAACTGTTTAATAACAGCTCTACTAGCAATTACACTTTAAAATTGAGCAAGCATTTTATTCATTGGTAATGAGCTAACATAAATTAAATTTATTTTTTCTAAAATACTAACACTTTCCCATAAGAAACATTTATTTATTTTTAAATGTATTTAAAATACTCATTTTGTTAGTAATAAACTTGACCCAAAAAAAAAAATGCTTAATTTTCGATTTTACTTAACCCATTCCCTGGTGTGTGTTTAGCACAACGCTCTATGCAGGCCCAGCAGCCATTTTCTAATCGTATACTCTTATTTGACACATATTTTCGATACTCACTTATTTTCTCATTTTATTGCTTTGTTAATTCGTAAATTAAGTATACCTATTACATTTCAAGTTAATGAATTATACATAGAGTAAATTAAATATATCTCTGCTCATATTAGCTTTAAGGGTGTTGAAAAATAATAATGTATGCTTATAAATAGCTGTAGCAGCTTTCAGATTGTTACCAAAGAAAGAATGATAAAAGTAGACTTTTCGCTCCCCTTTAAATGCTATTTTACCAACCACACACACAATAAGGTAGTGGTGAGCATTAATGTTTGTGCGTTAGCTTTCAACTCCTGTTTTATTTGGAATGGGAGTTAACAATTTACTTGTACCTACAGTTATATCAAGCCTGACTTGCCCACAACAATCCATTAGTTGCTATTGATAAATAGTATTAATTATTATAAAGTTAATGGAATGTACTATTTCTATTATAATAGAATTTATTTTTAGAATACCTCTTGTCCATCATCTTTGTAGAAATGAGCTGCATTTTCTATGAGCTTATCGTCACTTAGCTCATCAAAAGGTTGCTCTCTGGCAAATGTTAGGATCTCCCAAAGGGTTACCGCAAATGACCAAACATCACTTTTGGATGTAAATCGACCCTGAAAAATAAAATCAATTAAATAAATCACTCGATGAATAATAATATTGTGATATAAAATGGTTTTCCATCCCAAATGGAGAAAATATATATTTGGCTTTGTTTTATCCTATTTTAATGTTGAAAATATGGTTCTGGTATTTATGTTTATTCGATTATTAAGTTAGGAAAATTCACTAGCATGTTAACTCTATTACCTCATGAGAAAATGTCATGTGGTAATTAACGGTTCAAAGTTTTGGTAAATAGATATTTTACAAATATTATAAGGAATTTTACCCATGTCAAAGCGTACTATTACTATTTTGAAAGCACTTCTTATTGAAAATAATTTTTGAAAAATCAATTATTTGCTCATTAAATTAAGACCTCCCTTGAGACTTCTTCTTTTCTGATCTTAACTATTCTCTTGATAAATCATATATTAAATAATATATACCTAATATATAATCACACAAATAATGAAATTACTATAGTGGCCTATTACCGGATAGGGAAGGAACATTTACTTTACAAATTTCCTTTCCCTTTAAAAGAAAAATACCTAATTTATACAATTTTAATCATAAAGAGAATAAACCAGTATTTGGCCCTACATAAACTAAGTATTACATGTTATCTGCAGCCAGCAATTTTAGCGCCTCTGATGTAACAAATCATACAAAATAGATTTGATATTTTAAAAACAGAAAGACAATGTTTTCATACTCCCTTTTTAAAGGTATGTGTGAATGCCCCAATCCGTTACCCCCAGCTCCTCTTCCCTTTACACAAATATTATCCTAAATGAGTGTCTGTTGGTTACAGCTTTATATTTGAATACACATACCTTCACAATACAAAATTGTTAACCTTTCTTTTAAACTTAATGATAGATTCCTGTAATAAAACTTTCTAAGTTACCCAGAATTCAATAAGAAATCTTATTGGCTAAATTAAAGCGTTAGCTTTTTTTTTTTTATGTAAATGAATATAATATTATTATTGGGTTTTTCCTTATTTTCTCTACACATCATAATTTACTACCTGTTAAGTTATAGATACACAAATTTATAGTAATGGGGTAGAATGAATAAGTTGGAATTTAAAATAAATGTAGCCCAGTTTGCATGGAGAGAGTTCGGTTATCAATTTAGGAAAATTTTATTTATTTATTCAAGGTATTTTAATGTTCAATTTCTCAACAAACTGATTATGTCATACAAGATAAATTCTATGAGTGAGAGGGAAAGGGCCTACCAAAGCTGCCGGGAAAGGTATTTCCAAATTTCTTCCAGGGTTCTTTTACATGCCACATAGACATGAGACTGACGGTTCTACTTCCCCTCCAAAGGAAGTTGTGCTACGGATTGTTATCACTCAAGAAAAATTCATAGAACCTAGCTGAGTTTGAACCCACGAACATCGAGTCTTGAGGCAAGCACTTCACCCCAAGACTACCAATGTCAACCATTTAGTAAAAACCACCCTTATTAGCCTACATCCGTCAAACTCTCAAACCTCGATCCCCCAAAAATTTTAAATACAATTTGTTGGAGCCACTGAAGCAACACTTTACCATTAGAATAATATATTTATTTCTCATACATATTTTTAACTTTCATGTATATAAATGAATTTAATTTTATGGTCAATAATAGATATTCTTAAAAAAAATATACTTTTAGTGATTGCAACAAATACTATATTATTACAATATTGATATTTAAAAATTTACCAGTAATATACTCTCCCAAGCCATCCATCGTATTGGCAATGCTTTGCCTTCTAGGTTGCAATAGTCGGCAGAATATAGACTTCGGCTGATTGCAATATCCGAGACTTTTACCGCGCAGCCTCGACCAACTAAACAGTTTCTGTTGGAACACATGAGATTTAAAGTGGTTTCTATGATATTTTAAAATTATAAAAAAAATTAACTTTAACATTTAATTATGGTATGTGGGGGGAAGGAAGAGGAAGTACAGGAACAGTTACAGGAATGGGTGAGGAACTGAATGAGTGTGGAATTACATTTAGCATGACAAGAAATTAAGGGATGGTAATGACAAGGAAGAGGATAAGGCATAGTAAAGCTATAAGTTGGATGGGGTAGAGCTAAGAACATGGTGTAAAATACTTTGGAAGTGTGATTGAGGTGAAGGGTGGGAGTAAAGAGTATCTAATAATAGGGGAGCAGGGGGAGTTGTTATATAGATGTGTAAGAGGCCTATTATGAAGAGAAGTGCCTTTGAGGTTAAAGGAAGGGTTGTGTATGGTACACTTTGTACCTATAATCGTATGTGCAGCAGAAACATGGACAATGAATGTAAGAGATACAAGGAAAGAGGAGAACATGGGAATAAAGTTTGTGAGGAGTATGTTAGCTTTCACGAGGATAAATAGGAATTAGGAATGAAGTTGTTTGGATAAGAGTGGGAGTACAGGGAGTAGATGAAATAGTAGAGGAAGCTGAGATAGTATGGTAGGCTGGAAAAGAAGAGAATACTAAAGAGAATGATAGATATGAATTATGTAAGGAAAAGACCTCGAGGGAGACCAATAAATAGATGGGAGGAGCAGATAACACAAAGTGTACAAATTAAAGGAAAAAATGAAAGTGATTAAAGCAGCAAGAATATTGGAAGGAAAGAAGAAGATGGGAGGCATTTTACTAAACTGACACAGTTGATAATGATACAATGATGAAAAATTTAACAGTGTTAATTAATTAGCACTCATTTACTAGTATATCAAAATTTTAGAAGTCAGTTTAATTTTGGTTTATGGTAGAAACTGCTTATGAGCCTGTAGTCAGATTATATCATAGCCATTTAAGAGGGACACGCTTAACAGATGAGAGGGAAGGTAATATTTAATTAAAATGTTAATTCTTTTTTTTTAATTCTTAAGCACCGCGCCTTACTACCCATTTGGGTTATTAGTCTATGTACTAATCAAACTAATGGGTCTGCAATTGGGAAGGTTTAATCTAGAAGAAATGCACCCGCATTTGTGTGAAGGGAAGGTGGGAAACCATTTAGAAAAAAACCTCAGTGCAGCCAACTGGGATCGAACCTCGATCTCCCCGTCTTTGGCAGTATAGTCCAACACAAGAAAAGCGTGTTAAACTACGTGGCCACCAAAGCGGGTGTTAATAATTAAATGTAATACTAACATTATCAGAACTTGAATAGTAGCCTTTGTTTGTACAAGTACATTGCCACATTGCACCAGCATAAAGAGAGATAAAGTCAAAATTAGCATAATAATGGCCCATAGTAAATGTGAACTCCAGCAAAATGTGCAGAGTACAACATATAAAGATTTTCTAAATCATTACAAATAATTTTATTGTAAGGTTGTCCTTCTATTTATTTTAAACCAACAAATAGGGCATAATATTTATTACCTATAAAGTTAATATGTTAAATTTAATACACTGATATAAGAAATAATTTTTACCTTGTTGCCAAATCTCTGTGTACAAAGCTAAGTGACTCTAAATACTTCATTCCGGAAGCAATTTGAGTCGCCATATATATAAGGCAGCCATAACTGGAAACCAACAAAACCATAATTAGTTAATGTAGGCCTATATAATATTTACATTTCTTAGAATAAGAAGATATGCCAATTAGATCAAGATTTTTCATTAGTCAATTATTGTATTTTTTTCTTTAATTAATTGTAATATTTAATGACATTAAATCTTATAGAAATAAATAAACTATTTCATAATATCATCTATTATCAGGACCAATGAACCGAATGAAAAATGGCCATCGTTATCTCCATTTAAAAATATAATATTTATTTATTAACAAGTAAATGAGTAAAGGAGACATAACGTGATGCAAACTTAAATTCTTTCCGCAGATATGCAGACATTTATTTGTTGGAATAGTGCTTAAATCGAGGAACAAGGGAGCCCGGCTGTTCCCATAAACCAACTTGAAGATTATAATACCAAGTTCTGGCACAATTGTGGTAGGAGCATAATTGTATGTGGTTAAGGCACTTTTCTGTCATAAATTAATTTGTACTGGCACAAAAAATTATGCATATACATGCTGAGGAGTTCTAAACCTACCACTTTCCATTATAATCCATTATATTTTAATTAAATTAAATTTGGTTGAAAAATTGTTGCTATATTATAGAATTTCAACTGGACAAGGATGTGAAGTACTATTTTTCTAAAAGCTATCAAGCCCACAAAATCTCTCCCTAATGGCCTGACCCCCCGCACCCCCCATCTCAATAATTGAATTTAAATACAGTAGAAAACCAAATATCCAAATTAATTTGTGAGAAAAGTAGTTCATTGATCAATAATTCGGACAGTGGAATTAAATGCCACATAAACATTCTTATTTACAGTATAAAAACATTATTTAAATAATGTCACTATCAAATATCATAGTAACATTATAATTTATGTCTTATGTCTTTGTGCAATGACTCAATTAATCAAAAATTCAAAAAATAAGGGATTTAGCATTCTACTGTATTTGATTTATTCATTCTAATGGACTTTGGAAATTCTAGTAAAAAAAATTAAAATCTCCAAAATTCAAAATTTATTTCTTTTTGAAGTGTGTGTTGAGATCTACCTGAGCATCTTGGCATTTTGAGGCAATGTGGATGCTGTCTCGGCAATGTGTTCCTGAAGGAACTGGTTTAGGTCCCCGTATTCCATGAACTCCACCACCATACACTGTGGCTCTTTATCTAGACACGCCCCCAAGACCCGTACGATGTTGGGGTCTTGCAATCGTGCTAGTGAACGTACTTCCCTCTGGAAGTCAATCCTAGGAGCATGCATACATACATACATACATACATTTCAGAACAACTTTGTTAAATATATATTGACCTTTTCAATTACCTCAAAACTTTCACAATTTTTGAGTGTGTTAGATAAACTTTGAAAGATAATTTACAAATATTGCTCATCTGTTTTAACCATTCCCCACCATGGGAAAGCGTGTTGTGGTTTACAACCTTTTCAAGTAGTAATCTCAAAGTTTTGTTTTTTAAGTTCATCTTTAGCCCTTTAGAGCACACATGCATTCAAATTCCAGTATTTAAATTATTATTTTCAATGAATCTTAATACTCGTCCCGGCAATCTGCATTTTGTTACATCTGTGTGGTTGGTAGAATTTAAACAAAATTTGACTTTATTTGTATGGACAGAAAAGGAGGAATCCGTTTGGGAAAAATCATCCCCAGAATGCTCAGCTTAAATTTGAATCCCCACCTTGTCACTGCCAAACCTAACGAGTGTGCATGCTTGAATAAATCATAATTGCTTGTCTAACAATTAGTCTATATGAAAGAAATTAGGATGCTGCAAAAGAGAATCAATGAGCCTGGTGTGTATTTTAGAAGCTATACTAGTAGTGCTACTTGCCTGAACACAAGACTGATACAGTAAACTGAATAACAAGAAAATGGAGTTGAGTAACCAAAAGGAATCCAAACAGTAGCGTGACGGTTTTAAAAATTTTTAATCATTTTCATTTCTATTTGAATTTTGCACCTTCTTATAATCACTTTAAAAAGTAAATATAACTTAACAAGCATTGTGACACAACCATAATCATGCCACAACCGTGAAAGGGGTTGTGACCCCCAGATAGGCAACCACTGATCTAAAATAATGTTCATGAGATACGGTACTTTTTTAGAATCATACTGATATATATATGTTGTGAAAGTCTCACAAACATAGCATGATATTAAAATTTTAAAACCAAATACAGGGAAAAATTGTTTAAAAAAATTCTTGGACATTATGTGTCCATCTCCGTCAGTGGTTAAGCTTTAGCAGAAATGTTTGTAAAGAGGGTGCTCAGCAAACATGTGAAGATTTGGAGGTCCCTAAAATTTTGTTTAGTTAGTCCTTTATAAGAAATATGTTGTGTTAGGATGAGTACTTTTAATATATTCTGTTTTATTAATTTGAGAGCTGCAAAAAATGACTCTACTCTTTTGTAACACTTAACTTGAGTATCTATTTTTATTGAATAACTTTTAGCTTGAATCTCCATAAGAATTGTTTAGACAGAACTGTATTTATTTATAAACTTATTTCACTCAACTAACTGAATAATTAGGATGATTATGCTATATCCATATATCGTTTCATAGTAATTTCTTAATTGTAATTATCTTTTTAAGAAGAGTAAAATTATCTTGATCCAGAATATTCTAGGATTAAGTGAGTAGCTTATAATGTAAATAATTATGGATGTTCATTGTAAGTATACCTTGCTGATTCAGAAGCCCCTATCCTCAAGTATTTGACGACAACGAGACTGCAATCACTGCTGCTTACGATGTCAAAGGAGTCGGGGAAGCTTTCAACGCGACAAAGGTGGATCTATATTGAGAAATTCAAACACCCATTCAGAGGAACAATTTAGTATACATTTTATATAAATTTAAATTAAATTTATCCTCAAGATGAAAAATAGTAAAGTATCAATTTTTAAATGTGTAAGTAATTAAATATTTGATAACAATCAACAAAATTGTAGTGCAAAGTAGTCATAAGAAACAATTCGTTTAAAACTATATAATCAAGTGCCTAATTTATTGTAATTATCAAATACTGTATTGAATATTTTGGTAACACTATATTATATCTTTTTGAACTATCAACTAATCATATTACTAAGTAAACTGCGTATAACCCGAATGGGTAGTAAGACGCAGTGCTAATAATAATAATAATACTAAGTAAAGTAATTTAAAACATTCTAATTAAATTAGTTAGTTTGATATGAGAGCACCAACACATTAGCTTAGTCGGTAGCATATCCACCTACTGAGCTAAGCGTCCCAGGTTTGATTCCCAGCATGGCCGAAAATTTTATCATCGATGAAAATATGGGTTTACCCTTTTACGTATTCATAAATTGACAGCAGGGGACTGGACATTGTGCCTGTCCTGGTCTTAAGATAGATCATAAGGCATATAAAGCTACAACAGTTCTAGCCAGCCGGTAGTGGTAAATATATGTCTTGACTAAAAAACTGACCCAGGCCACAGGCTGGAAACAGTAGTGGATGAAATTAGAACACAAAGTTCTGTTTGTGAAATTATTTTTTTATAAATCACCTCTTGGGTTAAAAAAAGGAATGTACAGTGTCCTTTCTTGGCACATTGATTTCTATACAATAGTTCTTATATTCAATTCCTTGCTGAACTGTGTGCTCAAGTAATTATGTCATACAAGACCACTGAATAAATTAATAAAAAGGACTATCAAATATCACTATTTTAACCTGTGAGATGTGAAGAATACAACACTAAGTGACTGTGTGCTGTCAGGTGTGCAACATATTATATTGGGGTATCATATATATGCCTTATAACGACCCTCTAAGCTGGATGGTTATAACGATATGTATAGTACCTGTCTTTTTTTTTCACCGCCTCTTACTGCCTGTTCAGGTTAGATGTATATGATTACTCTAATGAGGTAGGACGAGAAAAAAAGCAATTTAGAGGTAATTTACCCACATTTGCACGGAAGGAGAGTGATAAACCATTTAGGGAAAAAAAACCACAGTAGTAGACCTAATCAAGATCCGAGCCCTGATTTCACTGTCTTCAGCAGGTCAGTCTAAAATGAGTGACGCCTTAGACCGTTCGGCTACTGAAGTGAGTGACATATGTATCAAGTGATGTTAGAATCACTAGCTATTTGGATAAATCTAGTAAAGAGATTCCACCTCGTAGTACATATCATGCAAATATGTGTCGACTGTACCTCTCCAAACTGCCCTGGGCCCAGCTTGTCGAGGATGGTGAGGTTGTCAGTGGAGAAGGCGGCTAAGTCGGGCACCTCTCCCTGTTCCTCTTCCTCGCTGCTGGTGGTGGTTAGTGTGTCGGTACAGCCCACGCCCACGAGGCCATACAACCCCCCTCCTCCGGCGTTGTTGCTGGTCAGCTGCGGGACCAGGGCCGGGGGCGGTGATAGGGGAGGTGGGGGCGGCAGCTGGGGACCAGTCTGGAACATTACATTACAGGTTATACACACACTTGTATACTTATATACAATTAGGGGATGTATCACACACACTGTAAATATATATTATACAAATATGTGACTTACCAACTGGCTTAGCTGTTGATAGTGCGTCTAATATTACAAATTCCATTCAATTGCATAATAAAGAGAGAAATAACTTTTCAGTACTATTCAGAACTGAACCACAGTATTTTAGATTCCTGGTCAACACGTCTTCTCAACTACTCATCAAGAAACATGGGTCCTACCTTATTTATGTTTCTTATATAGTTTGTGCTAAGACTGTACTGAGTAAGGGTGTTTTTTGGGCTATCGCATGTGCCGCCATCCCCACCAAAGTGTTAAGTAACGAATTTTTGTATTCCTCTTCAATGCCCAGGATAATAAAACAAAGGGAAGTCTGAAAGGCCTTTTTATCTGTCAGAGCTCTATTCTATTAGGAGGATTTGGGTAGGAAAAAAGACCTTCCAGAGATTCCTTCCTATTATAAACAGTGTAATAGCTTAGTGGAATAATATGAAATTTTGCACCCTCACTCCTAATTATGTTTAAAAAAAATGAATATAGGATTATATGTAAAAAACAATATTGTTTATTGATTTAGCAAGTTTTATCATTAATAACCAGAGGTATAGCTCTCCTGCTGCTCCCCCTCCCACGATTAAAATTAATCTATGAGTATTGTCTCGAGTCATGCTAGAATCTGCGAATGAGGGACTTCAAGTGGATGTCAAATAACCCGAACAGAGCTGCCAAAAGTTCTCTACAATATAGAAGTTTAAATTAATAATATTTTGGGGGCTGCTGAGAGCATTAACATTATTCTCAACGCTTGAAATGTTGTATGTCAACATCGACAACAATCCACTCACCTTACATATTTCAGTGGCTGCATAGTATTTCTCTGGAGGAGGCGGCACCGGGGGTGGTTTCGGGAAAAAGTTGTGTAAAGGTGGCGGGGCTCTAGAGGGTGGCGCTGAGAAGGGTGGGGGCGGTGTGACACTCACGTTGAGCCGAGGAACCTCGTACTCCTGCGATACGATGTCAGGTACATCTGGTGGAACATAAGGATGGGAAAGACAGTTTTATAAGGGCATCTCTGAATTGAAAGAAAATTAATTACTCCACCTAGATTTGTAAATTTCTGTATAGATTAATTAAATCACTACAGTTTACCAAGGACCTACATTATCTTAACTCAAAAATAAAATGGCCAGGAACATAGATTTTAAGGAAACTTTAAGGCCTCCTGTGACAGAACTTAAAGTTATTTTTATCCCCCCAAACTTGTAATTATTGGAAGTAAGCGCAAATGTGATTGCTAACCCTCAGGACAGCACTTAAAAGTGAATTTAGGTTAACCCTAAGATTAAATAAGCTCGCGTTCGAATCTTTAACTCAGATGGTCACACGCGTCTACGTTTATTGATTAAGGCCATGAGTTCGACTCCAGATAATACTGAAAAATATATGTTGTTGGTGTTTAACTTTTCACGGCATTGAATTGACGGTCCGTGGATTGGGTTTTGTGTTTGTTCTAATATTAAGAAGCTTTGCGAGTCGTGTTGTGATTTAACCAGACTAATACCTCTATTAATTATAATGAATGTTATTGTGCCCCATAGATACCATTTTTTGGCCAAATCGGGAACTGAACCAAGGCCTTTAAAGAGTAATCCGTCAGTCAAAGTTTGCATGCCCACTGCCCTCACGAGTTCTATCACATCACGAGACTTCCTGGATCCCTGAAGCCAACGTCTTTAATTAATATGAAAACTTTGAGGACAGCTCCTCTTGTAATATTGACAAACTGGCAAATTGCGTGCGCATCGCATCGTAATCCTCGGCTAATCCATTCCAGCATGGTGTTATCTTTTACCACGGGGAGCCGTTACGACAACGTAAGATACACAGCGGCCATGTCTCCCAGGATTCAAGACTCGACAGAATCAACTTACTGAGCCTAAATGCTATGTTTGAACAAGACTGACTTAACTCCCAAACTTTGTTCATATCACCTCCATAGCAGTTGGACGGTGTCAGCTTGGGTCCAAGAGAGTTTCATAATACAGACCCGTGGTCGTTATGATTCATTCACGACCTAAGTTTACTTGGATGACAGCTCAAAAAGTTACTAGAAATAGTTCCTAATACATCCCTACGCCAACAGCCGATATCTGCCACATTGGATAACTGTAATGAAAACAGATGGTAATATACGAATGTGATAGTTGACCACAGTGATTTTGGCCAATATTATTTATATATTTATTTGAGGTCGGACACAAAGCTTAGTTATCGTTTTATTCCAACTTAAAAAATATTATTCACAGCACTTTCACTAAAGGTCTAACGAAAATAATTTCAAAATGGCGACCGACGAATTTAAACCATGTGGTTGAACATGACGGTAACAAGTTTTTTACAGTGATGCAGCCACGCAGTGGATACATATATTTATTCAGTTAAATATTTCGAAATACGATAAACTAATATGTTAAATATTTAAAAAATGACAGGTATTTTCTCTTTTCCATATAAATAAGATGCCTGTATTAAAATGTATTAATTATAAAATATTGTTTCGAGTTGGACTAAAATAAATGATTAAAAGTAATGAAATAGTATGAGAAAACTTAAGTTTATGTTATTTTTAATGCAAAATATAACAGGTAATTAAAAAACTTAACGCTTATAATAAAACAGTGATCTTTTACAAGTGTTGGCAACCCAAAACCTAAACATGTGATTTTTGAACTGTCATCCAAGTAAAAACCTATCATGAACAGACTCTAGCTTACGAAGAATCTTATCCAAGGGTGGTTAATATATGGCAGAGTTCCACAATACTAGCACTTGAGAGTAAGGCTGTTTCACACTGTGCTACTAAGTAACCTAGTCCAGTGCAACATAAGAATAGCTGCTACTAGCACTCACCGGCGAGTGGATACTTACTAGACTTACCAGCCAGTAGCCGATCTTGAGGGTCACGTGACTCACTCACGGCTAGCGATTAGCGCCCTAGTCGCCCGGTGTGACAGTAAAATCGCGGTACAGTAGCGGATGTACTTTATCACCACGTTGTCGTATTGGCGTGTGCTGTATTTATTTTGTGTTGAAATCCAATCCACACAATCACGTGCTTTGCTATACTCGCCGCTATTTAGTAGCAGCTAGTGAAGTAGTGAACTGTGACACAGCCTTAAGTTGCCGGAGGACCTTATCTAGGCGTGGCTAATATCAGGGGTGCACTGATATCGGAACGCGCCTGTCCTTTCACATAAAGTTTGTTTTAACTTAAAAGTCTTGCCTACGTTTTATTTTAACATTTAAGTATTCATTGTTATCATATTTCTTTATGAAATATAAGATCACTTCCAATGGTGTGTGACGAAGGACACTGATGAACCCAATAAGTGGCTTATCGATAAACCTGCAGGCTTTGGCGAACCAGATATTGAGAAGTTATGCAGAAGGTTTAAATTAAGTATAGTAAAATAAAAAACAGCTAGAGACATTTGGTTGAAAACCCTAAAAAGATACCAAAAAATTTAACACCTTTGTTTAATCCCCTGCATTTCAGCCGATTGTGAAAGAGGATTCAGTCTATTGAACCTCATTATTACACCCACCCATACAAGACTGACAGTGCTACATGTGTCGAGTTTGATGTTTGTTAAACTGCACGACCCAAACTTGAGAAACTGGGACCCAGATCCATATGTAAAAACATTGCTCCGAAAACACCAGATTGCAGACGATACCCGAACGAAACGAGCAAAACCAACCACTACGGTGAGTACCAATCCATTTGCTAAGTTTTTTTTTTAAACTCTATGGACATGTGGGTGTATCAAAATTGGAATGTTTCAATGAATAAAACATTTTGTACTCTAATATTTCGACTATTAAATGTTTTGTTCAAATGTTCAAGAATTAAATGTTTTTGTAGATAATAAAATTGTTCGGTTTGATTCTTAACCCTCACTTCGCTTTAATTGATATGTTATTAACAAATTATGAGCCGATAAAAAAAATATAACCCCAATTATAAAAATCAGACCGCACGAAAATGGTCCTTGCTTTTGGATATCCGTAGGCAAACGACGACAAAATAAGTCGCTAAAAATCTAATTCATGAAAAAAAAAAGTTAAACATTTAACATCAAAAAGATAAGTTTTCCTTTTTTATCAATGTAAACATCGAAATAAATGTGCATTTTTCATAATATTGTCATGTAACCAGCCGCCTGTGGCTGTAGACCATATTCTTGCGGTCTGCTATAGTACAAAATCAAACGTTACGGTACGGAAAAATTTACGAGTGCACCCCTGGCTAATATGTGGCAGAGCTTCAGAATACAGGTACAGGCAATGTGTTAAAGATGAGGAAGGTTGAATTATGAGGAAATGTACCTGCATTTGCGTGAGATAGAGAGTGAAAAACCATTCATAGATAATATAATATTTTGCACCGCGTCTTACTAACCGTTCAGGTTATACGCTTAAGTACTAATTACTTTAATGGAATAGGAATTGGGAGGGTTGAATTTAGAGGAAGTGAACCCGCATTTGCGTGGAGGGAGAGTGGAAAACCATTTAAGGAACCCCCCCCCCGCCCCCAGTTCACCCGACCAAGATTCGTACCTCGATCTCCCCGTCCTCAGCGGTCGAGCTCAACACGACTAGCGCATTAGCCAACTACGCTACCGAGGCGGGTCCATCCATAGAAAACCACCCACATTATATCCGACCGGGATTCAAACACTAATAATCGGCAGTCCAAACTATTTCAAGAGTGACTAACACCAGGGATAAGAACTTTCGGTCACCGAAGTTGTTTTTCTTTCCTATCGTCGAGTCTTCCCACAAAGCCATCCTCATCTTTAATTTTTTCCCCAGTGTCCTTTTATTCCTATTCAAACATTTTCCCCGTGAAGTTTTCCTTCTTTGCCAATGGCTAAAGTAGGTACGGTCGAACTTGCCATGCTAAGGGGTAAGAAAGGAGCAGAAATGGAAGATATAAACTAACGCCACAAGCGGAGTATGAAAAGCGGGAAGACGCACAAATGTATCGAGCGATAAGAAGAGACCGGCAAGGCTTCCAACCAAACTGTTTACACACTTCATTAAAAGATGGGGCGACGTGTTTTCATGTGTCTGAACCTACGCGAAGAAGATCGCATCTTAAGAAATTATTGTAATTTAAAAAAAAGGAACACACAAGTTTGAGAGCTTTTTTTAAAAGCAGTTGGCGCCAGACTTGATCTTTTTTATAGTTAGTCTTTTCATTATGTTATTGTTTTATTAGTCCTTTGCAACGAAAGTAGTTTAACAACAATCGGCAATCGAGATAGAGCAACCAACCACTTGTTAACTTGATAGTCGTAAAGAGGTCCGTTAAAATAACCGGACCGTGATTGAAAACTATTATCTTTAATGGTGTTATTATCACCGTATTTAAATGTGTAACGACCTGTTTAGGGAGAGTAAAATGGAAGGGTGATTAACTAAGCCCGTCAAAGTAAATTGGAGTCAAATAAGAGAGGGCTGCGCTCTGTAAATGGTAGCGTTAATAGATAATAAATTAATATATTTTATAGTTCAGTGGTAAATCTTAAGACCACTGTGTCTCTAGTGTTGAAACTAGTTGTTAAACCTTGGAAAATAATAATATATGACGACACGCATTGGTGTTCGCGTGACTCTCGTGTTGGACTGGAATGTTGGTGACGACGGGGAGATTGGATTTAGAATCCTGATAGACTGTGATGAGGTAGCTTTTTCTTCGATTGTTTCTCACTTTCCTTCCACTCAAAAGGGACATTTCTTCTAAATTCTCCTTTGGTAATCCCTATTCCATTATTGTAATTAAGTGTTTATAGACTGGACTGGTAGTAAAACGTGTAGGGAAAAAACTTATCTTAAACACACAAAAAAAAATGCACACATTTCAAAAAACTTATCTTACATACACTTATATGCACACATCCCAAAGAAACTTATCTTACACACACATTGTATATGCGCAAATCACAAAAAAACTTATCTTACACACACAGTATGTGTGCACATCCCAAAAAACTTATCTTACACACACATTGTATATGCACATATCTCCAAAAAAAACTTATCTTACACATACATCCCAAAAAATTATCTTACACACACATTGTATATGCAAACATCCCGAAAAACTTATCTTACACACACACACACACACACACACACACACACACACACTGTATATGCACAAATCCCCCACACCCCCAATAAAACCCATGCCAAATATCTTAGACTGTTCGAAATATCCACAACTTACACTGGATAAAGAAGGTGAATATAAAGGAACTTAACAAAAAATATTCCGTGAAGTATGAGGCCAATTTAGATCTCTGGCGATGAGACAACCTGTCTAGTCTTCCTAAACAAAAATCAACTCGTACACATGGGTTGGTGCAATGGTTGTCATCCTGGATGTCGATCTGAGAAGCAGGGAGTTCTATTATTATTAGCACCGCGTCTTACTACCCGTTCGGGCTATACGCAGCAGGGAGTTCAATTCTATCTGTATACACTGCGGAGGTCCCCCCCGCCCCTTAAAATATTATTTATCATTCACTCACCCAGGTGAATCCTTTTACACCTAACTAGAATCCATCATCTAGATTTAGCGTATTTTCATATATTTAGTTTAAGTTTGAGTTAGCCCTTACGATCGAGGGAAAGCTAATACTGCGTTATTGGCCGAAAGGTCTAAATTATCACCCCGGCTATAGAGTTACGTTCTAATGACAGGGAGGTCGGGACTCTAATCCCGGCTGGGTGTAACGAGGGTGGACTTTCCTTAGTAGATTTTAATTTACTTGCCCACAAATGCGGATACAGATCTAGGATATAGAATTAAACCTGATTCATCCCTAACACATTAGCGTAATTAGTAGTTTTGTACCATGATTTGACCTAAAAAACTATATTAAAAAAATCTTCATTCATAATCTTTAAAATCCTGTTAAAAAAAACAAATATCCCATCCTATTAATTCATGTGAAAAACTAATTTGTGATGGTTATCAACAGTATCAATCCTGATAACCGAGTCAAATTCAATTCTTTACTTTATACCCTTTTTTTTATCGTATGGTATTTTTTGGCCGGGAGGAATGTGTTATCCAGTGCAGTCGCCTGTATGTAGACTATTCGCCGCTCCGGTGGCACAAAGCGTTGCCCACCCACATACCCTCAATGAGATTGTGTGATAGTGAATATGGAGGTGTGGGTCAATGGGAGTATTAAAACTAGCTTAAGCCTAATTTACCAGCCCCTATTGACCATTGCGATATTTCCCTTTAAGAGAAAATTACCCAAGGTACCAACTGGGAATCGAACCCGGGACTCTTAGGTTCATTGACCATTACACCATGGGGCCAGATATATACTTCAGGTTGGGTGCTAGTGAGCACCAGTTTAGTGCATTAATTTTGAAGTTTTTAAAGTATAAACATTTTTTGGCCAAAATAAATCAAATATTTCTTCTATAGAAACATAGAGTTTAGTTTTCCGCACATGCTAATCTCAAGAGTTCTTGAATATCTCTCATGAGCATAGCGGCATTTGGTGACAAACTTTTTAAATGCACAGAAAAAGTTGTCACTAAATTTCAGGACACCCTTGACAGATATTAAAGAACTGTTGAGATTAGCATGTGCGGTAAACTAAACTCTATGTTTCTATAGAAGAAATATTTGATTTATTTTGGCCAAATAAATGTTTATGCTACAAAACTTCGAAAATACTGCCCTAAACTCACGCTCACTAGCACCCCATCTTAATGTGGCTGTGCTACCAACATTTTTGAACATACTTTGTTTTTAACAGCTATCCCAATCTTGATCCAAGCATATGTGTCTACATTTTCTATAAATTCTACCTTCCTTATCCCTATTCCATTAGCATAATTGCATATTATAAGAACGTGTCGATTTTTGTTACCATAATGTGCTTAGATCACGTAAGATGTTCAAAGTTTAGCTATCCTATGGTTTTTTTTATTTATTAAATAAATGAATGATTTTTAAAACCTTTCAAGGGTAGGTGGCATGATTAGTTCCCAATATTTAGAAATAAAAAGCGCGATATCGTGGATTCGACCCATCTGTTGTTTTCTTTGAAACCGTACCCCGCGACTGTCACAAGACACTTAAGTGCGTGGATGGCCCAAATGCAGAGAAACAAAAAGTCCATATCTCTGGAACGTCTCCAGACTTCGTCGTCCCAAACCGTGTGTGCACGGGGGATGGGGACGACAAAACGGGGATGGGGGGGTGGGGGTNTTTCAACGAGTAATTATGATAAATGAAAGCTTTTAGATTTACTTTGTTGATTTTCTTTTGAGTTTTAAATTTCGTACTTCCTTTATAGATTAACACTATAGTTTTGATTGCCTTTGAAAAAAACAACATATCCTGTGTTAGTTTCTAAGATCAAAGACGTTTTTTATAAATTATTGTTAAGTAGTAGAAGAGAAGAAATGTTAAGTGGGTTATTTCTAGATAATCCTTTCCTACTGAATTAAAACCGCTTTGGCCAAAACGTTCAGAAAGATAGCGATCACAGCTTTGGAGACAGAAGAATTTACGATTCATAGGTTGGTATGTTGCTCAAATAGATCAACATTTACAATCCAAGTGTTAGCGCCAGTGAAATAAAATTCCAATATTCGAAGTTCTCACGTTTACAGGTCCTATTAAATAATTGATTGATTGATTCTCATGGTTTATCAACTTAATAAATATAGTTTAATTAATATATCTGAACTTTGCATCTCTTCAAATTGTTAGCTATGATATAAAGAAGCCTTACTTTTTTTTAAATATTCTGTTTAGCATACACCAAAAGGGTACAATAGTAGTAATGTTTTCAGGGTACACGCAAACACATGTTTATGTATTTTTTCTATTATTTTTTTAGTACCGCGTTTTACTTCCCGTTTGGGTTATACGCCTATGTACTAATTACGTTAATGGTTTCAGGGGTTAAGATGGTTATATTTATAGAAAATATACTCCGATTTGCGTGGAGGGAAAGTAGAAAACCATTTTAGAAAAACCACCCTCAGTACATTCGACTGAGATTCGAGCCTCGACCTCCCCATCATCGGGGTTCTAATCTACTGCGAGAGTAGCTCCTTAGACCAAGAGGCCGCCGAAACGGGTCATAAAACGTGATAAATGTTATCAATAAGTAAGTACTTTTTATTGCTAATGTACAAAATTACATTTTAGAGTCAAAGTCTTATTGAAACAGGCAATTTTATTGCACAATACCAATTCCATCTCTAGTGAGAGCTTTGTAAATATTTACCTGTTTTTTTTCGTGTGTGTTTCTTCTGAGTTGTAAGCCTAGTATCTGCTTGCAAACATGGGAGACGATTATTGTTGTCACATTGTTTGCAAACAGTTAAACAATCATTGTTTTGAGTCCAGACTTAAATGATCAAACAATGTTTCCCGTTTTATTTATTTTCACAAATAATTTCTATGCTCTCTACAGAAGAGTAAACCAAGGTCCTTTTTTAAAATTCATTAGCAATTATTGAGAACTTTTCTTCGATTTTATTTAAAACATATTTTGTTTTTTAATGGCAATTTTAGTAGTTTTAATATGTCACCTCCCACAGCAGTGTATTGGTATGAAATATTTCTATCATCATAAAGAGTTTGGTCTACGGTCCAGGACTTGCCAAACTTGAACGAAACTGAAAAATAAGCAAATGATGTGCTCTGTGTGAAGAGCAGAAACAGACTGGCCCTCGTTGCTTGCTGTCTACAATGTTGACAAACTCGCCCAGACAAAAACAAACTTTGTTTGTTGTAACACATTTGAAAAGTATGATATGAAACATTGTTTCCTCTTTGGGAAGGCACGCAAATTCGTTTCGAACACATTTGCAAACATTTCGGAAACAAGAGCAACATCATTTGCATTTTTTTGCTAACATAATTTAAGGAAAATGTTTTCAAGGCAGTACCTAGGCTTTAGTATCGGATATCCGCAAACATTGCGTCAACAAGTAATAAGAAAGGTAAAGTTTTTGAGGAAATATAGCCGCATTTGAGTCGAGAAACATTTAGGATTGAAAAAAAATAAACTGAGTATACAAAACCCATGCTTTCCATGACACCTGTAAACCAGACAAGACGAGGCTGGTGAATTTATGTGCGTTCTCGTTGTTGCGGGTCTAAAACTGTTTAGTGTTTTTGTCTGAATAACGTGACACCCGCTGAGCGATGTGAGTGCAATCCTCCGAGGACTAGATTATATAATGAGGGAATCCATACAAGACCTCAAAAGTTTGAAGGGAATCGGCGTATAAATGGGGTTGCATTCCCTGCAATCTATGTTTGACTCAAATTTTTTTTCTCTACCAAGTCTTATTCTCTTTCTGGCTATACACATACATACGTGGATTCTAACCATGCCATTGTGGTAGGAATGAGGTAAGTAAAATTTTATAGGAAATGTATTCACATTTGCATAGAAAGAGAATGGGAAAACACTCTCGAAAAAACCCCTAGGTATATCCAAAAGTGATTCGAGACCTGATTTCAGCAATCCTACCTATTGCGAGAGTGACGCCTTAGACTTTTCGACCACCAAGAGGATCATCTGAGAGTAGTAATACGTTCACGCTAGTACATGAAATTAGTAAAGTAAAATAATTGTGAAACATAGACAATATAAACATACTAGAATTGTTTATAATTAAGAGAAAAATAATTAAGCTTTTATACTATGTAATTGATAATATTGATTTATTAATATTTTTAAGACTTGAATAAATTGTTAAAAATTATTTTTATGATAACAATTTATAATTGCAGTTCTTAGAACGAGTTTCCTAACATGTTTTAATTAAGTTAAATTTGGAATACGAAGCTCATTTTTAAGCTACAACTACTACAATTTCTTTTGAAACAACAATCATCATCTAAGTTTGTGTAAATTATATGCAGCTACTTTAATTTCTAAGCCTTGCTAAGTAGAGCTCAGTGGTCGAATAATTTAAGGCGTCACTCTCGCAATACACAGGATTGCCTATGTCACGGAGATCAGGGTTCGAATGCCGGTTGGATGTAATGAGGCGGGTTTTTTTTTTTACATATAGTTTTACACCCCTCCCCCACGCTAATTTAAGTAGACTTCATCTTATTTATTACAATACTATGCCGGGATGGTGATCAACTTAACGTTTTACGTAACGTAACGTTCACTTAATGTAATGAAATTAGTGTGTGATTATGACTCAACGTAAAGTAACAACTCGAGCAAAACACAGATAATGGATTTGGACTATTTGGAAAAAATAATCACTAAAATGAGAGTGGAATATTTAGGGTTGATTAACGGGGAAGGTGACAATTACTTGCAATATAAGCTTTACTGGATGTACAAAATAAAATGTAACAAAGAGCTAGCACATTAGAACTCGCGAGCGGAAAAACTAGACCGAAGAAGTTGTCTGCATTCAATAAACAAACAAATTAAGTACTAACTAGCCGTGTTGACGTGGCTCGCAATGTGATTGGCTCGCTATAACCACGTGTTACCCTTCACTTAATGTTCACGAAACGTGAAAGTTCTTCCTTGGACAATTATTTAGTTGGTGACCTGGTGGTCTAGGGGTAAGGTGTCAGACTTCTGTGTTGGGGGTCCGGGGTTCAATCCTCGGTCCCGGTACAGACTTATCTGATTGCCAAACCCTTCCTTCATCTCTGACAAGACGTATATTAATCACAACTTGTGAATGTGTGGAATGTCAGGCCTCCCCCGTGGTTCGGATCTCACGTTAAACTGTAGGTCCCTCCATTTCATCTCACAATCACCCTACATTACACATTAGCGTAAGTGCGTATAACCCGAACGGGGGGTAAGACGCGGTGCTAATAATAATAATTACTATTATTTAGTTAAGTGTGCGTTAAGTTAAATACTTAGTGATTGGTTCCATTTAAAAACATGAGACAAAACCTTTGCAGTTACGTGAAGGTTAAGTTGATTGTTATCTTGGAATAACTCATCCTTAACAAATTAACGTAATTAGTACGTATACGTATAAATAGAGCGGGTAGTAAGACGTGGTGACATAAAAGAAAAAAAGAGAGACAAGCTCTGAAGCTATGAACTGAGGGGATGATAGAGAGGGGAACGAAATATTGATGTAAGCGAGAGCAGCTAAGGATAAAGGCATAAAGAGCTCACCTCTCACCGCAAGGAATCTTGAGGTCTACCCTCAGGGGCATCCCCATTGCGGCAGGCACTCTATTTCTCTCTTGGCACATAAAAGATAAACCTCTTAAGGCGTGACCACGACTTGGAGAATTGGACCACAAGTTTGCTTATCACTCTGGTCAGAAGTTCCAGGTACAAATAGAGAGGTGTGACCTTTTTTTTTAAAGTAGTACCAGAAGTCTACACCAAATATAGCAGGCGCATCAAGCTTGTTTCGTCATGAGGGCCACATTCCAAATTGGAAATACTAACGGAATGGCTTATAAAAAAATATATATATATTATAATTACTATCTTAAGTGAAAAAATGCAATTTTAAAATCTTTATTATTATAAAAAAAAATTAAGTTTATATAAAATTTTGAGACAAACCCTTCATTTTTACCAGAAGTATGAAACATTTTGTTTTCAACAATGTTGTGAATGTTAAACTTTTAAAACATGTGTGTAAGTCACTTTTATACTTGATAGCAAATGCCAATATCTCTTGGAAGTCTGTTTCTTTTCATAATAGAAAACAAATTTTCACACGTTTATGTGTGCCAATTATTAAACATATTTGAGTTGCAAATTCAAACATTTTTTGAGGTCTGTGTGTAAACCTAATATTTGGATTTCCTCATATAAAAACCAATTGCCAATATGACCTAATAATCCCAAATTTTGTATTTCTATAACATTTAGAAAATTCAAAATGGGGCTGCATTTGTATGTAGGTTAACTAAAAGGTCCACAGGACGCAGAAAAAATAGGGCTGGGCCGATGCCAATAAGCGATCCGATTTATCGGCCGATATTGAAAAAATCGGACAAGGATAGTCAGTTTTTTATCATGCAGATATTTTACGCTGATAATTCAAAATCTATAGATATATTTTAAATTCTCAAGTCATGAAAATATAATTCATAGTTCAAACAAAAATATTTAAATACAGTCTACTTGCATGTAAACACAAATTATTTAATTCTGCCTTAGATATTTTATTCTATAATAAACAGCAAAACTAACATTTTAAATTCTAAATTTGTTATTTATGGTTATGACTTTTTTTTTTATGACAGAGCCAAAAAATGTTCTTACTATATATGTAGGTGGCCTAATTAATTTGAAAACAAAATAGATATATTATAAAATTGGTTAATGATTTTTTGCTGTGCCATTTGATTTATTTTTCATTTAGTGGCCTGATTGATATTTGAATTTGTTATTTATGATTATGAATGTTCTTGTTTAATATGACAGAGCCAAAATATTTTATTATGTATAGGCGGTCTTCATTTAAAAACAAACTAGGTGTATTCTCTTTATGTGTACAATATTAAGTTTGTGCTTTTTCTTTATTCCTTTTTTTGTTATTGGTATTTTAATTTATTTGTAATTATGTACATTCTTGTTTATTATAATAATGCAGTAGGCCTAGCAATAAGATTAAATATATCTAACCAACTTTAACGTTTAAAACTTTAAATTAAACTTTTATTCAACAAACCTACTACTATCATGAAAATTGTAAAAGTGGCAAAATCAGATAATTCTTGTTTTTGGAGTATTGTTGCTGTACACTTTCGTAATATTGAAAAAAAAAAAAAAAACTGCATCGGTTGCCGTCAATATCAGTAACAAAATATCGGCATCGGCAATATCTGCAAAAGGGCTTGTCGACCAAGGCCGTAGCCAGGGGAGGGTTTTGGGCGTTCTAACCCCCTCCGAAATTCTATGAACAAAATATATATGGCTTTATTTATGGTTCAAACCATATCAAAATTAAGATACAAGTACAAATTAGGGGCTATATTACCATAAAAAGCACTTCAGAGAGTTTCTAGAGGTGTTTAATATTTATAATTTGTCCTAGCTTCCGGCAATTGGGGGATATACCCACCAAACCCCCCCTGAGATTATTGGCTGGCTACGGCCTTGTTGTCGACCCAGACCTAAAAAAAAAAGAAGTTTTTTTAAAAGTATTTCGACTGAGCCACCGACACCATACAGTACTTACCCGTGTAGTCCGGACTGCAGCCGAGATGTCTAGGCAGCGCTCCTTCCTTCCTGGCGCCACCGCCAGAGTACATGTTGAGGTTATGGTGGTAAGGCTCGTGGTAGAGGGCGCTCTTGTCCACATCACCTCCGCTCCCAGGGTCGTCCATCGACACCTGGCCGTACACTTCACCGTTAGCATTCACGTTCACTCGCATCTGGAGTTCCTACATGCGACATGCGGGCAAGGACCGGGGACAAAAAACCACGAGGGTGGGTGTAGAGGAAAGAGCGAAGAAACGTGAGGTGAAAAACAAACAGAGAGAGAGAGAAAAAAAAAACAAAAAAAAACGCAAATGAAATCAACCGAAAATAAAAACAGAGAAGGAAACTTAACATTATTCAATAAATTTAAAGTCATGCTTTCAAAAAAACAAACAAGAATATTAATTAATTTCCTTCATTGAGACAGATACAAATTAAATAGTATTTTGTTTGAAAAAATGCAATATTTATTTTTACTTTACTAATACTTTCATCAATATAATATTTTTACTTATAATTGTTAATAATAATAATTTAAAGTGGTTTAGAAGTGATACAATTTTAAAACAAGGAATCTGGCCGACGGCTGAGCTTAGACGCTAGCACATCTGTCTACTGAGCTTTAGGTCTCAGATTCGATTACCAGCATGGCCGAAAAAAAATCAGCGGTGAAAATGAGGCTTTCTCGGTTATTCCTGTGATCTGTAGCGATCACTTTTGAAATATTTTATCAATACCTAAGAAATTTAACTACTATAATAGTAAAATATTATCAAATTTTGCCTCAAAGAAATATATGTTTCCATTTTAGAAAAGAGCCTCCCTATGAAAATTGGATTATAGTGTCTCCCGCTGAGAAACTATGCTTCCAACTTAAATGATTTACTAGCTCGATTGTTGGAGAATAAAATTGGAACATTTCCAGCTACGATGAACTTATTTAGGAAACAGTTTGAATACATACTAACTTATATAAATACAACAACTTATACATCATACGATACATAACAAGTATATTGTGATAAATAGAGCTTCTTTATCACAAAAAATTTGTCTTTATTTTTAAGCCTTCTCTTCACTATCCAATAAATCAAAATTAAAAATTATATAGCTAACTAAAAAAAATAATAAGACTAGATAAACAACATTAATTCTATTGTCTCCTTTTAATGTTTTGTGCCAAGCACATGTGGGCATATGGACAAAAGCGCATTTCTCGTTTGTTGGAAAGTGAAAGTTTGAGTTTTGAATTCCGGCTGGGATTTAAATGTTAATTTTTAACACTGTGGTGTTTTACTATCTCTTTCTGCGGATGCTGGGGCATTTACTTTAAATACAAATCATGTGGTTCCATATTATTTGCGAGTTTAAGTTACCAATATGTACCTATACCTCATTAAAAATTTGGCACGATCCATATATAATATTTTACCAAAATTGTTCGATATTTTCGTTTGTCAGGGAAATCCATAGGATGAGAATATCTTAGGAAAATTATATATGAAGGAATATGATGTAGACATTTTAATATTACATTGGTATTTCATGGATTATTTTAATTTAAGATAAAAAATATATTATAGTTTAAAGGGTAGTGGGAAGGCTTATGATACTTATTAAATGCGAAGCGAAGCTTGAAACATACAAATCTAAGTTGAAGCCAAAGTCAAAGAAAAGGTAATTTGTTGCTGTCATATAGCACTACTTTTAATTTTAAAATTATTCATAAAGTGTAACTAGAGAAAGACAAAGTTTTAGAGAAATAAACATAACCCACTATATAATATTTTGCTTTCATATTTGAGTTTATCTATGCTTTCATCATATGTGTCATTTAATAGTCCGCGTTAAAATACTGTTTATTGGAGTTTTTATTCTAAAAACAATTAAGGCTTAGGGCCAGTTTCATAGTCAGATTTAGTACGCCTCAAGTGCGAGTCGATACTAAATACAGGACGACACCTACCTAGAACAAAATGGAATGGGCCAGTTTCGCATATGAAACTGGCCCATT
>CABFWB010000315.1:183937-201740 GCA_902151455.1 Timema bartmani
TAAGATGGGATGATGGAGTAAGGAGTGATCTTAACATACTGGATGTAAATGAGACTACTGCTTTTTTTTTAGCACCACTGGTTTTAGCGATGAGAAAGGGTTATATTTATAGGAAATGTACACGTATTTACGTGAAGGGAAAGTGGAAATCCATTTAGGAAAAACCACCCTCAGGCACCCAACTGAGATTCGAGCCTCGATCTCTCAGTCATCTGCAGTCTAGTCTATTACGAGAGTAGCGCCTTAGACCATACGGCCACCAAAGTTGGTGAGGCTACCACTGTCGACAGGAAAGTGTGCAAGAGGATAAAGACTGGGGCTATTAACAAACTGCGGTTCAAATGTCCAACTAGGTATAAAGGTGAAGGTAAATAAGACACAATGCTGAAAGAATTAACCTCCATAAATACACTAAGCACTGCTAAAAACAGTTCAATCGTTGCACTGTAATAAAACAAACCAGGTGGAAACATGTATTACTGTTTATGTTGGTAAAACAATGAACAGCCACTGCTTTTGTTATAACCGTACAGTGTTGCCGACTGTGGTACAGATAACAACAACTAATAATTCATTCAATTATAAGCAGAACCTTTTGTTTATATAAAATATAATATGGTGTTACCAACTGAAAAACTGTGAGCCTTTCTGTCACATTTTTAGACAGCTTTGCTAATATCACCTAATATTGGTCGAAAAGCGGATGTGAATCATAATAATTATGTTTTATATTAAAAATAACAAAGTTCCCATAACATTTTGGGCATACATATTAGATATTTTAATTGTTCAGCCGACATTGCTGGGTAAAATTCAACAGACTTTTTTTTTTCCAAATTTATTAAAGATTTTGATGAAGTCCCTCTTATATAAGTTTCCCCTTAGCGAAACAAAGGAAAGTAGGACGTATCCTGTTATATTTTAGGAATGCTGATAAAAAAAAAAGACACTAAAATAGAGACGACTATGTTTACTTTAAACATTGGGAATAAAATAACGTAGCCAATGCTTTTGAATGAGATTAAACTCCTAAGATGCGGAAGCCTAAACAGGTAGTAAGACATGGTGCAAAATATATATACACTAATAAATATGAATAAGGCTTTACTTTTAGTGTTTTATGTTGGTTATTTGCGTATAGCCTGAACAGAAGGTAAGATACGTTGTTAAAATAAAGTTGGTTCTTAAACCTAAATCTAAATATAAATATAAATATAAATATATATATATATATGTGTGTGTGTGTGTATTAGCCTTGTGATAAGCCACTTAACCACAGGCCGAAGACTTAATGAATTATTTTATTTATTTTTATTTATTTGAGGTATTTAACGTGCACTTTCTGAACCGACTGATTATATCAGCACACTAAATTTCTATGAGCAAGTGCTAAAAGGCCTATCAATTTTGCCGGAAAGATACTTTCACATACTTTCGAGGGTTCTTTTATATATCAAAATTGACATGGGAGTGACGGTCTAAGGAGTCACTCTCCTAACTGAACTGCCAATGGAGGAGATATCAAGGTTTTAATCTCGGTCGGATGTATTGAGGGCGAATTTTCTCCAATGCATTTACATTCTCCCTCCATGCTAATGGGGTACAATACATCTAAAATTAGCCTTTCTCATTCCTAACACATCAACATAAATATTAAGTGTGCGTATAACTCAAACGGGTTATAAGATGTAGTGAGAAAAATTATATTGATGGCCACATATTGTGAATACTACTTGCAGAACGGGTGAATTGGTTGTTCTTGGTTTTTGTGAGATGTAAATACATTTTTGATAGAAAGGCTAAAAAAAAATATCCTTGTATCAAATAAACTTGATCCTATCCATCAAGACACTATATTTTCTTCTTTTGAGTATCAATTGTGTGCATATTTCAACCTTCTTCTTTGTACAAGGTTATAAGTAGACCTACACAAAACGAGTCAGTTTTCTATAGCGGGATTTTAGAATTATTTGATTCTCTTTTCTTTGGAACATATTTTTTAACAAAATAAGATTGTTCAATCCATCAAAATTTTCTCTTGTTATAGGTTGGATATGCAATAACCCTAACACTTGCGGCTGGTTATCAAGGCCCAATAATGGCAGCCAGATATTTCACCCTTCTTCTGTTTCTAGTAGCTGCCCTGATACAAGCACTCAGCAGAAACCCCCTCCTCTGCTATCCAGGAATGTCAATCTTCTCATTCAAGTAGACCCTCCCCCTTGGCATTGTTTTAGACGTAATTAGCGACAATGTTTGCACCGTGTGCCACGGCGGGCGCTCGTTTGCAAGATATTCCTTCAGAGGAAAGTTACCAAGGTAGAGAATAATTGCCGCTACATATGTTGAGCAGAGGATTGGTCTTATCGTCAGTGACCATGGTTTTTACTGAGAATATTTACAAAAAAATACCAGTGAAACAAAATGAAATAATATGAATTAGGTATCAAAGATTGTCGTACAATGTCACAATATTAATCTTCTCAAAGCAAGGTTCTACGTTTATTTATTCCTCAAGGGATTTATTATTTATTTAAATATCTGTGAAACCCATATTAAGAGAATAGAAAGGTAACGCCACTTAGAGGGATTTGATTATGGCATTACCTACGTCACCCAGTACACACCAGTTATATTTTACTATGAAGACAGCAACACAATTTTTTTTTAATAAGTAGAATAATGACGTTAGTTGGACAATGGTATGCATTTTAAAGCTTTATTTATTATTTAAAGTCCCAAAATGTGACCTAAACAATAACATTTTAGTTTGTCTTGAATATAATTTTGTGTATGTAACGCTTGTGTACTGAGTGACGTCACACGCTTGTGTACTGAGTGACGTCACACGCTTGTGTACTGAGTGACGTCACACGCTCAGCCAATCAGATGGGTTTTTTTTCCAGCTGGCGCTGCCTTTTATTCTCTTTATATTGTGTGAAACCATATTGCTATATAAGATTTGAAACAAAAAATGTTAGTTTATTTTAATTTGAATCAACGTCGTCCAAGGGAAGACAAGCGGTGGAAGGAAAGAGATGAAGAAGTTGTGTGTTTGTAAAAACTAAAGAGGGTCTATACGAGGAGACAAAAAGGTTGCGCCCAGTTGGATGAAATTCTCTCCGCAAAGTTATTATTTGCGAGGGAAAATGCTCTCGGATAAAAAGAGTTTTAAAAGGGTAATTTCAAAATGTTATCACTGAAAACGCAGCACCTAACACACCACTAAGTCTATATAGTCGAGATTCGGACAGCAGCCTATCCCAGTGGTATTCAACCTTTATTGTTCGCATACCCCCATATAAAATTTATCTTCAACTTTGTACCCCCAAAGATATTGATACAAAATGCAGGTTAATCTATATCTAAAATAAATTACATCCAAAATAAGGTGTTAAATAATAAGATTTAAATTATATACTAAATATTACGTGCCCCCTAAGATGTATCCGTGTACCCAAGGTTGGATACCTTTGCCTTATTCGAGCTGAACTTCCTGGGTGATTGGTTGACTCCCGAGACCAGACTTTAAATATAGTTTATTTGTAAATTTGAAAAATTACATCTGGACAAGAGAAATTGAGCCCATGACCCATTTCGCCAAGTATTTTACAATTATAAAATGCTATTGTTTAGGCAATAATGCTTCTTGGAATAACTTCCTTCGAGGGGGCGTAGGAAACCTATTGTAGGCTCAATAAATTCATTTACGAGATAAATTTACATTGTGGAAATACTTGTAGAGTATTGCAATATTAGGAAATCACTAATGTACTGTATGTTACGTGATTAGGATAAATTATGAGTAAATATACAAACTTGTGCCATATATTTTCAAAGGGTTTTGCAAAATCAATGATTATTCAAGGTCATGCCTGCTTCAGTGGCCGAATGGTCTAAGGCGTCACTCTCAGGTTGGACTGGCTTGTCATTGACGGGGTGATAGGGGTTCTAATCCCGGTCGGATCTATTGAAGAGGTATTTTCCAAAGCGGTTTTCCACTCTTCTCCACGCAAATGCGGTTATATTACTTCTAACATGCCCCCTTCCTCATACCTATCACATTAAAAGTAATCATATATGTATATAGCCTGAACAGGTAGTAAGACACGCTGATGAAAAATATTAAAATTAAATTTAGTAAATATATTTTTCCTAAAATATATGACAAGATCTTTCTTAAGTTTTATCCAGAGCTATAGTCTAGAAATGTGTTATAAAATAAGGTAATAAGAGCTCTAATGGTTTCAAAGGATTATTTTAAATTAGATGAGTTCCCCTTTCTTCACGCAACACCTCCCAAACTGTCCCACTACGTTAAGAGGAAAGTTACCTCCCTCGCTGGTCATCGCATGCTCATACCAGTATATATACTACCGGGTCTGCAAGGCCCTGAATAATACCCCCGGTATGAAATACACAATCCAGGCACTCCTGAGGAATTCCCTCCTCCTGGCTAGATTTCTGTAACTAGGGGTGTTGGCCGAACGGAATCTCAATTAGGAGCACAAAGGGAAAGGGGTGGATGCACGCGTTCTCGTTAAACTCACGCGCGTTACAGATGAACGAGATGTTAAGGCTTACATGCACGTCGAGAACTTGGTACGATCTCATTACAAGGCTCGCAAATCACGGTTGTGTATGCTTTGATGGCTTTACAATGATTTTAGGCGGAAAGACTATCTGAAAGGACTTTTTTTCCGATGTCTCTTCCGACAAAAATCGGTGCCCAGCTACCTGCATAAGGTTCCCGCAGCCTAAACGTCAAGCTCATCAAGGTCGGGATTCGAGTACCAGCTGAAGGTTCTTAAAAGGTTGATATCCTAAATAGTTTACCATCCACCTTTAAAATTCATATATATTTCCATTAATATAGCTAGTTAGTAGACAAATACACTGTCTGAGGATTATAATGTTGAATAACTATGTGAACAAGCAAATAAAAAGCTACGACAAAAAATATTTCAAATAAAATATATTTTTATCTCGGAATTTAAATTCTTACTGTTAATTATAAATTCAAAGTTTAGTAAAATATTTACTAAATTACTTTGACAGAAAAAAAATCACGCCCAGAATTAATTGTTAAATAAGGTGCTTATTTCTGATCTAGTAAGGCTTGGGTTTGATTCTCTTCCCGAGCTAATTTTTTTTCCTCCGAAAAAAAATATTTTTCATTTCCACAAAAATACAGGTTCATTTTCTTCCAATCAACCTTTTTCATTCTGTTCATGTAAACAGAATGGTAGTGTGTCAACATGTAAATATAATGTACTTTTTTATAAATCCAAATATGAAGACGTTTGAGAAAGGTATAATTTGGAGAAATATATTTGAATTTGTATTGCATAATAAAGGAACATTATTAAGCTAAATAAACTCAAAACACCTGCACAGAATTCTCACCCCCACCTACTTCTCTGAATCCAGAAAACCATAGCTGAAAATATATATGCCTTTGATATCGTGTCTATCGATGCTGGATAAAACACACTAAATAAGTGAAATAAAAAGCAAACATATAGAATTAAAACCTGCCAACTAATCTAAAGTAAGTTAACAATTAAATCAGAGTTATATTAATAGGTAGCTTATTCTAAAAAAAACGTCCAAATCATGAGAAATCCGAAAGTCTCTTCGGGGAAACGGCGCTGTTTGTTGCATATTCTTAAACTGTTTGGCAAAGGTCGATAAGAAAGTTTTCTGCAGCCGACATAAGGGTTCAAGAAAATTCGATGATTAATGTCCTTTATGTCCGTTCAACCGGAAATACAACAGGCAGTCAATCAAGCGACTTCTACTTCGTTTGCTTTCTTAGAACGTTCGAAAGCGTTCAAAAAAAAATGGGAAAGAAGGGAGGAAAAAATTGTAGCAAGGTAATAAAGAAAACTAATACCAAGTAGAAATCCTTCAAGGATTATACCCAAAATAATTATTATATTAGTGTATTGGGCGCAGCTGGCTTCTTCCTATATTAAGTTATCATTTAAACTAAAGTGGGGATTTTATTTTGAATGCGTTATTGATGTGAATAACATTTAAAATCATGGTAATCAACCATAACATTTATAATGATGGGTTTATTTTATTTTTAGTTACTTATTTACAAAATGCACAAGGAAACACCAATTTCATGTAGAAGTTATTTGTGAAATATGAGGAAGTTTAGGTTAGATTTCATTTAATTAAGCCAAGAGCTTAGAAATAAAAAAATAATTTTAATTTCCCCAAAAAAACCGGTTACACTGTTTATAAGCTAAAGTGCAGGACCACATTAAAAGTCTACTACTCGGGACCATACTTTTATTGTGGAGGGATTTATAACCGGGTATATTAGCTAGTCTGATATTTTTTGCGAATTTTCGCCAAGTGCAAACACCTCAAAATTAATAAAAAATATGTAACCTAGCTTAGTTAGGAATGTATGATAAAATCCACTTTAAAAGGAAGGTCACAACATTTCAAGTACATTATACTTTTGTTTTAATCACAAACTACATAAAATATATCAAATAGAATGTGTAAGAATAGATCACACACTTTTTTATTTTAATGGAATAGCTTCCCACCTTCAATTAATAAGTAAATGATGAAAGCCCATACTCCATAAAGTTCCTTAAAAATAAGAATGGGTCAATCAATCCCTTTACATAAATCCTACTGATATAAAACAAAGTGGATGGTTTCATAAGAATTATTGCTTAGTCTCTAAAGATGGAAAAACTCCTAGATAACATTTCAGATAAGGACGCGCGAGTACTCGAAAATTCGAGTTCAAGTCAAGTTTGAGTTGTTGTTAGAACTCTACGATTTTTACAAAAATCAAAAATTTCGGATACTCTGAATTTTCAATTTTAGATCGATAAATCCGAGTGTAATTAATTGTATTCAATTTAAATATACTATTTTCATAGCAAATACAGTCCCTCAATATTTCCTTTTGTCTGACTAAAAAAAAAATTGTACTTGAACAACTATATTAAATTTATTAAAAAAAACAAATTTTTGTGATAACATTTTGAGAACAAAAAATGTCACTATTAAAAAAAATCGTTGTACTTATGATACATGAATGGATCTATCACAAAAACTCAAATTGCAACATTTCTCTATACTACCCTGACTCGAAATAAACTCGATGTTTTCATTCGAACTCGATTCGTAGTGGAAAATGTATATTCGCAAACCTCTAATTTCAGATAAAAGTGAAATGGTACTCACCAGAGTCGAAGGACACCTCGCTGACCATGATCCACTTGGCTGCAAAGTAGAGGTGTAGCCTTAGGAAGCGCCCCACGCGGTTGTGTAGTTTGATGGTGACGTTGCGGGCCTGCTCTATCACCACATCGGGCATATATGAGAAAATGACCGGTTCCCCTGAGAACTGATGACCACCAATACTGAAGTACACTTTGGCATGGGAGAAGACCTGAAACAACAATATTTAATGTAAAATATGTACACTCCCTTTGTAGTGAAAGTTACTGGTACCGATTATGCTAGTGTTCCATATTATACACTGTACCATAGTGGTAAGTTAAAAAGGTAGGCTGGTTATCTTTCAAGGTACTGTATAGAAAAACAAATCGAAATTAAATAATAAATGATGGCCGCTTTTACAAAAGTAAATGTTGGAATTTGAAAATAATTTTAGCAACACTAGCTAATGACACGCCTCTGTGTCCACGTGCTCTAACGCGCTAATCTCGTGTTGGAGTAGACTGCCTAAGACGGGCAGATCGGGGTTCGATCCCAGTCGCGTGCAGTGAGGGTGGTTTTTACTCAATTATTTACCACTCTCCTTCCACGCAAATGCTGGTACACTTCCTCTCAACTAAACCTTCCTAATATCTAAGCCAATAGTTTAATTGGTACATAGGCGTAACCGAACGGGTAGTAAGACGCGGTGCTAAAAAAAATACGCTAATATTAAACATGTAAAAGCAAATTTTCATTTAGTTATATGAGGAATTTAACGTGCACTTTCAAACCGAATGATTGTATCAGCACATGATAATTTCTATGAACGAGCGTGAAGGGGCCTACCAATTTTTCCGGGATCTGTATTTTCACATACCTTCCCGGGGTTATTTTATGTATCACAATCGACATGGGACCAAGGGATTTACTCAACTTCCGAAGGAAGTTGTGCTACGAATTTGTATCGCTCAAGACAAAATCCGTCAACCCCAGCTGGGTTTAAGCCCACAAACATTGGGTCCTACACTCTACCCCCAATACCAATGAAGTCAGCTGTAAAAGCAAATAATGGGAGTGCTGATGGTCACTGATACATTAATTTATTAAACTTTGACATAGAAAAAGACTTGTAAAAGCAATGTTATATGTCAAGCATGTACAATCAAATTACATAACTAATGGCCACTTGTAGTGAAATACATTTCAGCATTAGTGACTACTTTTTATAAATTTGTAAGTAATTTTGAAATATAATATAGGAATTGAACAAGTTAATATTTTGTAAATGAAATTTTGGTTGTTGAATATTAACCAGCATATGTATTTGCGTGTATAATAACGTGTTTGTATTAATGTTAGTTTACAAAATAAAGAACTGCCAGTCATCAGACCCGGCAACCCGATTCATCTTTATTAAATAACGCACTTAAATATTAAATGTAACACTTTCTGTTGCCACCTCTGTAGTCTAGTGGTCAGAGTTCTTGGCCTGAAACGGGCTAAACTTAACCTTGTGAGGACTTAATCAGGAGCTATTTGAGCGAAAAAGGATCGGCTCCGGTCTAGAAAACTGAGATTAACGGCATGAGGTTTCAATTTGCCAACCACTTGGCACCCTCTATCCGCATAGGTTAGTATTATTTCGACAAAACAGACGGTGGTCCCTCGTTCGGTATGGTTCGACTCTAGACTCACGCAATGGCATTTTGTTTTAGCATTGCCCGTTTGACTGAATAGTCGTGTTTACAATACACAATAATAGATTCACCCCTATAAGAAGTTTTTAAGTTTTCGCCTTAAAAGCCCATCTCACTGCCGACTAACCAGGTTTGATAATATAATTTGTTCGAACCATAAATCGTATCGAAATTCGGTTTATTGCATTATTCACCTTGATAGGAACAAAATTAGGATTAGTGAAATATTTGTATGATTTTATAATGATTATTTGTCAATTATGTTGATTTTTATTTAGATATGGTAAAAAGGTTCCTCTTTTCTAAATTCTTTAATTAAGGCTGCAGACACCCACTTTGGTGTCAACGTGGTCTAACACGCCAATCTCGTAGTAGATTAGATTGCCAATGATGGGGAAGATCGAGGTTCGAATCTCTGTTGGGCATACTGAAGGTGTTTTTTACACTCTCCCTCCACGCAAATACGGATACACTTCTTTTTAAAACCTCCGTAATCCCTAAAACCAATGGCGTGATTAGTACATAAGCGTATAAACCGAACGGGTAGTAAGACGCAGCGCTAGGAAAAACCTCCAAATACCCACAAAATAATGCTACGCCTGATTTAATCCACACGAGAAGCTCATTCGTTTTCTGCGAGTTAAAACGGGCTTTTAAGTAATTTTATTCACATGAGTAAAAATATATGTATGAAAACAAAAAAGTTTAAAACACTCATTTCTTTTTTGCAAAGTATTTTTTATTCTAAAGACACACATAGAGTAGAACCATCTTATCATCCCTTTAGTTTTATTGGGCATTACAAATTATTAATTTAAACTAAACGGGTCGAATTGTTTATAATAGTTATGAAGTACTATTAAAACCATTTCCAGAAAACTCAGCCGGTGACATGGACAGCGTAATAAAAAAAAAAGAACATAGAAAAACAGTGGCGTAACATGTCCCGACTGTTTCACAAATTACACCAGTTACATTTATTTTAATGTGCACACATATATATTTCTATCTTTTTTTTTTAAAGAGCACGTTCATAAACCAGATCATTATTGAGGCCACACACTAGACGCGTTTCACGGTAGGGACTCTATAATAAATTAAATCTCTTGTTTATTGGAGAGGTATTAGTAGTCCCAAAAGGGCGTGTCGTTTTGTCTGTTCACTGTCCTCTTCATCTAATATGCACCAAACAATATATACCAACCCTCCTCTACCTCCCCTCAATCTCTCTTCCTGCACCATATAAACAACATGCATGTGATGTGTTTCATCTTGTTCATAAAAAATATTATTTAAATATCACGTTTACCGTTAGAGTATATTATACTATCCATGTATGGTTGTGTGAAGAAATATATGGTTACAATATATTGTTTTTTAAATATATGTGTTATATACTTCATTTATTTTTATTATATTTTATACACGGCATTTAAGGAAATTGTAATTCCTCCAATTTGAATAAATTTGGCACAACAAAAGTTAGATGAATAAAACCTGCTTCAGTGGCCACATGGCTTAAGGCGTCACTAACACAATAGACTAAGAATTCCATATACGGGGATGTAGGAGTTCGATCCCGGCCCGGTGTACTGAAGGTGTTTTATCCTGAATAGTTTTCCACTCTACCTCCACGCAGATGCGGGTAAATATGGCGTTAGTAATAATATTACAATTGTATTTACAGTATATTCTTAGGTAGTTTAGTTACTAATGTGAAGAGGAATTATACAGTAATCCATTAAGAAATGTTACCGGAGGTTATTTTTTAGTAAATTTATAGTTAATGAATCAAATAAAACCTATTTCTAAAATGACAAATTTTAGTAACTTTAAATCAATGTTGGTGGTCAAAAGTGGGCTTCCTACAAAATAATAATAATCATAGAAATAATTAGCACCACGTCATATTACCCGTTCGGGTTATACACTTAAGTACTAATTACACAAATGGGTTAGGAGCTGGGAAGGTTGAATATAAAGGAAGTGAAACCACATTTGCGTTAAGGGATAGTGGAAAACCATTTAGGAAAATTCACCCCCAGTTCACCCAAGCGAGATTCAAACTTCAATCTCCCCATCCTCGGCAGTCTATCTCAACAAGAAACTAGCGCGTTAGCTAACTACGCCACAGAGGCAAGTCTTCCTACAAAAAATCAGGGTTTATTATTTGTCACTATAAGTGCTCAATGTTGATCATGTGATTAATAATAGGTGGAGCTTTATATCTTGTTATAGTCCCTACTCAGTGTCGTGTTGTGGAACGTTGCCAGGGTAAGCAGAGCTTGCTAGAACTGTTCCTGTGATAATTATGGTTTCGCTAACTTTGTCCTCATTTGGCCGATCATAAATCAGTTCTTTTCACATGGGAAATGTAATTCCGTTGATACCTAACAAGCAAACGTCTTAGTGAAAGATGATAACATAGCACAGGTACAGTTTAAATTAACTCTGCTTAACCCGGGGAAAAAAATTACGAAACAACACCGCCCATAATTAACATGAAATTAAACAAAACCTAAATTGGCATTAAAATATATGTGTACCCTTGGCAATCAAAGTTTGGCTTTGAAGGGAGATAGAATAAAAATAAAAAATAAAACGGAGATGCTTTTGTGGTGGTGATATGATATTTATATAAATGAAATTACACTATTTCATTGGTTTTGGATTGGTTGGGCTTTGGACAATATATTATATAAATCCATATAAACCTGGATGTACACAACTTTTTAAACCCAAATTTGATAAGAGGGAACTTCATTGACACTTATAAACGCTAATAAAACTATTTTCATTTTTTATACACCAGGTCTTGTCACGTTTCATACTTTAAAATAATACTAATAATAATGTAAAATAATATCAATGTTGGTGTCAAAAAATATGATTCTATTTTCTAAAAGACTCTTCCTATACATAGTGGACTGTAACTTTAATGCCACTATATAAAACTTGTAATAATTATATTATTATAATAATTATAATTATTATTTTAATAATTATATTATTATTATAATAATTATATTATTATAATAATTATATTATTATAATAATTATATTATTATAATAATTATAATATTATAATAATTATAATATTATAATAATTATAATTATTATAATATAATATATATAATATAATTATAATATTATAATATTCTGAAAATTGAAAAATGACACCTGGACATGGGAATCGAACCCGGGACCTTTGGCTTAGTACGCCAATGCTCTAACCACTGAGCTAGCCAGGATTCGTCCCGTGCCCAGGGTCATTCTTCACTCATATTTTAAGGCATTTCCGCTAAGCCAAAGATCCCGGAATCGATTCCCGTGTCCAGGTGTCATTTTTCAATTTTCAGAATATGATATCTAGATGGTGTAATTCCCACTAATAGCATAAATAATAGCTTTGGCTATTTAATAGTTTATTATAAGAAATATCTAACGTAAATTTATTTTCACCCACCAAGCCATGCCTGCACAAGTCTTACAAATTTACAAAATTCTTGCACGGACAGAGCACCCATTCCCTTTGGCATTACTTTATCGCTGTGACAGTGTGAGTTTAGATTAAAGCGATACAGAGGAATCAAACCCGGGATCTCTGACTCAGAAAGATAACATGCTACCGACTGAGCCCAGGAGTGGGATATTTAACTCGTTTATACGTAAAAGTAAAGACTCGTTACGAGTTGTTGCAGTATGCAGCAGGGAATATTCCCTTGTGATTAATACAGCCAGAGAAACACGTGTACACAATAACGAACATATTGTGCACACGTTTGGTTGTTAGCATACGTAATAGGTTAATTTGCAAACGAAGCTCACCGCCCTATTGCCGTGTTGGCTATACACTCAAAAGCACAATACAGAGAGTATTAAAAGTCAAATTTTAATTAAAGTAACTGAATATGATTAGTAATATCGTTATTGACACCTAACAAAAAAAAGTGCAAAAAAGAATATGAATTAAATAATATATTCTATGTATTTTGTGTATTTTTCTTTTTTATAATTTTCGTTTGCGTGATATTTTTAATTAGATTGATAATGTATGTAGGTTTATTAAAAAACACATTAATATTAGATATTTTTTTGGTGCACTTTCTGAAACGACTGATTATATCAGCCCACGAGAATTTCTATGAGAGCGAAAGAGCCTACCGACTTTGTCTAGAAATATATTTTCATATATTTCCAGAGTTATTTTACAAGCCGCAATCGACGTGATACCGACGGATTTATTTCCCCTACGCAGGAAATTGTACTGCGGGTTTTTATCGTTCAAGAAAAATCCGTCGACCCCGGCTGGGTTTGAACCCACGAATATCTGGTCCTGAGGTGGAAAATTTAACCCAAGACAACTGAGGTTGACATGAGTGGATATTAGTAAAATTGTTATTACTTGTAATTTGATTTTTTTACATACACAAAGAATTATATTAAAAAATTTTTTGATAACAATAACTTCACCGCATCCAAGCTAACACTAAGACTTGATTATAGTTACAAGATTCGCATGAGAACTTAACACTTAATTTATACAGCTACAATATCATTGATTTCAATTAAGTGTCAATAAATATTTTTAATACCCTCTATGTATAATTTACGTTAATCGGTGAATTTATGGGCGTTATTATTATAGGGCTCTTGATGTGAAAAACAATTGTTTAGGTCTCTAACGAAAGGTATTTATAAGGCTTGCATAAAAATGAACCTACCCTGTGATTTGGACAAGCTAGAAATTGGATCGAGGCATTTTTTTCCCCCTGGGTTCGTCTACCAAACTAAGTGCTATCCAATTATATTATTATCTCACATAGTGATGATAATTCTGTGTTTTATATTCCTTGAAATCAGACGAAATGGTAACAACTTACTGACCGAGTTTCTTACCTTATTTGACTAAAAGGAATTAAGGGTGTTAGAAAGCAGGATGTTTAGGAAGATGTTTGGTCTAAAAAGGGATAAAGATACTGGGTAGTGAAAAGAATTACATAATAATGAGTTGTATACACTGTAGTCATCACAAGACATTGACCTCCTAAATTTCTAGACTAGTAAGTTGATAACAACTCAAGTTGGATTCAATGATTTAATCAATTCATTCAATCACCTACCTGAAGACTTTATCACAAGCTACCATGAATATAAACAGCACCTTCCTCTCCAACCACGAAAAAAATCGAAATTTTGGATGCGGCCTTGGTGTCGCATATAGATGACGTCAACAAACGTAGGTCTGTTAGAAAGTTTGATAGTATTTACCTGCACATCTTTGCTGAAGAGGTTGTTGGTGTGTAAGTGCATAGCCGAGAAGTTCCGAACTTTGTCGAACTCGAACACGATCTCAACGGGTCTACCCACCATACCCGCGGTGTCGTTCTTCCAGCCGACCCACTCGTATCCTGTAAACAGTAGACACTTGGTCCGTCATCAACGAGAATACTCACTGTAGGGTACGGGGAAGGAGAATGAATGTTTATTCTTAGAGATCTTGCCAGAAATTTATCAAAAAATAAATGCGACCACGGCTATCAATTCCCAAACTTTCGTACCACGTTATTCTACCCATACTTGTTATAGATAGGCATGTAAACAAAGGAAAATATTGAGCCAAACTGCTATATTAAATTAAACACTAAGAAGGGGATGGAAAGGCAAGGCCTAGACACTTACCAAAAACCTATAGGCCTCGAAGATCACAATTAAAACATAACAAAACACATAATCATGCAATTTTTGGGGTATATCAGTCCCCTTCTTTAGCAGAAGATATCAGAAGACAGCAGTCTTTGTTTAACTCTCTTCTGCTGAAGAAGGGGACTGATGTACCCCAAAAATTGCATAGTTATGTGTTTTGTTATGTTTGAATTGTGAACTTGGAAGTGTGTAGGCCTTGACCTTCTATCCTCCTTACAATGTTTAATTTGCTTATAGTAATTGAAGAGATATGGTTGCGCGTTGGGCGCCAATTAAAGTGATACCGTTTAATTAGCTGATAAATTCCCCGTGATCGAGCACTAATTCAAGCGGTATGGAATTATTATGTAATATTTTAATTGAATAAATAAGACCTTTAATGTTGGCACACGATTTATTAAAATGATTTTATCTTCGGCACTGAAGATATAAGTTTATATGATACAGCTTAGTTGAACTACATTATTTCTCTGTAACATTACACGTTCCGTGTTTTGAGTACCGTGCTGTGTAGATTTATGTGGCTACTCTCTATTTCACTCTCACTGTTTTAACGAGCTGCGTGATGAATCGACTTCTGGATTCATACGCACAAACAGCTTATATATGACCTACCCCTTGCCCCTTGTACCTCTCGTGACCAGTGTTAAAACCAACTAATCGAAAGCGTCCTGGCGACAGGTGTCGTGAAGGCTAGCTTCCTATTGGGTAGAAGGAGCTAGCGTCACTTGCTTTTTTGGTAAACATTACGGAGTTAATTTTTGAAAGAAAAAAAATAAGTTTTAATGGTGCAATCCTTTGACATTATTTCTGAAAAGCACGTGATTTTTCATGGATGAAGTCTTAAAAGGATATTTTACATATAGCACTTTAAAGAAAATTACTCTTCATCCATGACTTTTTGAATATATTAGAGGGGTACAAAACAACATCGTTATTCTGGTAGGAAGGATTCTAATAAAGTATTTATTTTTAGCACTGCTTCTTACTACTCGTATGGGCTAAACACATATTATTATTATTATTATTATTATTATTATTATTATTATTACCCGTTTGGGTTGTAGGCATATACACATATTATGTAGGTTACTAATTACGCTTATGATTTAGAGATTAAAAGTTTGGATTTAAAAGAAGTGTACCAGCACTTGCGTGGAGAGAGAGATAGTGGTAAAAGGCAAAAACACCCCCAGTACAACCGACTGAGATTAAAATCCCGATCTTGTCAGTACAGTATATTGCGAGAGTGACGCCTTAGACCATGCAACCATTGAAGCGGGTACTTCATAGAAAGTAAAAACATAGTGTGTTTTTGCGTAAACAATAACATTTTAGTATATTATTAATATTAACTTATTTTACTAACAAAAGTATCTAGCATTTTGTCCGTGGTTTCGCTTTTGTTTGCTTCAAACAAACAGAAAAACCTTCATTTTATTTCTTCCTACCTATATTTTAGTTAATTTCAAAAGAATCTATAGCAAGTTTTAAAATTCCGGCTTCGAGGTGCACATGTTCGTACAGAGGAAATAATAATTTTAAAATTTCAGACCTCTGTATGTGGTTGATATCGCACAATGCTCATGACAGACAAATAAACTCTTCATTTCATTAATAATTAATATAATTAATCATAAAATAATGAGATAGACACTGATAATCTCTATTAAAAGTGACTGCTATCACGAACAATCAGGTCAAGACGATACCAAAGCTTTTTTCCCTGCGCCCACTGTTGTGGGTGATAATTTTAAAATAACTAACGTTAACCGCACATAAAGATGAGTTATTTAATAGGGATAGTTTTATTCTTGTACTGGAAAATGGATATTTATTTTAGTAATATCGATATAAATTCTGGTACATCTCATATAGACTCGGAAGAGTATATGTGCAAGGTGTTTATCATGATTTGGCCTGCAGTCCATCCTGTGTAGGAGGGCTGTTTAATGACAGTTAGGAAAAGCTACCAGTATCGTGTATCCATTCGCAAAAACATTCTATGATCTGCAAAACAGTTTTGTTGAGCTTCTGTCACCTTTGGCAGTCAAAAACTTTTATAAAAACCCATTTAATTTTAATTATTTCCTTTCTTTTAAGCGTTTCTACATTATAGAAATACAAATTTATGAAAATAACCGTTTGGGTATTTCTTTTTTGTGGAAGCGAGTCTCAGTTCACTTGATGCGTTAAAAACGATAGCTTCTAAAATAATACATTTTCCACGTCCGTGAAGTTGGCTTCACGACTTTAAAAATTATTATTATTTCGTTGGTATTCGCATGTACCGGATTGTTCCGCTAAAATATTCGTTTGTTCCGTTTTTAATGGCCCACAAATTATACATTAAATTGGTGGTGTGGGGGACAACTTCTCGATAGTCCTTATATTTTCAATTATATTATATATTATCAATTATATATTAATTATAATTTTTTTAAAATTGACATTTTTATAGTTGTGATCATTTTTTTTTGTTACCTTACCTCCTACGCTGAAAAGACTGTAGGTCATTATCCAAGTGTGAGTGATTAGAACTAAAATTAAAGACGCCTCTGGGAAGTTTTGGGTATAAGATATTTTGCCTTGTAAATAATAAATATTATTAACAGCATCTAAAAATTAATTTGCTTTTTTTATATAATTTAAATATATTATGTCCAACACAAAAGTGATCAATGTTTTAATCCAAGGGATGTTATGTAGAAACTTGTTTAGAGAAAATGCTCCCTCATTAGCATAGGTATAGGGCGGTAAAACTACAGTGATTTGCCACATGTGGAGAAACAGCGCCAGTACACCTGGGTTGGATTCGAACCTTGACGTCACTAACAATTTAGTCTATTGTGAGCTCGATGTCTTGGACAGCACGGCCAAAGGTGGGTGGGTGAGCTCTTATTAAATTACACTATAGCCTCTACTATCTATTTTCAACACTATTTACGAAATTTTAAAGTCAACTTAGTTTATAAAACCAAGTCAAGATCAGAGATTATTTTATTTTTTAAGACTTTAACTAAAAATTGATAGCTGCGAATCACAAAAATTACACACATTTTTGAACTATTTGTATTTAAAACAATAACTGCATAGCCTTCAGAGGTGTTGTGTTATTGATTTTTTAAATACTCATAAAACCATATTTTATTACCATATGTTTCCATCCCTTTCCTAAGCCCCAAAAAAAGGTTGGTTGA
>CABFWB010000315.1:201977-238314 GCA_902151455.1 Timema bartmani
AATAAAAGGGAAAGGGAAAAATAAAATAAGTTGTGACCTTAGAACGGAAAACAATATATAGAAAGACGAAGTCGACAAACGAGACCAACATATTGGCAATGACGTTGATGGATGGATGAATGGTTGCTCGCTAGGATCAAGAATTTAAAGAACTTTTAGTTCAGGCTTCTCTTCAACCCAATTTCTCTACTGGGCTGTTTTTGAACTTAGATAAAATAATAAATTTACTTGAATAAGCATATTATTAAGTTGAGTAAAATAGTATGAATAGCTATCGTTAGATCTGCATTGTTGGTCACGTGGACTTAACGTCAGACTATTCTTGGCCGGTTTGCCGAAGACAGGGTGGTCGTGGTTAGATTATAAGCTGAGTGTACCGAGAGTGTATTCTAATAAATGGTTTCACACCCTCCCTTCCCGCAAATGTGGATACATTTAAATATTTAATGAATAAGTATATATTTATTATTTATATCCCATTAGAATGGTCCAGGCACAGAGCAAATAAAATATAAAATCTACTTCGGAAAATTCAATAGATGAAATAATTTAACTATAAATAAACTTAGAAATTATAAAATATACGCCTTGAAAATAAAAAGTGTTATGTTTTTATTTTATTTACTACCTCTTTTGATTAACTGAGGTTTGCATCTTAAAGTTAAATTTACATATTTTGTTCTTTATATTTTGCGATGTGAAGTTTATTTTTGGTTTCTGTAAAATATTTCACTGTCGTTATATTTATTTAGATTGGCAGGTACTCAGAACGAGAAGTAATATAAGGAACATTCTAGAAAACATAAGTCTCAAAAGAGCTATAAAACGCGTGCAATATTTTGAAACTATAACGAGAGTAACGCTTTAGTATCTACTTATTTGTAATGTTGGCTGTTTATATGATTCGTTGTCTAGAAATAAATAGTTTATGATAAAAATATAAGAAAACTATCTTGCAATGAGACGATTTTTTTTAACAAGCATTTCATTATGTGTATTTTGAAAGTTAAATATTTTAATATCCTATACCAAAGGGTACGCAGACAAAACCTTCAGTAAAGTTTTGTCTTGTTTGTCGTCAGTAGGGAGGTTAGAGGTTTGAATCTCGATGAGTATACTATGGGGATGGTTTTCTAGCAGAGATTTATTGCTGAGATTTTAACATCTCTCCATGGAATTTGAGGCGTACTTCCACTAAGCTAATTTTATTTTTCCAACACCTTGAATTAAACCGTAAATCACCCTTGTTTTAAGTGAAGTAATTAAATATATGATCCTATTAACTGCCCAAATATTAGAACAACAGGATTTTACAGCCTTAAGATTGAATCTCTCCTGATCACCTTAGATTTGTTTTTAAGACTTGTCCCCTATTTGATTTAAGCGTCATATGATGAACGCTGAAACGCGTTTGAGTTTATAAGGGTGGGCGGGGGAGGGGAGGGAGTAGCAAACGGAGGGGTTTAATTAACAAATTAATGACAATATTAACAACTTTATACCGAATAATTTAAACTGAAAGTTTATATGAGTCAACGAGATGTTACTCCGGGAGCGCAATCAATAAGTAAGTTTTGGACTGTCAAGATGTATAGTAGGGTTTTCGCAGGAAGAACCATATCCGATCGTTACAAAAGCTACAGTACTTAAACTTATTTTTATATATTCATACGTAAAGTCATTTGATCCTATACGATCACTTTTGATATTTAATATAACTACTACTTAACATTAATTATATTGTAACATAGTACATTACCAAATCGATGCTAACAGAAAAACAGGTTTGTGTTTAATTCTATTTGAATCAAGGCACTTCCTATCAGAATTCTGCTATACGTGCAGATGTCTGTTGAAGACTTCACTGCGTGGTAGTTCCTAACATAAACACTAAATTATGAACACTGATGAGTGATATATTTACTACTAGCAAGCTGGCTAACGGTTTACAATGTGATTATACTTTTTTTAAAAGAGAAATTTGTAAGATAATGTAAAAATTGTTTAATCCTAATTTTATTATCATTAAACTGGTGAAATATTTACTGAATGGTTATAGTTTAACATGCGCACAAAATTATTAAAACTGTATTTAACGGTTGTGATATAATTTAGAGACTGAGCAGTAATGAACTATGAGTCTATAACATATGTAAGGAGCACTTTCCCTACGAACGTGTGGTAATTAAATATAACGCCACAAAGTTTGGGTTATCTAAGATAAAGGGGCATGATAGGAAAGGTACGCCTCGATCGTTTTTATATTTCTCACTTCACGGAAATACGGGAATTTTTTCTCTCTTTTATATTTTGCTCATACATTCACTAATAGCGTAGTTTATAATGCGATACAACCTACATTGGTGATCGCATGGTATAGTGCGTTACTCTCATATTAAATCTGATTGCCAGTGGCGGGTGGATCGAACTTTAAATCCCGGTCGGGTGTAATGAATATAATTGTTTCTAAATTGTTTTTCACTCTCTCTCTCCACGTAAGTGTGGATACGTTTGGTCTATAACTCTATTTTCCTCACTTCTATTCAGTTAGTTTAATTAATAAGCGCGTGTAGCTCGAAAGCCCGGACGGGTAGTAATACACGGTGATTTATAATTTTAGAGGGTTTACATTTGAGAAAGCACTCCAGAGAACGGAATACAACAAAATAATGAAATAAGACCTTCCCCGCCCTTCATAATCAGAGTTTGAAGCACAAACAACTCTGTTGAGCTCAGCCAACGAGCTAAATCCAGTATTATATTACTGTTAAAAAAAGAAACGACTTTATATTCTGTTTTTTAAATACCCAGCCCATTCCCTTCCAACGAGACTCAATGGATGGAAATATATTTTAAAACATGTGAACTGAGAGGAGTAATTAAAAAAAAAGTAACAAAATAATTAGTACATAGATTAATGAGTAAAAACATGGCAAGAAACCTAACCGAGAGTAGAAGGGAGAAAAAACTCCCTTCTGGGAGCTAGTGTTGGGATTCAACTCTTATTTCTCAGCAAAGAATGCATTCTTTTTTTTTAAAGTACCGCGTCTTACTACCCGTTTGGGTTATACGGTCTTGGTTTTAGGGATTAAAAAGGTTATAGTCAGAGTAAGTGTACCCAAATTTTCGTGAAGGGAGAGTGGAAAACCAGTTTGGAAAAATCACCCTCAGTGCACCCGACCGAGATTCGAACCTAGATCTCCCAGTTATTGGCATTCTAGTCTACTGCAAGAGTAGCGCCTTAGATCATGCGGCAACCGAAGTGGGTAAGTATACATTCATTTATATTTTTTGCGTGGAGTGAGAAGAAAAAAAACAACAACTAGGAAATATCACCCCCGTTAACCACGGACGGAATTTGAATAATGACCTCATCACCGACAAACCAAAATCACATGATGTCAAGCCAGAGTGCCTGATTTAATTACGATCAAGTGCTTACATAATGACTATACAAATGCAACTAAGATGATTCAAAAGAAAGTCAACTTTCCCAGTGGGTATTTTGTGAAGTGATACTAGCAGCGCCGTTCGCCAAAACACGATACTAATAAAGCAAACAACTGTCAGAGTTAAGTAAACAAAAGGAATATAAAGTGTTTATCATTTTAACAACTTACATTACTATTTAAATTTAAATTTAAAATACGTCAGTAGAAAAATAAAGAACCAATGTCAACAATCTTATGACTTTATTTTTGAAAATATCTCTGTAAGAGATATTTTGTTAAAAGCTATTTTCGTATGAAGGTAAAGTATATACATAAAAGTTTATGAGATAACATAGGCCTCTGCTTCTAATTATGTTTTATTGCAGTTAGCTTGTCGAATCCTCATGATACCTATTCCAGAGTTCGAAAGGAAATGTAAAATTCATTCATAATTAATGTAAAACAGCATTAGGTCTTTAAAAAATCAGTCAATTATAATTAGTATACAAAGCATTAATCTAAATATTATAACGTATTAAGGAGTACAATGAGTTGTTAATTTAAATGCTAAAATAATATAGATATACATTCTAGAATTGAATGCTGCTAGTTTTAGTTGTGAAACAATGACTAAAAAAATTAACAAATAAAATATTTTAAAGTAAGAATATTGAGAAAATTGAGAAGGCTACTTTAATAAAAATTTAGAATTCAAGTTAAAAGTTAAAATTGTACACTAACCCTGTTAAATTGTATAATGAAGTTACATGAGGGACAAATAATACATTTAAATATTTCCTCTGTTTTTAAATCCCTTGATGATCTATTTCATTTGTGCAACTCATCACAAATATATATTAAAGTAATTTCCCTTTTTTAATATATTAGCTAAGCTCTTTAGAACATCATAACCTAAAAGGTTTTCTAAATTGTTAACGAATATGGTTTGTTCTAAGCCTATGTAGATGTAAATTAGGGATTCCCCCTAGTGCTGATAAACAGCTTATTCTATATCTGTGTTAATGGTAGCCAGGGATTCCCCACAGGAACCATATAGGGCTTATTTTACGTCTATGTTAATGACAGATTCTCCAAGTAAGGTGGCGTAATTAATCCTACGTCTATATTGATGGAAGCGAATACTTATCTATATGGACAGCCATGTGGAATATACTATATCTATGTCGTTAAGAGCCAAGAATTCCCCATAGGGACAGTAGCCAGCTTATTCTACATCTATGTTGATGGGCGTTAGGGATTCCCCCTACAAGGACGGTAACTTGGTCCCTGGGCGACTTTACGACTCTCCGCCGCACTATTTCCTCATTCAACACGTGGAGATCAATAAACCTAACTTTGTGTCGACTAAAGAAAGATAAACTTCCCGTGTCGTTACTGGCCAAGTTTCTCGCTTCGCCGAACACAGCTCAACGCGGATATTTCAACCAGTTTTTTTTTAATATATATGAAAATATAATGTCTAGACGCATGGATATATAATGGTTCGTTCGTTTATCCGTATTTAACTTTAAAAAAGGGTCACGAAAAAGTGAATTTGCATTTAAACTAGTTTAGGGCCGATACCGATACTTGCTTCATTGATACCCTTGGTCACTGGCTCAGCCAGGATTCGTTTGTGTTTGTGTGTGGAGGGGGGTTTAGTTTCACTGACCAACTAAGCAGGGTTAATTGGTTTTCCCGCGGGAAATTTTGAAAATTTAAGTATTGCAAAATGCAAATGCATCAAAAGAAATACAATAATATTCAAAATCATTTAAAATCTATAAAAAAAATGTCATAATTCTGTAATTATTATGACTATTGAGTTTTTACGAACAAATTTTTATCCATGCGTACTGCTAGAATATACAAACATGCAAGTTTTAATAAATTTTATTTTGGAAATTTGATTTATAAAATTATTTTACGAACTAAAATCTGAAAATTCAAATAGGCAACTTTCACTACAAAATCACTTTTCAACTAATTCCCTTTAGTCTTGTATTCATTTTCCTTGGCTTCATAGAAGGTTCATTGAGAATTTCATCCTCCCCACGTGGAAAAATCATATCTGGCCAGATCTGGTCCATCCATATCTGGGCCAGATATGCCCAGATTTGGGGATAACCTGGAATTCCCAGATCTGGCCAATTCCAGTTCTGGGCCAGACCTGGCATTTTCCCACGTGGGTCCGTAACTGACACCTCTGGATGTATGTACATGATGCCCATTAAGTCTGTCTTCATTTGTGGAGTTCCTCATGTATGATCTAAACAGCTTTATGGAGGAGAAAAAGAAATGTGGGTAGTAAGGTCTAGGGGGGTTTCAACCCTGAAAACCCCCCTCTTGGCTGCGCCAGTGCCCTTTGTATCTACTGGTACCGCAATAATCGATACTATGCGCTAAAAGTCTCGATACCACTCTTTACTATTCAACATGGTTAGTCCCTCAAACGGGTTTATTTTATTACGTTTTTTTTTCTTGACATATATGCCGGCCTACAACCTGACAAATATCTATAATATTTTATATGTAATTAAATATGCTAATGTGTTCATAAAAACCGACTTTCATGATCTATTGTTACTTAATAAGTAATTCTTACTGTAGACTTACTACTAATATTGCTAGTGTTATTTTTGCCTGGTTGCATCTTGTTATAATTTGTTTAAATAGCCTAAGTGACTATTTTCAATATTTTGTGAGAGATAGAAGCAGATAAATTGAAACAAATTAAGCATTTATTCAATTTTGTGTTGAATGGTGTCGAATAGGGTATTGATTATCAAGGAGATGAAGTGATAGTATTGAAAGAGGTATCGGAATAGAGAAAAGTAAGTATCGGCTCATCATTAATTTAAATGCATCGGTGGCGTAGTTGGCTAACGCGCCAGTCGTGTTGAGTCAGACCGCCGAGGACGGGGAGATCGAGGTTAGAATCTCGGCCGGGTGAACTGGGGGTGGTTTTTCCTAAATGGTTTTCAACTCTCCTTCCACGCAAATGCGGGTTCACTTCCTCTAAATTCAACCTTCCTAATTCCTAATCCATTAGTGTAATTAGTACTTAAGCGTATAACCCGAACGGGTAGTAAGACGCGGTGCTAAAAAAAAAATTAAATGCAACTCCTAAGCACTTTCTGCCCCAAATGAGGTCAACCTACTGTTTCATGAAATAACTTCTCAATTTAAAACAAAGTATAGAACGAGATAACAATTTTTTTAAGTTCCGTGTATGTAAAATTGTTTTATAAAATGCCGCGGGCGCGCACAACATTTATGGTTGAATTGTGGAGAGACTACAAGTCATTTGTTTTATCAGTAGCCAGATGAATCTCAGAGCAGTATCCTGGCACAGGACAAGGGATGTCAGGGGTTATGCACGTGTGCGCGATGAAGGGTGGAACGCAATAAATCACACGCGGTGTGTCCATATCACCCCTGGCGGGAACGGATCACTTTTGACGACCAGCAGTGAGGTCCGCAGCTGCGTCGTTTCATGGGTAGGAGCATGCATACTGCAGATAGAAGAGCTCTTTCAGTATCAGCCAGAATGAAATACTGTTGGCAATTTTATTCTATTTTACTATGAATGCAGAAAGAATTTACAATTGGTAATTAAATATCAGAAAAATACGCTTACCTAGAGCAAATACGGTACTATTTTTACTTTCTCTCTATCTTACAGGTAGAGAAAGTATGGTGATCGTCAAAAAAATCGAACTCGAGATTTTGATGAATTTTGACGTTTCATGATTCCCTCATTCCGAAAAAGTGGTTTTTGAATTTCCGTCTGTCTGTCTGTCTGTACCTCCAACTAGAGCCTAAACTATTTTACCGATTGAGCTGAAACTTGATATCTAGGGTTTTCATAGGGTTGCCATGAGGGGTTTTTGGAATTGGATATCTACCCCTAAAATTAAGGGTAGTTTACTGAAGGGCAAAAAGAGAAAAAGTCGATTTTCTCAAAATCGGCTCTAACGATTTTGATTAAATTTCATTTATGAACATAAATAAATATTCCAAACAAAATGGCTACTCTCAATATTTCGGCAAAATCGTTTTAAGGGCTCCGGTCTGATGCGTAAATTAACATTTTTTATAATAGCTCCGAAACTATTTGAGATATGAAATTACTTAGCATTACAAATATGTATATATATTTATAATACAAATATTTTATTCGAAACATATTTTTATAAAATCAATAATTTTCAATCTATACGCAATTATATATATATTTTTAGCTTTTTGGACATTAAAGCTTAAGTATTGCGATCGTAAAAAAAACTAACCTGAAATGTTGATGGATGTCGACGTCTCATGACCCCCCGAACCCTAAAAAATAGTCTTTGCAATGCCGTCTGTCTGTGTGTCTATTAAAACTTAAAATTAAGGGTAGTTTACTGAAGGGCAAAAAGAGAAAAAGTCGATTTTCTCAAAATCGGCTCTAACGATTTTGATTAAATTTCATTTATAAACATTAATAAATATTCCAAACAAAATGGCTACCCTCAATATTTCGGCAAAATGGCTTTAAGGGCTCCGGTCTGATGCGTCAATTAACATTTTTTATAATAGCTCCGAAACTATTTGAGATATGAAATTACTTAGCATTACAAATATGTATATATATTTATAATACAGATATTTTATCCGAAACATATTTTTATAAAATCAATAACTTTCAATCTATACGCAATTATATGAATTTTTTTAACTTTTTGGACATTAAAGTTTAAGTATTGCGACCGTAAAAAAAAACTAACCTGAAATGTTGATGGATGTCGACGTCTCATGACCCCCCGAACCCTAAAAAATAGTCTTTGCAATGCCGTCTGTCTGTGTGTCTATAAAAACTTAAAATTAAGGGTAGTTTACTGAAGGGCGAAAAGAGAAAAATTTGGTTTTCTCAAAATCTGCTCAAACGATTTTGATTAAAATTCGTATCTAGGCGTTGATTAAGATTATAAATAAACTGGCTATTTTCATTTTCCTATGAAAATGATTTTTAGGGTACTTTACAGAAGCGTTAATTTCCGTATCTCCACAACTATTTGAGAAACTAAACAACTTATCATTGCAAAATTGTAGGACTATTAGAAATAAAAAACTTTTATTTGACATATATTTTTATAAAAGCAACAGTTTCTGAGATATTTGCAAATATATTAATACAATTTTGTGAGCTTTAGTTGTAAACATATACTACTTAAGTCTTAACGCAATAATTCTCCAATGCCATAGAGTAATTAAATATAAGTATCTAAAAAAGTATGTTATTTTTCCTTAAAGCTCTTAGGAGAAATGTTTGCATAGCAATGATCTATCTCCATTTTAGACTCAATAGTCAATATTTACATTTTTTATTGGTCAAAATGTATAAATGAATAATTAAATATCAATGCGATGACTTGAAGATCTGCAACACCTTATAAAATGTTAAAATTTTAACCAGAAATCGAAATTTTAATACGAAGTGTTGACCCTTGTGGAAGACATTAAACTGTTTGAAATGTTCTTAGGTGGACAAAGATGCGCCTCTTTTCTCATTGATTCTATATCATTGTATATTATTTTATGCATGTTCTTATGTGGAGTGGTGATGATACAATGTACATTATTCCGTTCAGAAATCTTACGAGTTTATAGAAAGAGAGAGAAAGTCTGTGCGGTGCACCGTACCATTTTTTTTAGCACTGCGTCTTACTACCGGTTCGGGTTACACGCTTAAAATATTATTAAATATGTTGGTTTTTATAAAAACATTGAAGTGTTAGTTTAGTTTTTACTTTATATGGTCGAATTTACTAGTGATGGAGAGATTGGATTTCGATTTCCAATCAGGTGTACTGGGGTTTGTTTATCTCATTCGGTTTTCCACTCTCCATCGACGTAAATGTGGGTAAATATCGTCTAAATTCTACCTTCCACATCCTTACCCCATTAATGTAGCTATGTTGATAGTCTGGATGGGTAATAATATGCATCTAAAAAAATTTACAAGTAAGATCGTGACGTTTGATTAAGATAAAGCAAGTTGAGGAAAAAAACAGTTCTTCAGAAATTAAATAATTTAGAAAACAAAATAATTCATGAAAAATAAGATAATTTTCTGTTATGAAGCTAGATTTATATTAGGCCCTTAAAATATAACTGGGACGTTGTCTACCTAGTAGTTTTTGAAAGATAACTATTATTTTAACTTTACAAAGGATATTTCTGAACTATACATCACAAACTCTGGAAATTAACTTTTTTAGCACGTTTATACGATTTAGTATTTTAAAACTTGATCAATTAAACTTTTATTAAAACTAATTTATGTGTTTACAAGCTCTATAGTTTTATATTTCATAAAACCTTTTATTGTTCACGAAATATATTAAAATAAGATGGTTAGTGTAAAGAAGTTTCTGCAAGCTTTGCCCAATTAAAACATGATAATAAATGCCAAATGTTGGTGCACGCGTTATGATAGTTAAGATTTCCGTTTTATTACGTGCTCTATTTGCATCAGTGTTAAAGGACAACTTTATTAAACAATGTTTAACTCTTAAAAATATATTGTTCTTATATGTTTTCTCTAATCAACCTATTACTGGTCAGTCCCAACAACTTCTATAAGCAGAAATTGATTTTTGACAATGACCCCGTTTTCTTATAAATACTTTATTTATTGGTCAAGTTCAATAAATAATGTAGGAGTTCAATGAAAATAGTTGGGGTGTTCAGTCCATAAGGGGCCGAGTAATAGTCGCAAAAATATTTATATGAGTTGGTCAGCATTAATGAGATGAATGGAAACAAATCAATAGTTTTTCTTCATCCTCCTTTTTCAAGTTAACATCTTTTTAGTATATGAGCACTTTCAGATGGAGTCATTTCACTTCCAAATATTGGAGATAAGTTGGGGGTTTCAAACACATCCACAGACATAGAAAAGGAGCACTGCCCTCCGATACGAGAAGTTGTCTTCGCCGCTAGTGGCGCTGCTATGTGGACCCACCTGAAGGTTCCCAAGGTTTGATATGTTTTAGGAACGTGCGAGGAAATTGATAATGTGAAAGTGTACTTTATTCCAGGCAGATACTGCTCAAAGCAACGAAGACAGACGTTTCATACAAATAATGATACAAGTTTTAATTTGTTAGTTATTAAAGAGTGTAACAAAATTTCAAACTTATACATAATTTGTTCCTTTTTTACCCTCCTCGTTTTATATGTGAAAACCAAATAGAATAATAGAAGAAGAAAAAAATGAATCATACTAAAACGACCAAAAATAGAATCCTAAAATAAAGTGCACAAAGTAAATTCATTGCTCAATCATAATTATTTATGAAGAACATACAGCTTGGATAATAAAATATGGGTAATTTGGTAACGCTTACATGGTAAAGGTAGATAGATTTTATAGCCCAAATGTGCATCATTTTGCAACGAGTCGGTTCCTATTTCCATGACATGATTCAATATAAATGTAAATGTGGGACAAATACAGATGTATGAAATGCTTTGTAGGAGTGCTCTCAGAAATGGAGCAATCTAAATCTGTTACAGATTCGGGTTTGCGATTCATTTTCTTGTACAATGGGGAAAAATAATAAACATCAGGTTTATTTATTTTTGTTCTTTTATATCCAAAGAATAAATTAATGGAAGTTAATTCCCACAACAAAACTTGGAAGATAAATAAATTGAGTTAGCAAGAATTTACGAAGAGGTAAAACTAGTTTTTTTTAAAAAGAAAACCTAATAGTACCAACTATAAAAAATAAATATTACGATACAATTGTACATACTGTCTCATGTAGTCTATAACAGTCTATTATAGATTCTGGCAATACTTTCAGAAATCAGTCATCCATGAAATATCCTTTACTATATTTTTACCCGCAACAGTGGCCGAACAGTCTTAGACTGAGCTGCTGAAGACGTGGAGATCGTGGTTTGAATCCCAGTAGGGTCTAATCAGAATGTAATTTTTTTTTTCCTAAAATGATTTCCCCCCTTCTTCCACTCAAATGCGGGTATTTTACCTATAAAATACTTCCTTCCTCATCCCCAGCTCCATTAAAGTAGTCGCCATATATGCATATAACCTGAACAGGTAGTGAGACGCGGGGAAAAAATGTATGTTTTCCTTAGAAAAACCAACATTATTTTTATAGCCATAGCTTAAACAACTTTTTTCTTGAAAATCTGTCATAAGTAAACTACTTTAAAACCATTTTTATTTTATAAAAACGAACTAAATCTCTTTATTTATTATGTAAAACGCTCCTCAGATAGGCCTATTTATTTTGAGCCAAAACGTCCTGATCTTTTTTTTTTTCAAAAAGTTTGAATTCCTAAAATTCGGCTATATCTGTAAACTACTCTTTATATAAAAGATAGAATCCAAATTTAAAAAGTGGCAGAGGGTATAGACATTTCACATCTATACAAAAAGTTTGAACAAAATCCGTTTCGGATGTAGCTCCAAGTACAGACAAACATGGATAAATGTAAGACCCACTTTTATGGATTAGAGGGCATGTAAATCGTCCAAATTAATAATGATTTATTGAGGATTTTTTTTAAATATTACAGTAGTTACTCTATATGAAAGCATTAACACTAAATTCCTCTGCAATTTAATTTGTCTTCCCATCACCTATTGGTCGACCTCCATCTTACTCTTGTGTGCTTTGTTACCACAATCTATTTATTCTCCCCAGGTCGATTCTTATTGCCTATATTTATTATTATTCACACTCGTTGGCCCCACTTCTTAGATTAAACCGTCAGTAGCCCCTGAATTAGAAATACATTCATGACAAAGCTGAATAAAAAATATTATTAGTTGGTTCTAATATAATAATTGCACTTTGGTGGAGTCGGGCACTTTGAAAAATATTGTGCTGTTTGTTATTGCAGTGTATTTTTGAACCCGATATTTGGCAGTATTATAAATATTTTTATATGTAGGTATATAAATTATAGCCTATACATAAAATACAAACTAGAAATAAATAATTTTTAATAGCATATCTAAAGGTTTTTTAGTATTAACAAAATAACACCTGTTGTGATATTGTCGAAGTTTTAGCTAACACCTTACCTTTTCCATGCCCTTTGAGATCCAAACGAAAGTTATCTTGTCCTTGCTGTCCATCCACCAACTGGCCTAGACCATTACTGAGGTAGCCATTTTCCTCTCGGCCGTCATACGTTCGGTCGGAGAGGTCTATATCTGCCCCTCTCTGAACACCTTGAGGAAGAGAGTAGCTCAACAAACCCTCTGAAAACAAAATACATGAACAATCATGACTTCAACTTATTTCTATTTTTTCGTTGTTACCAACAATATTATGATGTAACGACAGTATGATTTATTTGTAGGATAATCAGTTTTCGTACGTCCATGTTTTGTAGCAATAAATGCAATATTGTTTTTCTGAAATGCAATTCTTTCTAATGTGGTTGAATATAAAAAAGTTTAGGATTTTTTTTTTTTTACATTTAAATTCCTATAAACCCTGATGTGAATCTGCGTTGGGTTACTATTTTGATGCAAACCAATATTTTTGCTAATGGTTTATCAAAGGTTAAAGTTAAAACTTTGTGAATGAGCTAAATCAACATTTTGCAATGTATTATTTTGAGAGGGACCTAGAATTTGATAAAGTGTGCCACGAGAAAAATGTTACAACTCAAAATGGGGCTAAATTTCTGGAGGGGGTGGAGGTAAATTGACTGAATCCTCCCTATTTCTTCTACGTCTTGATTCTTAATGGTTTTACGCTTTTATGTAAGCATTTACAGCTGCATTCAGAGCTAAGTGCTATAGTGATATGGTGAAGTAAAAAAAATGCCAATTTTCTTTTGCTTCTCCTGTAATATTTAATATTTTTGAGATGTATCACCTTTCTTGCGGGTGAGCTATAGGTGGTTGCGCGGTCTATTCGTTAAGATTGTTTAATCTGGCTTCTTGGCGATGAGGAGATTTAGGGCTGGGTGTAGTAAGGGTGGTTTATTCTAAAGGATAATCAGAGTATATTTTACTAATCTATACCTTCCTCATTCTTACCACATTAGTGTAATTAATATACGTAACAAAGGTACATCCCAGATGGATAGTAAGATGCAATGGTAACATGTATACAATTTTTTTCTATCATCGCCTCTTATTATCTTTTAAGGTTATACGCATATGTTTCATGAAACGGCAATATGTCTTAACCCACAATGTTTCGAATTTACAGGGAGAGAGTAAAAAAAAGAATCAACTCTTCTAGCTAAAGGGAATGGTGTCATTAGTCGGATTACACTATACGTGATCAATATGTCTTAACCCTTGATGGTGGGATATGACATTTTCTTTGTTTCAAGAATAAAATAGTTAACACATTTTTGGGGCATATGAGATTTTAGCAAAAAGTGTAGAGAATACCCACAAGTTTTAAAATGTTAATATCTCAATTTCACCAAATTTGTGGGTCAAGACATTTTGCGGTGTCATGAACAGTTACTCTAAAGAGGTAGGGATGAGGAAGGAAGAATTTTAGAGGTAATCTATCCGCATTTGGTTGGAAGGAGAGTGTGAAATCATTTTGTTAAAAACCACCCTCAGTAGAACCGAATGGGATTCAAACCCCAATATACCAGTCATCAGCAGGCCAGTCTAACAAGAGAGTGACGACTTATACCATTCAGCCATTCAAACGCTTTTTTATTAATCATATATATATTTATGATATAAAAAAATTCCTATGTATTTCTTCTACTACCCAATTAGGATTTACTAATAATAGAATAATAGAATAATGCTTGCATTATTAGAAACAAGATTTAGTAAACTAAACATCTCTAGACTAGATATTGTTATTTAGTTCATTAATTAATCATGTTTATTGATTTCAATGACTTTACTTTGGCCTTCCCATGCACAGCATTTTTATCTTAAGTCGGGCTAAAATTATTTATTAATTTGATAAGAGACACATAAAAAAAGTTTAGTACATCCATACACAAACTATATTATAAGTACATAGCACATTATTTTACTCTGTTAGTTAATTGTGTAGTTTTCTCATCTTACGGTAACTATGGAATCTCTGTGTTTTCACAAGATGGGGTGAGGACAAGGTAGGTAAGCTTTAGAAGAAGTGTACCCACATTTGTGTATATTAAGAGTAAGAAATCATTTAGGAAAGGTTATCTCAGTTCATCTGGCCGGGATTTTAGCCCCTACCAACCTACATTTCACCATCAAACCAGATAAAACAAGAATAGTGACTTTAACCATGTGTCCATCGGTGCGGGTAATTAGTTAGTTAGTTAGTTAGTTAGGCTACTTTATTGTTAATCATAAGAATAATGTGCTAGAGATTTTTTTAAATTTACTTTCGCATATATTTGTCATAGCTATTATTAATAATCCTTTTAAAATACACTTCTTTACTATATAAGTTAGGTTTCTTTTAACCCTAATGAAAATCGGTTTAGATTATAATGTGATCGAGGACAATTATTTGTTATGACACGCTCACTTAGAGAGGAAGATAAGCCCTGACCAGTGTTCTCTTAGATTCTATGAGACAATGGCTGATAATACTAAACACTGTTAGATCAAACATGACATGTGATGTTCCTAGGACGATAATCAGGTGACTTACCTAGCCAGCGACACCCGACCAGCTCCACTCTCAAGCATACGGTCCTCATATGCTCGCTGAAGGGCACGAACCGCACCTTGGAAGCTATCGCAGGAGGGTCCAATCTGTGCTCCACCATGGTGTAGGTGTTTGTGTTGCCCGTGATGTGCTGCGAACATAAGGAGGAACAAGCTAGATTCATGGTACTACACTTGTTTATTTGGGGAAAACACCATTTTACTCGCTTAGGTGGCCGCATGGTCTAAGGTGCTAAGAAACTAGACTGCCGATGATGGCGAGATCATGGTTCAGTGCCGGTCGGGTTGGCTGAGAGTAGTTTTAACTAAATATGTTCCGAAAAAAATAAAATCGTATTCATTAAATTAATGGTATTTATAACATTTGTAATTTTGTTTTTGTGTTTTTTGTTTTGTTTCCAAATGGTAAATTGTGTATCTTATCTGTAGAAATTAAAGTTTCTAAACCTTTAATTGAAGAAAGGGGAAATCTGATGTCATAAGTTATTATCAATACAAAAATGTAGTCACATTTTTCAAAATTACATTTTGATAACTAAAATACTTGATGGCGTAGAAATTAAAATGTCTAACTTTTAAATATTTAGTAGTGAATACATTTGCCTATGTTAATAACTTAAAATAGTAAATAGTTTAATTAATTATTGGTTTTATGTTAATATAGCCTACTTAAAATTTATCTAAAAAAAGTTTATTAAAAAATATAAATGTATTCAAACTGAAGCTTGATATACACATTTAAAAGTAAAATTGGCTCTATTTGAACTTAAATCGTGCTTTTAAAACTTTTATTTTTTAATAATGTCATAATACTTTTGTCTCATGATACAGTATTTTTTAAACTTTTATTTCTATTAATTTTATTTATTCATTTTAAAAACTTTCCCGACACATAATGTCATATTCAATTTTAAATTGTAAAGTTGTTGTTGGACGTAGTTCTCTAAATATTTTAACGAAAAAAATTAAAATGGCATTGTTCGTAGAAAACATATTTAGACAAACATTAGAATAAAAAAGTCCCATAGCCAAGGAGATTCTATAAACCATAACATTTTGTATTTAAAAAAGTTTTTTATCTACAAAAATGACCAACAATTTAAATTTAAATTGATTTGTACGTTTAATTGGTAAGTAGAGACCTTGGTTGTAAAAATAGCATTCATTTAAGATAAATTTATTGTAGCAATATAAGTTTTATTACTATTAATATTTTCATATACTGAGGACAAATATATTAATTAATAGGCCTACTTAACCCCATAGTTTATCATTTTACTTTAAGGTCTTCAAACAAAATAATATTAAAAATTCAATAATTGCAGTTGCTCTGTTATTTTGCATGAAACCCACCTCGGTGGTGTGGTTAGCTAATGCACTATTTACGTGTTGAGCTAGACTGCCAAGGACGGTGAGATCAAGGTTCGAATCTCGGTCGGGTGAACTGGGGGTGGTTTTTCCTAAACGGTTTGCCACTCTCCCTCCACGCCAATTTGGGGTTCCCTTCCACTAAATTCAACTTTCTCAATTCCTAGCCCATTAGCGTAATTGGTACTTAAGCGTATAACCCGAATGGGTAGTAAGACGTGGTGCTAAATAAAAAAAATTAGCATGAAATATTTTTAGTATTAATTTTAAAATCATGATTAAGGTTTGTTGATTTACCCCTATTTGCCCTACTAACCACACTAGTTGTATGCATTGTAAAAACTCTGACAAAGTATAGGTGAAGAGGGTAGTATTTATAGAAAATGTTCCCAAATTTTCGTGAAAGGAGAGTGGAAAAAGTTTAGGATAAAAACACTATATGCACACTCAGTCGGGATTCAAACCTCTGTCTCTAGGTCACTAGGAAACCAGACTATATGATCCTTACATTTATGTCACGTGCTTACTGATGCGGGCTGGATTTAATGTCAATTGAGTGATGACTTCAAAACAAATCCCAATCCCATCCCGAGTTTTAGATCAACCCTTAAGTTGTTTTTTAGCACCGCGTCTTACTACACCTTCGCGTAACACGCCTACGTACTAATTACACTAATAGTTTAGGGATTAGGAAAGTTGAACTTAGAGAAAGTATACCCGCATTCGCGTGGAGGGAGAGTGGAAAACAATTTTAAATAAACCTCAGTACGCTCGACCAGGATCGAACCCAGTCCCAGTCATAGGCAATCTAGTTTATAGAAAGAGTAGAACCTTAGACCATGCGGCCACCGAGGCGGGTTACTCTGAATCTGAAACAAGGACACATGCGTTCAAACTTAAGACTTTCTCTATAATTCAACTATTGGTTTCGAAATCGAACGAAAACCCACGAAGAGAAAACAAAACACAAACGCTATAAATTTGTTCACGAACAAGGCCTACTCAATTTCAGGTCTGAGTGGTACTGCAGCCGATTGTTTATTGAACGACATTTATTACCTGTCATCAAGCACAAATGTCCAGAATGATTGCTAACGAGAATATTATATAATTAAAAAATATTACTTATAATTAATGTAATTAATGGTGCGCGGTTGGATAAAGTCATAAATTGGAAAGAAACGTGCACATGTCAAAACCACGTGACGAGGTGCGTTCGTTTAGTAGTGGTAAATGATGGAAGCTATGAATAAGTTTGGCATGAACAAGCATAGAAGATATTTTAATAGAAATGTAAATAGGCCTATATTATCTAATAATAGGTTACAAACATAGTGTAGAGCTTCACTTTATGAAAAATGTGAAGTAAATAATTCGAATTATTTTATATATATATAAAATAATTCGAATTATTTATTTATTATTTATATTTTTTATATATATATATGAAATAATTCGAATTATTATAATTTATATATATATATATATATATAAATGTAGTAAAAATAAATAAAATACTGGTTCATTAGATAGATTTATTATTTTTACTTTCTCGCCATCTTACAGGTAGAGAAAGTATTGTGATCGTCAAAAAAATCGAACTCCAGATTTAGATGAATCTCGACGTTTCATGACCCCCCCGAATCAGAAAAAATTGTTTTTGAATTTCCGTCTGTCTTTCTATCTGTACCTCCGACTATAGCCTAAACTATTTTACCGATCGGGCTAAGACTTGGTATATAGGGTTTTAATATGTTTTCCCCGAGGAATTTTTGGAATTGGATATCCAACCTTAAAATTAAAGGTAGTTTCCTTAAGAACAGAAAGAGAAAAAATCGGTTTTATCAAAATCGGCTTTAACGATTTAATTACATTTCATTTCTAAGCTTTGATCAATATTACAAACCAAATGGCTCTCTCAACTTTTCGTCAAAATGACTTTAAGGGTTCCGGTCTGATGCGTAAATTCTAATTTTTAATTTTATCTCCCTAAGTCCTTGCGATTTGAAATTACTTATCATTGCATACATGTGGAACTATTTATAATAAACATCTTTTACTTGAAATATATTTTTATATAACCAAAAGTTTTCAAGCCATACACAAATGTATATTTATTTTAACTTTGCCAACACTTTAAGGTAAAATATTACGACCGTCAAAAAAAATTTAGCCCGAGATGTTGATGGATGTCGACGTTTCATGATCCCCCCAAACCCTAAAAAGTGGTTTTTGCAACCCCGTCTGTCTAACCCTAAAATTAATACCAGTTTACTAAAGTGTGAAAAGAGAAAATTATTTTTACTTAAAATCGGCTATAACGATTCTATCTCTCTCATTTTAGACTCAATAGTCAATAATTACCTATTTAATGGGTCAAGATTTATAAAATAGAAATTTAATAGCGATGCAATAACCATAATTTATCCCCTAGTAAAATGACGAAAATTTTAACCGGAAGTCAAAATTTTAATACGAAGTGCTGACCCTTGGTGACCCAATATCGATATTTTGTATTGATCCAAACATACAAATTAAGACGTTAATTCTAAAAAAAAAAATTATAAAATATAAAACCAGGATTAAAAAATGTTTTACGTAAGTATAGCACAATTTGTTCTCGGGTTTACTAGTGTATATTATATTACGAATTTTGAGTAAATATATTAATTTCTAAATAAAATAGAGCGAGAAAGTTCGTGCAGAGTTCTGTAAAATTTATTTAAGTATCTATTATAAATTTCAATAATCTTTGAAAATTTGTCATTGGAACCAGATAAGTTAAACATAGGTACTTTTTTTTTAATGAAAAGAAATAATCTTGTTTAATTACGCGATGCCCTTGACAAATATGCAAGAACTTCAAAGAAAAAAAAGGCCTATTTATCACATCGTCTTGCCAACTGTTAAGTTTATATGCAATATAGGCCTACATGTAATAAAACTGTATATTTGTCTATACGTTCGATTTATTCTGTTTGTTTGATTTAAATAAACTCAAAAAGTACTCATCGAATCTAGATTGTACTTCTTCTGTTGTATTGCTTATCTTTAAGAATAAAGGGTAAGCTTTATACCATCACGATATCTAATCAGCGAGCGAAGCAGTGTCAAAAGTACCGACTGTTAGTGTGGTTACATTTGTGTTTTAAATTTGTAATAACTATTAACTTAAATATTTACTAGCATCAATAAACGAGCGAACAAATATTGTTTATATAGAAGTTATAATTTAATCTTCAAAAGAAACTTCAGCTTTTAAAACGTGTTTAGATTATAATCTATATTTTAATGTTGAGTTTTAGTAAGCCTACTTATCACGTTTTGTAACACAATTTAAAACAATAAATAATAATATATACAATTTAAGATTCAGTTACTTTTCCCTCTAATTTATTTTACGTTCTTTACAAGAACAAAGGTATACTTTATGTATATATTCCCCGTGAGAATAACAGGTACACCATCTAGGATTTTCGCGCATTCAAATTTTTGTGGTATGTTTATTCCCTTCTGGATAGTATAAACGATAAGAACAACAAACAATCCATTTTTAGAATATTTGACTTTCAGTCCTTTTGTTTGTTTCCAGTAAACTCAAAAAATATTCATCGTATCGAGACGAGACTCCCGTTATAATCCTTATTTTTTAAAAAAAACACGGTACGCTATATACCATCACGTTAACTCAATAAAGAGCGAAGTAGTGTGGATTAAACCGGGTGAAAGCAGTGAACATTCATCGAGGCTGGTATTGCGGGTACATAAGATGGCACGTGATATGAGCTGGGTTGTGGAGGGGGAGGGGATGGGGATGGGGGCCGAGTCCATGTTTCTTCTGGGAGCTTCGTACGTACATAAAAAAACACTGCTCTTAAAGTTTCATTCCTTTCTAGCATTTGAAGTTGTTGATTGTGTTGATGTATCGTTTGATGTAGGCAAAGCCGCGAGCAAGTGCTAGTTAAAAATAAAACTTTGATATATGATTGTGTTAAAAGTTCGCACATATAAACAATAGGATAGCGAGGGTGGGATTGAGAGATAAAAGAACCCTTCGATTTGAATAATTTCAAGTTGATACAGATATTTTGATCAGTGTCAATATCACATCCAAAAATGGATCGTGCGTCTAACCAGTAATGAGACATGTCAATCATAAGTTAAACCGCCAGCCTGATAAACAACGAACAGGGGACGACAATGAAAGTTAATCCAAAAATCTAATTTGGTCTTTATATGGAATGAAAGTCATAAATATATAGAATAAAAGTCATGAAAGTTTGTAATAAAAATTGGAAGTTGCTTCCGATTATTACATTTTATGTGATTTATTTGTGAACTTTATTTCGTATATCTCCACACGTTTACAAAAAAAAATATGATGGCATTATTTGCATTTATATAATGTAATAAAATATAATATTATCTATTTATTTGTTTCATTCAGTGCAATGCATCTCCATGTTTTGAGTACTGCCACTATTTTGAGTGGAAACAATGTTAAGCGATTTAATTAGTTACTATCACACACTTCAGTGGCCGCATGTTCTAAGGCACTAGTCTCGCAGTAGACTAGACTGCCAATGACAGGGAGCTCGAGGTTTGAATCTCAGTCGTGTCTAATGGTTATCCACCCTCCCTCCACGCGGGTAGACTTTCTCTAAATATTACATTCCTTATCCCTAAAAACATTAGTGTAATTAGTATATAAGCGTATAAACCGAAAGGGTAATAAGACTTGGTACTAAAAAAAAGTTATCATAATAAATAATTTAAATTATAGTAATAGAGAACAATAGTCAGCTTAGGAGTTAAGACTTAGATGATTTATTTTTTTAAAGTTTTTCAAAGTCTTAACTCTTTTTCAACTGCTCCTAAATTAAGATTTTGTTTAGAATGTTTTCTAAAATGTTAATGTCAACTTACTCCCACGTGAGAGAATGTTATACTGGCACTTTGTGATTTTATGTCACAATATTGTTAGTATTAATAAATAATAACAAACAATTAAAAGTAAAAAAATAAATCTCCGATCTGATTTTTTTTATCCGCAAAGCTGTTTCATTAGGTTTATTAAATACATAAACTAAGTTGAAAATCTGAAACCGTTTAAACAGGAAATGATGTTTAAAGCAATCAAATATGACAATGTTTTGAGTACACAACATTAATTAAAACTACAAACATGATATGAAAAATATATTTATTTAGTACAATTTTAGTTGAGTCATATACTATAATATTTATTTTTCTAAACGGTTGTAATTTTCTAGAAACCAAGTTATCTTGATACAATCACAACGTAATGAGGTTATTTTATCAATTACGTTTAATTGTGCAATTTGTTCAATGTTGTACACATTGTAAAATATATCAAGAAATTTTAATATGCACATAATATCTGGCTGTTAAAATACAGCTATATTTATTTTTACTAACGAATTTTTTTTAAGAAAATATTTAAAATCTCATATTTTATTTTTTATTTATATGAGAATTTATAAACAAAGATAACAAAGAATTTTTTTTAGGTAGAGTCAAATCCTTAATTATTAATAAAGGCGTTACATAAGTTTTTACAAACCCCTAGTCAAGCGGTGTCTACGTTCACTGGGAACGTTTTAATATACATTCTCTTTTAAACAAAGTGTGACGGTGACAAAGTTTGAAACGACCACTAGCTTATCACCGAGAAGGAGAAAAGTGAACACAAAAAGAGAGACAAACTCATCACTTTTCATCAAGAGTCTTGAGCGGTCGTCGACAAGTAATAATTGCGCACTTTCTACCTAACAATATGCAGATGATCATAGGCGCCCTCAGGGAAACCTAATCACAACCAGGTGGGAAAGGTAGAGGAGGAGGGGTGGAGGGGAGACACCAAGAAAAGTGGAAAAAGGAAATAGAGAGAGAAGCAAAAGAAGATAATCTTAGTTGTTATATTAGAGAGATGAGAAAACGGTTTAATTTTGATGAAGGATGAATGTTCCGTTGTTCGGAGAGAGAAAGATAGATATATAGATAGATAAATATATTGTGGTTCATAAAGAGACAGCAAGTTAAAGAATGTAAAAGGGTAAAAAAAACGTGAATGAATGTTTTTGGAGCATCGAATAATTCTTCTGTTATTTATTATTATAATTAATAAAATTTTCTTACATTTTAAACGCGTTCAGATCTCCTAAAGCAGTGGTTCTCAATCTTTTTGCACTGATGCCCCCCTTGGTGGATCATCAAATTCCCACATCCCTCCCCTCCAACATTTTTTTTTATCGAATGTCCGCACCCACACTTCCCAATAATCATTAAAACCATTATCAAAAACAGCAGCCTAACGGTACAAATAAATTGACTGAAAATTAATGTGATGGTTGGAAACATTTTGTTTTTACGAGTTCTTGAATATTGGGTCTTACAACTTGTAGACAGTGTTGCCATTACCTCAAGAAAAAAGTATCTTACTTTGGAAAATGAATTGAAAAAAAGAATATCTTCAATTCTTAGTTTATTTTGACGTAATTTCCTAATTGTTCCACGCCCCCTCGGAAAGTGGTTCACGACTCCCCAGGGGCGCGCGAACCCAGGTTGAGAACCACTGTCCTAAAGGATAGGCTAACAAAATAACAATGTTGATATTTCTTTATTTCTAAATCTATTCATTTATTTTTAATTTAAACTTAAAAAATTCCTTAAGAACCAATATTTTTCTATTTCCCATATATTTTAGAAATATTTACACACACACAAATTCCTGTATGTATATTTAGTTTATACTTTCTAAATCAAGTGATGATACGAATTTAAAAAATAATGTAGCTCTTAGAATAGACAGGCGAGACTTCAATTTTATAAATGATAAATGTTACTGCCGTGCCTGGAATCAAATAAATGTATTTTTTACTCAGTAGACAGACGCGCAAAGGACTAATCTAAGAAGAGGAACAAGTACAGGCATACTTATAAAAATAAATTCCTCTCGGAATAAAGAATAAATCTTAGATAAATACCTAATGCGAAAAGCTTATAGTTAAATATATTTACAGTACCAGCCGCATTGCTGATCACGTGTGGGGGAATTGAGTCGCGTCCAGAAAATTTTGTTGGGATTATTAGGAGTGTAAAACCCGCTTCGATGGCGTAGTTGGCTAACCCGCTAGTCGTGTTAAGCTACACTGCCGAGGACGGGGAGATCGAGGTTCGAATCTCGGTCAGGTGAACTGGGGGTGGGGGGAGGAGCTTTTTCCTAAATGGTTTTTCACTCTACCTCCACGAAAATGAGGGTTCACTTCCTCTAAATTTAAATTCAACCTCCCAAATCCTAATCCATTAGCGTAATAAGTATTTAAACGTAAAACCCGAATGGATAGTAAGACGCGGTGAATAATAATAATAATGATAATGATAATAATAATAAAGTGTGACAAGCTGAGCTAGGTCTGTTGGAGCGGAGCGGTGCGGGAGGGCGCGACGCGTGGTTTGCAAGAAGAGGTTCGTCCACTATAAACGCGGCGCTGCACGAGTAGTTTTTGTCCCCTCCATTCTGGCCAAGTATGCCAGTCTTGATGTAAGGTTTCAGCAGTATTCGTGGAGATAGTGAGTGATGAGTAGGGACGAAGAAGTGTGTTGTTGTTTTTTTGTTTAAGTAGTGGAGGTAAAGGAATATGTGGGTTCACTAAATTAACACAAAAAGACTTACCTTCGAAGAACACCATCACCTCCACCCAGATGTAGGCTTACACCTGTTTACTGGACTGTTTGAAAAATTCAAAGCCAATTAATACCTCTTGATTGGATTGTTGATCTGTTGACAACGTCTCAAGTGGTTGACTACAGAATCCTTCCGAGGGCAATCGAAGATTCCCCAACTCGATTAATTCCTATCATCTCTTCCGTCCATAGGGTCGGAGCGGAACAACGTGGGACCTCAACAAGTCCCCGACTTTTTCCAGAGCGGCGCTGACCCACTCCGCTCCACTCTACCGCCCTAATGGACGGGGCTCCATTCATTTACATGCATTTTGTTTGGGGGCTGTTTTGCTCCACTCCACCCCACCGACCTAGTGGACGCTCAGTTTAAGGTAAATACCGAGTTCCGTCCTGTGACCACCGGAACGACCCCAGGGAGGGAAGGATGGATACCAAGTTGCGTATCAACTATGCATAATTCTTTTACTAGAACCAAGTCAGCCAGTTGCTTACAATAATCATGTGACCAATATTCAATATTTAGTGGAATTCTGTGTGCCGTTTTCTAGCTAGTTTGGATTAGGTTGTTTTATGTGACAACCACCGGAACGACCTCAGGGAGGGAAGGATGGATACCGAGTTGCGTATCAACTAATTCTTTCACTAGAACCAAGTCAGCCAGTTGCTTACAATAATCATGTGACAAATATTTAATATTTAGTGGAATTCTGTGTGCCGTTTTCTAGCTAGTTTCGGTTGGGTTGTTTTATGTGACATCTACCTGTGAATTGACTCAATTATAATTTTATGTAACCTTCTGAACATATTTTATTCATAAGTTCAATGGTATTAATATTTCTTGAACTTCACTCCTTCGGACGCAACACATCTGGCAGTAAAATTGATCTAGTCCACCCTTCAGAAGTAGTTCAGGTGGCAATAAGGTGTATCTGTTCCATCCTTCAGACCCAGCACAGGTGGCAGTAAAATGTATCTGTTACATCCTTCAGACGCAACACAGGTGGCCATAAAATATCTATTATATCCTTCAGACTCAACACAGGTGGCAGTAAAATGTATGTTACATCCTTCAGACGCAACACAGGTGGCAGTAAAATGTATCTGTTCCATCCCTCAGACCCAGCACAGGTGGCAGTAAAATGTATCTGTTACATCCCTCAGACCCAGCACAGGTGACAGTAGAATGTACCTGTTACATCCTTCAGACGCAACACAGGTGGCAGTAAAATGTATCTGTTACATCCTTCAGACGCAACACAGGTGGCAGTAAAATGTATCTGTTCCATCCTTCAGACCCAACACAGGTGGCAGTAAAATGTATCAGTTACATCCTTCAGACCCAGCACAGGTGGCAGTAAAATGTATCAGTTACATCCTTCAGACCCAGTACAGGTGGCAGTAAAATGTATCTGTTACATCCTTCAGACCCAGCACAGGTGACAGTAGAATGTACCTGTTACATCCTTCAGACCCAACACAGGTGGCAGTAAAATGTATCTGTTCCATCCTTCAGACCCAACAGGTGGCAGTAAAATAGTTATATATCTCCTATTAAGAACGAAACTCGCTCAAAGGGTGAGACTTGGGACGTGGCCCGATACAACCCGTCACACACAATATGCTCTAAGAGTCTAAGACATCAGACATACAGTAGACCGGACTAGTAGGGAGGTAAATCACGGTTGAGGTCCGAATCTCAGCTGGGTATATCTCACTAAGAGTGTTTTTACACGTGATTCATTACTGTGTTTATTCCATCTCCTTTCCACAATAAAGTGCAGGAGTGTTCTTTTAAACAGCATTTTTCATTCAAACTGATTAAGAAACCTTTAATAGCCCCATTGTTAAAAGTGGGCTAGTAGTTTTATTAAAAAAAACCTTTTCATTATTGTCTCATTTATGAAAAAAAGTGTCTTAAATATTTTGTTTACAAAATAAAATATAAGAGAATAAACAATCAATTTAACAGCAAATATAAAATATAAAGGTTTAAAAAATAAACGGGTAATAAAAGAGGGGGAAAAACGTTGAAGCGTGGTAAAAGAATGCAGAAGATATTGGGGAAGGGGAAGGAATCATTAAACCTCAAAGTAGTCATTATTTTATCCCTCCTCGTAATTTAATTTTGTGGTCGTTCGAATGAAGTCTTATTAAAATATCGTTGGGAGCCATTAAATATCGTTGGGAGGTTGGCAGCTGAGACCCATCAGTCATCGAGACGGCGCACGCGCGCGGCTAGTTCTTGTTTCTGGCACTAGATGGCTTTACAGTCGCTAAGAAAGTCGAAACAGGCTACTTCTGTTCGCCTCAGATTGGAATCACGGCTGAACACATAATTTTTTTTAACTTAGTGAAGACTGATACATGCGAGAGGATTGTAATCTACTAAACTAAGGTCTATGGTCTTCCAACCACACCACTAGCTTTTGTTATTTTATAATATGTACCTTTTTTTAGCACCGCGTCTTACTACATGTTCGGGTGATAGGCATATGTACTAATTACGCAAACAAGTTAAGGATGAGGAAGGTTGATTTTAAGGAAGTGTATGCATATTTGCGTGGAGGGAGAGTAGAAAATCATTGGAAAAACCATCCAACAGGGATCCAAACCCCATTCTCCCTTTAATCGGCAGTCTAGTCTAACACAAAGAGTCACGCCGTGGATTATGCGACCACCGAAGCAGGTTCATGTGTTAGCTACTTATAATTAGGTTTGTGTATGTGTTTTGCTGACATTCAAATAAATGTGATTACATCGCAAAACTAATGGAATTATTTATTTTATTATGAGCGTAATATTAAGGTATTTTAGGTGCATAGTTCTTTCATAAGACGACTAAAAAACTAATGTCACTTGATTATACTTGATTATATATACCTCTCCAGTAACTGGATGAGCAGTCGATATACCGTTACTAGATTACTTATGCATATGCTGTCAAACCAAGGGTCTTCAAATTCAGTCAACATTTCTAAAACCTGGGCAACGTAATTATTAGGTACTCTTGGGATTATAGAAATGATAAACAGGTTATATTATTTCTAAATGTGAATTTTACCAAAAATAATTTATAATAATATGAAACTCTTGACCGTTTCTGTGGCCTAGTGATCAATCAGAGTCCCTGGCTACAGATCCAGAGGTACCGTGTTCGATCCCCGCCACTTACAAAATGTATCTGTGAAGCAATGGGTCTGGAATGGGGTCAAACTCCACCTCGTGAGGATAAATGAGGAGCTACTTGACTAATGAAATTAACGGCCGGAGGATCTTATTGTGCTGATCACATGACACCCTCTACCCGTCAATGTTGGTACTATCATCGCGAACGGCGGCGGCCGCGCGGTCGGTATAGCTCACTTGCAGACTCACACCATAGAGGTTTTATTTAATAATAAAAAGCTTCCTCAAGTGATCTTGTATATTGAAAGATCTTGGGAAATGGTTATGTTACAGCCAGCATTCATCTAGCGGCCTTTCCACTTACACCACAGCTTGTGAGTAAAAAAAAAACTAGTGATGCGAATATTCTTAAAGTTCATCTTTTTAAGGGTTAGATTATTTCACTGTGTATTGATAATACTATGTTTTTTTTTAATATTTTAATTTTAACAATTCAAATGTTTAATGAACTTCAAAACCTAGAAGTAAAAAAAAAGTAAAACCAATACTCACGATATCGTTTTTTTCCCCCTTCATCTCTTTGAATTTCTTTCATACGAGTGTTCGCGTGTTTTCCCTTCCAAACAACCATAATCCCACTCAGACTTTATATTTTCCTCATCCTCCCTCAACCACCCCGATACATTTGAATGGCTGCAGGGGTGGTTAAGGGATTCAGGGAAAGGGGAGGTTCATTGGTGAGGGTATATATATAAACACTGTATTTTATTTCCCAACGTTTTGTGATTGCAGTCAGTAATAACGTTGGCCATTGAAAATTTCACGTAAATGCGCGCGCGCACGCGCGAAAAGACCACAGAATGAGAAAGGGTGAGATGGGAAGTAGGAGTTCTTCTCTCTCTACCCCCCCTTTTTCCCTCCCGCGATCACCCATTAGCTCTAATGAGAAAGGCAAGGCTGACAAAACTTCCGGTCTTGCTAGTCTCGATGCAAGCCAGTAGCTCCTATCCTAACCAACCACCCCTATTAATATATATAAAGCATAACCTTTATTTTCCCTCCCTCCTTTCTTACCCCTCTCCCTCTTTATCAACATACTCCAGAGTTTTTCTTTAGTCTGTACACTCAGCCTGGTTTTATTACTTTTACTATTTTCAACTTTCCATAATTTAGCGAACTATTCCCATCAACCATATTCAGTTATTTTAAAAGGTAAATCACTTGTACTGTAAAAACAAACAAAAAGTTACAAAAGAGAGAAAAAAAAAATTAGAGTAATACTTGGAAACCATGTTTTAAAAGAAAGGAGCATTGTTTTTATCCTTTCTAATGAATGAAAAAAAAAAAAATTAAAGTTGGTGGAAGGAAAAAAAAAAGGCTACTATGCGCGACCGTGATTTAAAAGCGCGTTTAGAAATAATGAGTAAAGAGCGTGGTGATTACTTAGTGAACAGTTAATAACTATGTTAATCATGAAGTGGGATGAAAAGTGGTCGGTCCGTAGGCAGCTTTCTTTATCCCAGAACGTTTTGTATTGCTTTCAGAAAACTCGACTACAGTCCGAATTTATCATAAAGGGCCTTTTAAGAAAATACAAACATATTATATCGCAATCTTCATTAATAACCATTTATTTTATGGTTATTTTAAGGGTATTTATTAAAAGTGACACCGGCACACTACGTAACTTTGTATATGAATCAGTAAAAGAAAATCTAGTAAATTGGACTATAACCTTTTATATTCCCATAAAAGGAAAAATTTCAAATTTGGAAAATAAGCAACACGCTTTAGATGCCGTATTTAATCAAAATCTTGATATTTTAGCACCACGTCTTACTTCCAATTTGGGATATAGCCTATGCTTAAGTAATAATCACGCAACTGGTTTTAGGAATAAGGAAGGTTATATTTTTCGGAAAAATACCCATATTTGAGTGGAGGGATGATGTAAAACCATTTTGGAAAAACCACCCTCAATACACCCGACCGAGATACGAGCCTTGATCTCTCCACCATCGGCAATCTAGCCTATTGCGAGATAGAATCATAAAAGTGTATATGAATAATTGCGGTATATATTAATATATACAATAGTGAGTCGAGAGCCTAAGGTTGATCCTGATGTGTTTACTATTCAATCGTAGCAGCGCGTGAAATTAGCCTTCCTACTGGTTAGTGTCGCACGTCCACTGCATCTGGGAGCAAGCACATGTCACTCAATAGAGAAATCCTGAGAATGCGATGGTTTCCCGTCGTATTCTAAAAACAAAATATATTCTCATAGTAAAAAAATATATAGTAGTTTTTCTTACGCTTTCATAAAATATAAGTATAACAAGATAATGTATTTACAGACTGACAACAAAGAATCCATTAACCAGTGCTAGTTCGCATACCACTGGTTTTTACTGTCAAATTTTTACAAGAAAAACTTTATTTGACAGCTAGAAAAGATACTAGATAAACTTTTGGGTATTTGTAGGTTAGGTCATTGCTATCCGAAAATGTCACTAACCAAATAATATATAAAAGTAAATCGTTGTTTGTCTGTTGCTCAGTTAAGTCCAAACTACTCTACCGATTGTGCTGAAATTTCGCGTGTATATAACTTTGGACGTCCAGTTAAGATATAGGATGTATTGTTTATATTAAAATCCGATAAAATGTATAGTTTTTCAAATGTTCTGTCTTAAACCACGTGATAAATCGTAGTATTCCCCTAATGAGTGTTAAATTATGTATAGGGTACGTCTTACTTTATCGCCAAATCAACACTGCAATCCAAAGAGTATTAATAAAAGAATACAATTAAGTCTTAAATCCAAAGAAAAACTATATTTTGTGCCGGTTGTTTAGTTTTCAAATTAGTGGGCAAATTATGTTTTTTATTTATTTAACAACCCGTATAGGTAGTCACAATGTCTAATGTGCCAGGCTCATTATTGATGTAAAAAAATGTCTTACACAGACTTTCTCTAACTTTTATCTTAAAATTTGTGAAACAAAATAATTTAAGTTGTTTGAGAAACACTACACCAAATAACATAAATGAAATAATATACACTGTTACGGAAACATTGATAAAAGAGGAACATTTCTTCTGTCCACCAAAAAGAAAAGCATAACAATCAATTTCAACTGTCAAATAGCTCCATAGATAAATAGTATAGTGCACCGGTTAGTGAAACAAAATAATACAAACTGTTGCAGAAACACCCCACCAAAAAGCATACATGTATCAATTTACACTTTGACAGAAACATTGATAAAAAAGGACCATTTCTGTCCACCAATGAACATAAAAATCAATTTTATATTTCTAAGTACTACATGAAAAATATATGTTTTCTTATAGCTCAGAAACAGCTATTGGTTTTATAAATATATATTGCTGATTAAAATATTTAAATTTTAACAGTACTACACCTTTACAATGATAAGTTAATTCGTATTTCTCATATATATAACGAGTGTTAATCTTTAAGCTGCATGGCCATTTGTGTGGGTGACTGAATACAGAACCAATAGTCCTGGAAAACTAAAATCTTTATTACGTATTAAGTTCAAAGTGAAGTTGCACAAATATTAAATTTTTTACTTCTTTCTGCATTACACGCCCGAAGACTTTAATTACGTGATTAATTTTCTATTGGAACACTTCTCTAAGGAAAAAATCTCAACCTTTAATAGGAAGGAGTTTATTAAAAACCCATTAAAACTACCCGGGAAACATTGGATTTTGCAGCTAGTTATTAATATATAGGATGTTCCCGGGTTAAACAGCTAAACTTTGGAAAGTGGTAGTGTATAAAAAAAACTAACTCCAAATGTAATTGGAATATTTGCTAGTTTTCGCTTTCTTTTCATGCAAATTAAAAAAAAAAAAAGTAGGTATTAAATAAAATATTTTATTTATTTATTTTGTTCAAATTGACTGCCTCCAGCCCGGAGACAAGCAGTGCACCTATCAATGACAGAACGAGTCTCTGACAGACATTGTGTGACTGTTGTTTCTTCGCACGCTTGAGTTATCCTTTGTCGTAATGATTGAAGAACATTAACAGGCACTTAATACACTTTTTGCTTGAGAGCTCCCCATAAAAAAACATCTAATGGTATTAAACCTTGAGAACACAGAGGCCAAGCCATAGGTCCAGCAGACAAGTCCATCCTCCAGGAAAATTAATATTAAGACATTGCCGAGTACCTCTGCAGAAAAACGCGTTTTTATTTAGTTTTTTGTGGTTTGCCCGAAAAGGAAGCTAAAACTAACAAATCTCCAAAATACAGGTTGAGTTAGTTTTTTTATCAACTACTACTTCCCAAAGTTTAGCCGCTCAATCCTGTATATAAAATAATACTAAAAAATACAATAGGCTAGAAAATTCTAATATCGAAAGTTCGCGGCTCCGTTAAATCCGAGGTCAACAGAAAAATAAAATTTAGACTATAGTTGCGTGTTGTTATATTTGAGAATGGGTTCCCGAGAATGTATCTCTCCTTCTACCCATTTGGGTGTCTAAAGATAGAACAGTAAGTTACCACTTCAGTAATGTTAACGTATTTTCACCGTCAAATGTGTTTGCTTTATGCACTTAGTCCATTACTATTGTACAGTCATTGATCTATATAGTCACTATTTTTTCGTGAAAACTTGTTCTATTTTGTTTATTGTATAGTGACTTTTTTTTCCAAGTGTTATTTAACTCACCACTAAACTTATATGCTAATGGATCCCTTGTCAATCCGTACAGTTCAAGTTTTCGGTAATACGCGGTAGTCTCGGTTCAATCCAACTCGAGTAATTGAAGAGACTACTGTAGTAAAATGTTTTCAATGTCACCCACCACCAAAAAAATGTGTTCTTTTCTATTAAACTATTATCGTAAACACTCCCTTAATGCACACAATATGTTCCATCTGAACATAGGTAGGGGAAATGAGTATTATTAAAAGGCGACGTCTGCTCATTTCGCAACGGCCCAGCCTTGCCGAGTCATCTCAACTAAACGAACCACTTCCAGGGACTAAAGAGACCTCCCCACACTTATATAACCCATGCGTGCAACCACTTAACTAAACACAATGATGAGAATGTCTCGACCCTCCTTCGCTGATATCATAATGACGGCAATCTATGCCATGTCAATTCAAGCTTGTCAACGACAGGGCGTCTCGAAAAGGTCCAAATATCTGTGTAGAGGGGAGGAAGGTTAGATGAGAGGAAAGGGGGGGAAGTGTATGATGAAAGAAATGTGGAAGATTCGCTGAGATGTTTTACGCCGAGTTATTTCACCGACACATTTTAATTTTAAGAAAGTGAAACTACATTAGTGTGAAAATGAAATGAAAAACACCTTTACAGATCATAATCCCCAAAGGTGGCCACGAGGATTAAGGCATAAGTCTCATTTTGTCTGATTTTATAACGACGCGACGAGGAATCCCGAATGGGTGTAGTGAATGCGATTATTTCCTAAATTAATTTCCACGCTTCATATACGCAAATGCGGGAACATTTCTTGTGAATTCTTTCTTCCTTGTCAATATTCCACTAGCATAACTATGCGGGTAGTCCAGGAGGAGAGTAAGACGTAAAGTACGAGCATGCTAAATCCAATGAGGAAGAACATAACCAATGCACTCAGCCGGGATTCGAGCCACAACCCTCCTGGTGACGTTGACGTCAACAAAACTAAACGCAAATCATCCTAAATCACGTGGACACCAACTAAGCTAGAGGGGTAGTAGACTCCATACCTTTCTGATTCTGGATCGGTATCATGTCGAGGTATTTATAGTGATGTAATACTTGTGGTTTTTTTTATCACCGCGTCTTACTACTTATTCAGGTCAGATAATACTAATCTTACTCTAATAAAGTAGTATGAGGAAGAGAATATTTTAGAAATAATCTACCCGAATTTGCGTGGAAGGAGAGTGAAAAACTATTTAGGAAAAACTACCCTCATTAGACACGACTGGGAATAGAACCCTGATCTCCCTGTCATCAGCAGGCTAGTATATGACGCCTTAGACCATTCGGCCACTAAAACATGTTTTTGTAAATTAACTCATTACTGTGCTAAGCTAGTGTAATTTCTCAGGTTAGGTTTGGGTATGTTGTGTTTAAGCTTTCCGATGTTAGGTTAAGTTGATTATAATTCATTCCTTATCATGGCCATTTCTTGATGAAGTGTAAGTTCCCACAGCTGTATTAGGGGTTCTAGTGTCGTTAAGGTGTACCAGGGACGCATGTAGATAAAAACCTGAACTTTTTAAGATAATTCCACAGCATCTTAATGTCTGTCTATAGGATTTACGTATTTTAACTATCACGCTAATGATATAGGCACTATAAAGGTGTAATTTAGATTAAATGTACCCCCTTTGGAGTAGAGGGAGAGTGGAATATCATTTACGAAAAACCGCTTCCTGTCCAATGAGTTGGGACTTGAACACAAAACTATCGACATTGAAAATAAATCAAAAATTCTGATACATGAAAATATGTCTGATGGACATAGAGACGGAGTTTCTATTGTAGATTCTGAACAGAAGATAAAGATACTTAAAGTATCAGAAGAGGCGTTCTCTGCGACGTAGCGGTGAGACCAACGCCTGACACATCGTGGCCACCAGTAGTCTTCGGTTCTGAAGTTTTACGTTGTACTACTTCCTCCGGTGAATAAATACAGTGGAATACAAAAATGCGAGTCACAGGGAATCCGTTGCAAAATTACTCCAATTTCTCACTAGCGCTGTCAGAAGGTGTGGCGAGCAGAGACAATTATCTTTATTTTCTTCGATGTGTGCCCTTCGATAAGACGTGAAAATGCTCATGATGCCAAAATGGTCCACTGGGGCAATGTTCCTCGACGTTTGGGCGTTTCCCGGTAACATCAATTCACAGTGAGTCACCACCTGCCACATCTTATTGGAATAGATTAGTACTTGTTATCTTGTTTTAATTGTCTTTGTGGAATTTTAATTTTCTTTATAGAATTTTAATTGTAGATGTCATATTATATAAATGACATGCTACACTCAGATTTAGTTTTTCTTCACCATTGAACACTCAATATTGTTGGTGCTTAATGCAAGTTATACATAATATATAATCTAAATATACTTTAATAAAATGAAGAGTTTGCTTGTCTGTCTGTCATGGGCATTGCGTGATATCTATCGCACGCACAGGTCTGAAATTTTTAAATTAGTGGCCCCTGTGCACGAATATGTGAACCTAAAAGCCGGAATTAAAACATTTTGATTAGATTGTTTTTAAATTAATAAAAACTAGGTCGGAAGAAATTAAATGAAGGGGTTTATTTCTGTCTGTTGGAAGCAAAGAAAAACGTTTCCAGGTGTCACCGGGTACTTCCGCTAGTATAAAATAAAAAGTAGCGCTCCCAGAAAGCATGGCCTTACGCCTTAAAGAGTTTCAATCTTACGTACCTCATGAGTTGTATTCGCGTACCCCCAGTGGTACGCATACCCCAGAGTGAACACCACATCTCTAAACGTCTATTCGTAGTGAATCCTTATGTTGCTATTCCATGGGAAAGATATCAAGTTTGCATCTTCTCCTGTGGCGTCCCCCTCTCAATATCCTTCACGCATGGAGTATTTATTCCCTCATTTCAGTTCAATGTTGTTGATTGTCGACAGAAACTCGGGAAAGAAAAACACTCACCCCCTCCAACCTTCTACATTCTCCTCCCAACCTCATCATTAAAGATTCGTAAGGTTGTAGTTGGGAGAGCTGTATTCACTGGAGTGAATTTCTTTTCGGTTCACCCGAATCAAATATTTATTACTTAGATACAACTTTATTTTCTTTTGATAATTAACTTTCAAGGAATTATATTTTCATAAATAAGCGTTCAACGTATTTGTAGTTAGAAATACAATATAGTTTTTCTTAACACCGCGTCTTACTTCTCGTTCGGGCTACACTCATTTGTTACTACTTACATTTTTGTGTCAGGGGTAAAGTAGGTTACATTTTAAGGAAATGTACTCGCATTAAGTATTTAGAGTGGAAAAAATTTAGTAAAAACACCCTCAGTATAACAGACTGGGATTCAAACCCCGACGTCCCGTTATCGACAGTCGTGTTTATTACAAGAGTGACATCTTAGACCATTCGACATCAAAGTGGCTCAAGATAACAACTAAATTGTAAAATACTTACAGTTTTGATTAATTTTAACCAAATTAAGTTATATATTTCAATTTCTAAACTACCTTTCAAGCAACTACTTCTATATTTTATATCAATAAAATAAAGATATTGTTTGTCTCTCACGATCAATGCGCACACAGAGGTCTGAAATTTTAAAATGAATAGCCTCTGTGCAAAAACATGTAGACCTAAAAACTAGAATTTAATTTTTGTTATTATAAATATTTTTATTTACTAAAGATTGAGTCGGAATAAATAAAATGAAGAATTTTTTTCCCGTCTGTTTGAAGTAAATAAAAGCGTATCCAAGGGGAGCCATGCAATTAATTGCAAGGTTACCCCGGGCATCTTCGGGTACTTCTACCCAAGGCCGTAGCCAGCCAATAATTTCAGGGGGGGTTTGGTGGGCCCATCCCCCAATTGACGGAGGCTAGAAAAAATTCTAAATAAAAAACTGTTCTAGAAGCTATCTGAAGTGTTTTTATGACAACACTACCCCATAACTATCGGAGGCTAGGACAAATTCTAATTATTAAACGGCTCTAGAAGCTCTCTTAAGTGTTTTTTATGGTAACATAACCCATTAACTGCCGAAGGCTAGGACAAATTCAAGATATTAAACAGCTCTAGAAGCTCTCTAAAGTGTTTCTTTATGGCAACATAACCCCCAAACCACCGAAAAATAGGAACAATTCTAAATATTAAACACCTCTAGAAGCTCTCTGAAGTGCTTTTTATGGTAACACAGCCCCCTAATTTGTACTTGTACCTTAATTTTGATATTGTTTGAACCATAAATAAAGCCATATATATTTTGTTCATAAAATTTCGGGGGGG